>OY735201.1:23792886-23872886 GCA_963457665.1 Thysanoteuthis rhombus
GCCTTAAACTTTGAAAAGATTTATCATTCCATCCGAGGGTTTCTTTCTCTGTCCGTCTGTCTGTCTGTCTGTCTCTCTCTCTCTCTCTCTCTCTCAGTTTATTTTTTATGTATGTATTTCCTTCTTTGTCTTTGATCAATATATATATATATATATATATATATATATATATATATATATATATATATATATATATATATATATATATGATGCAAACATGCAGGTGTATATTTGTAGTTGATATTCATTTAAAGACATCACAATGTAGACTGAGAGGATACTAAATATTGAATATAAATGAATGTAAATATACCCAGTTACAACTTTATATCTGTTTCGTGTGAAACACTCACTGAGTCTTATTAAGTAGTTTCACACTAAATAGGTTTAGATCTGTCACGGGGTATATTTTTGTTCATTTATATTTAATGTTACAGGCGTTCTGCTTGTAGTCGCTTGGTTTTCGGTGTTCAAAACAAGAACATTACTCAAGATGATCCAAATTTTACTACAATCAACATGACATGGCATGCATTTAGTTATATTTTGTGGTTCTGGACGCTAAATTTCTAGATCAGCGGTTATTATTATGTTTATTATATCAAGTATCTGAAACTTTTGATTCCGGTTTTATTTCAATAATTCATGAAATCTCTAATTTCACAATCGGTGTAATAATGCCTTACAACGGTGATGTTTTCAATCCTTATTGGGGGCCCCACTTCTCGTGCTCTTGTGTCAAACTAAGCTGTATATGCCCTGTATATTCTGAAGCTGAATATACTTGACGATTCAAAAAGTTTACTTTAGTTTAGCACAAAGCCACGTAATACTGTAAACCTGAAAAGTAATCAATATGATACCTAAGCTGAACTTAAAAATGAATTATCTATAAAGTAAAATATGTTTCGAAACAAGTTTCGACTAATTCCACTTAAAAAAATTATATTTGCTGCAACTACGTCAGTTAGTGTGGATATGTGATAATTCATGTTCATCGATTCAGTTCGTTTGTATTTTCAACGTGCTTGTCGTGTTTTCTTTTTACTTTACTTGTATTTTTTTCTATCTACTTACTATATTCTTAACAGGTTTGCCTTATCTTTTAATTTCCTTGACTCACTTTTGATTTGCCACAGAAAAAGTATAGTTCTAAGGGTACAGAAAATTATTTCAATATTCCAGGTTCGGAACGAAGAGATGAAATGCCATATATCGGGCCTTTAGTGTCTTTTCTCTGCCAGAAAGCCTAGTATTCGTTACATTGACATTTGTAAACGAGACCCGAAGATTGGCAACATCAATCCGGCAGCCTGGGACGGTGTGGCCGCAAATTGCTGCAGATTGAGGCTTACCATCAAGGTAAGTCTCCAGACGAGTGAGAGAAAAAATAGGGAAGAGTTGGGAGTGCGTAGACGATAGGTGACAGCTTGTACAGGTCTGGATGCTGGTTGCACTTGCATAAGCTGCAAAAAAGAATCGAGGTGCTTAGTTATAGAAGGTGCAGTAGACCAACCACTGACTAACCCTGGGCGTATTCTCCATCGTCTTCCAAGACAGAGGGAAGCAAATAATGTATGTATTTCTTCTACCAGCAACCTGTAAAGAAAAGAAAACATGAATATGGTCACTGTTTACTGAAGTTGGACCTACTAGTTACAAGAAAAGATGAGTGAGGGAGAGGAAACTAAACCTAGATGCTTGTTCAGTGGTTCATATTTAAAAATCCAAACACCCTCAATTATAAATAGAAATGGAAATGGGTTTAAAGAAATTGGTATACGGTAAGGCTCAGCTTGGGGAACTGCGTATACTGTAATGTCTCCATTAGTGAACATTCAACATACAAAAAGCTGGAAAATGAGAAGTAGGTACTCACTGTGCCACTGCCACCCTGCACCCGAATTACTATCCCTTGTTGCAAAATATAAGTTTTTTTCTTGTAAAGATTCACCATCATAAATGTAATAACTGACAGTGTTTAGATCTTTTCTTTTGTTACACTTAACAACCCATCCGGCTTTCTCACAGCACGCAAGCTGTGCACAGTACACTAAATTACAAGAACCGGAACGAGGCTGTATTACATGCTGCTGCGAACACAGTTCTCATCCCAATGCTGTTAGGGTTTTTTTTATCGATAAAAAAAATAGAAAATAGGAAAAGAGAAAAAAATAAATAGCTTTTCTTTTTGTCTGGGGATTTCTATTGTTTTTTGTTGTTAAGTACAGAGTTGTGTTCTCGTTTTAGTCGCGTAATGTTATTCTCTTATTCCTTTCATATGTGTAATCTTTTTGTTTTATATCTACTGCTGGTCTGAAGTGATGAGGAAATTGCGGATTGATTTTCGTGTAAGTAGTGCCATAGACGGTCTTCTTTTTGTCAGTGATGGAAGAGCTGTCTATCTAACAGGCGTGCGCCGGCTGTTAGTAACTAACACAGCACATGTGCAAGTTTGTGTGCTTTTGAGTGCATATGTATATGTGTGTATATATATATATATATATATATATATATATATATATACACACACACCTGTGTGTGTGCGTGTGTGTTGGCGAGAGTGTTGTCTTATGTATGTACATGTGTGTGAAAGAGTGTGTATGCTATGAGACAGATTAGGACTAATGCGTATAGATACAAAAAACACACACACCCACACACACACACACACACACACACACACACACACACATATATATATATATATATATATATATATATATATATATATATATATATATATATATATATATATATATAAGACAGATTCGGAGTAATGCATATAGATATAAAAAAGAATTAAGAAAAATGTAAATCAACGGGTAAAAGAAAGAATATTTGGGCGTGCGTACAGTACTATATATATGAATAGTCATACTAAATCTCTCACTCTCATACGTAAATACATAGATAGCCCAAAGGCCAGCGCAATAGAGTTTTAAGTTGAAGTCTGACGTGCGCATGGCCGACCATCTCCTTTAATTCAAGGATTTACATTCTATGGTCCAATGAGGTGGCGCAGATATAAAAAAAAAAGCAACGAAGTTTGACAGCACCTTCTGTCGCTGGGCAGATGTGAGCTAGCTGCGGGGATCTATCGCACCATCATGAGAGTATTCGAATCATATGGCTGACCTGGGTAGTTAAACCACTGGGCCTGTGAATATATATATATATTTATATATATATATATATATATATATATATATATATATATATATATATATATATATATATATATTGAAGCAGATGTCCGCTGCAGTAGATGCCAGAGTGGATGGAAGGGTTTATTGCCCCGTAAAAAGAATGACCCGACAGATTAGTAGCCTACGCACACACACACACACACACACACACACACACACACATACATATATATATATATATATGTGTGTGTGTGTGTGTGTGTGTGTGAGTCTGTGAGTTGCGACGGAAATAAAAAGGAAGAGGGGAGAAACATACGTGAAAAGCACGTGAATATCTACCATATATATTCCTGAAAGTATACATTTGAAAAGTGCCACTAGAGAAGTCTACTAAAGAGAGTGTGTCCATGGATGCGTGTAGGTAGGACGTATGGATGTGTATTGTATATTTTGATCTGCTCGCCATCTGTTGAGAGGGAGAGCCTCACCAGGGACACTTCCGGTCCCGTATCAGATGTTATGCAGTTTAGTTTTCGCACCGGAAGATTTATGCTGTATGATGGCGACCACTTCCGCTAGGGGCGCAAAGCTATCTATCAAGGTGGACATCCGTTTGTCCCATGAAGTACTCGTCGTCTTTTTTGTCACACTATTGCACCTTCATTAAGTGTATATGTCGGCATTATGGCTAAGCGCTTCAAATTATGTTTATCTACTCTCAGATAGATCAGTGGTTCTCAAACTGTGTACTGCAGCTCCACACTATGCCTTTATCTGTACATAGCGTGAATTGTTCCAAATGCAGATATATATTCGGAGCCTTGAATGTTACCAGTTCGGGTGTTATGTCGGACCCAAGTTGCCAGTTCTAGTGCTTTTATCACAAGATTTTGTGAGATCGTAACATTCTTAGCGACAAATGAAAGGTGAAAGGGATAATGAGTCCGTATACCAGTTTGATAATACAAAAGTTTATTCTATTGACTACTGGGATGTTTTCGTCGAATTCATTTCATTTTGAACATCAACAATTCACTCCATCGCAACTTCAAAGTTTACTACTGTATGGAAGCAGGGTGGTGATCCAACAGTACGACATGTATTCTTATTTTGATGGACTGACATTTTGGCGTGCGTCAAATATATTTCTCTGTGTGTTGTCGTAAATAAAGTTTTAGAAATACCGACATAAATATTTACTCGGCTAGTTTGACAAAGGGACAAGCGATGAGGAAATCGTGCTTTGGAATCCAGCTTTCTAATTCTTTACTTCAGCAATAACCATAGGCACTTGAGGGAGAATATGTATCTATCTCAGCCACAAGGGAGTGAGATAACCATAACTGGAAACGCTTGATATACACCCAAATAAATCAATATATACTTCTTATACTATCATATTTTATGGCTTTCTGTTCACAAAATATAATGAATAGGTACATATTTACATGCACAAGCACAAACACACACTCACATTCATATATGTATATCTGATTTATGCTTTTTCCAGATGTCACGTATACACATATGTAGAAATCTATCCGCAAATATAGACTCGTATGCATACATACATACATACATACATACATACATACATACATACATACATACATACATGATAGACACGACAGATATGACAGATATGGCGTAGGATGCTCTTTGGGGACGATAATAAAAATACAATCGAACTCCAAAATTCTGAACAAAGAGGTTGCTTTGAATACAACTAACACAAACATGCTATATATATATATATATATATATATTCCGTTATATCATATTAAAACTATTTTTGACGTAAATAGAATAAGCAACCACAGAAAATGATGCTGATGTACGGACTGTGTGTTTCTTTGGCCACATAATGAGTTTCTTTCCACTTCGCTTTTGACCACTTGAAGGGGGAAAATATTCCCTTCGCCGTTTGAGGCAATTTTCAACATTTTTATATCACACGGCACGGTGGATTTGGCATTGATATGATCGAGGCACACCGTCAGTATTCAAGGTTAGATTTAATCATTTAAAAGAAAATGGATGATGATAATAATGTGTTCATAGCTCATATAAACAAATGAATTATTGATTTCATTGCCAAAAGTATGTTGTTGATTATGCTTTCAAAATGATTTCTGAGCACATTATCTTTTTCTTCGTATCGAAACAATATGCTAAAGAGATTGTATTCAAATACAAACATGAGTGAAAAATGAAAAGTGTTAGCTTACATAAAAATATAAGTGGGAAAAAGTCTAGGCAGTAATGTTATAAATCTTATATTCCGGTGCAGCTTATAGATGGCTGCAGAGATCTGGCATTTGGGTATTTGATGAACAACACACTTAATTTGCTTCATTTGAAAAAAACGATTTCAATAAAATTGCAAGTTATATCAAAACGTATTCAATGATATTTTTGTATCTACGGCCAATGTTTTGAGGACTCTCTTCGAAACTTCTGCAGCACACCTACGAATGCTTCACGATATACTAATGTACCACCGCACATCGGTTGAGAATCGGTACTTTGTAGAATCATATAAAAACATGTAAAATATGGGGGTGTATTGAACCGAAGCTAAAGTTCAAGATTTGCATTGTAACTGCATTATAAATAAAACCCACCCTCTTAAACTTGAAAAAATGTCTTTGGATTTTTTACTATAAAATATTCCCTTGGGTCCACTGGAAATACATTTCCAATTAGGTTGGGCTGCGTCCATGCTTAGATGTTTCCTATAGTATGACAGACAGACAGATAGACGGACGGTGTGATACCTCTCACTTATATATATATATATATGTATATATATATATATATATATATATATATATATATATATATATATATATATACACACTGGGATTACCATTCGTACATATACGCATACTAAAGTTTGTATGTATTAACCAGTGATATCTTTAGGAACTAGGTATACATAAATGCATCTATTAGTAGACAATGGATATACAGAAAAAAAACAGGAAATTGAGAAGTAGGTATGCGTCGTATCTCCAACTACCTCTTATTTCCCGTCCCGGTGTATTCTCTTTCTGTATTCTCTCTCTCTTTCTAGTTATATTATGTTCTATATACATATATATGTGAGTGTGTGTATGTGTGTGGGGGGGGATAACGTAAGGAAGCCCCAATTAAGCATGTTCGCAATGCTGCAATCAAAGTGGAAATCATATCAAATAAGTTATTCTAGAATTCCTAGTGGTTCAATATGTCAGCTATAATGGACGAGTCGCCTTCCTACACTCGGTGATGGGGAAAAGATTAATGAAATGAAGACGCCTGAAGAATCATTTCTAGCCTTTTTTTAAATGAATATCCGTTAATTCGATCCCTATTAGGCAGCTGCTAGAGCTGAAGTTACAGGAAATACGTTCCACTTTTCATTGATACTTGCTGAATAAATAAAAGAAGTCAAGAAAAATAAAAGATACTCATTTGAAATATATGAATATTTTTTCAGGTGAAATTTATTGGAGAAAGAATGTCTTCTTTCCGCTCTAAGAGATGTCAATGTACATATTTTGGTTGCGTGCAATTTTCGTCATTTCTTGAATTTTCAACGAATTATGAATTTTATCATACTAACTTTCGTTCGGACAATCCAATTTCTTATTTGCATTTTTGATGTCAACACGACGTTCGGTCAATTTATTCTCCAGCCTTCTTCAGGTGTAATATGTAATATCCGTAATGGAAGAGTTTCTCTTTTATCGGTCTCTTTCTCAGGCGGCGCAAAGCAAAGAACAAACGGTATTACACAAAACTAACACTCTCGTTTCTAACATACACTTAACTCATGCTGGGTCCCCTATTGAAGTGAATACATAAATTAACAGCGTACATTGGAATACAAAATAAGTTCCGTTTGAAGTCGAATTCATGGCCCTTTATGCCGGAGGGTGGTTCGCTTAACGCACGACCGTTCTTACCACTTAATAACTGGAATTCTTTGTTTTTGTACCATAACGTTATATGACATATATAGATAGATAGATATATCCTAATCGCAGAAAATCTAAAATGAACTATAATGTTGATGCATGACCAGCCCCTGGTATGGTTGACAATGAATGTAACAGCTTCCTGTTGATACTGTTTGGATGAAAAAGGTAATTATGCAGGAGTGGTTTGTTGCAGGGAATATTCACCCACTTGCTATCAACCACCTTTCTGTAGGTGTATTCATATCCAGCAAAAATAATGATTTTAATTATCCGAAAAAAGCTTTTAATTATTACAACTCTTCTCAAAACTATAAGCAACATCATCACAATCAGAACAGACTTGATGTGATCTAAGAATTGAGATGCACAGATCAAGTTGCACACACTCATCCGAAAGATCTGATAATGCCAGGAGTGAGGCCTATTAGAAGACAATATATTTGCACCATCGTAATTCTGAAAAGTCGAAATTGTCTCAAACTTTTTAGTACATCTACATAATAATTAGCAATGCGTGTTAGTACTCTATCGTGCTAAGGTACACAACTGATTAATAATGACGTAAAGGGTAGAGTTTCATGTTCTCTCGATGTAGTGAAAATGGTGAAATTAAAGAATAATTTACTATAAAAAGTAATGACAAGAAAAGAATTTAAAAGATCTGTTTGTGGCCGACGGAACACTATTTTCCAACCTCACTCCAATGTAAATATCTATTATCTACGTACATCAGCGTCCATCGCCACTTTTTCAGAGGGGGGGCAAAAAGTTATATTCCTTGCAGGAAAGCAAATGGTGGGAGGGGTGCTGGAAGGTGGTGGTAGGAGGCGTTGGGAAGAAGCATTTTTTTTAAACAATTAATTTTATTTCATTTGTAACGATAACTACGTCTACTTTTAGAAGAACTACCCTAGTGCATGGTCTTCGAATGTTTTAAAGCGGTGCTGAATGGGCTGTTCTAATTTTCCAAGTGAAGCATCCTTGCCTGCCTAGAAAAATAGCATTCAATATTGGGGGGGGGGCTTATCACCGAATTGATTGATCTGAGTTGAGTAAAAGTATATGAATTTGCCAATGTTAAAATTGTGTATCCCTAATAAATAAAAGAATGTGAAGAAACCGCTCAGACTTGAAAAATCACAAGCAGATATTTTTTACTGAATACATTGTGGCCTTCAGTATTTATTTTAAAAAAATGAATATGCATACGATTGCTCAGCTCCACATGCGAAGATTCATTTGGAAGGGTTTGTGTGTAGAACCACCATCCAGCCTGACCGATAGAGTTTTAAGGTGAAATGTGCGTTGCCCAGGGTCGACCTTTAAACCGAGGGTTAGAATCCTATGGTACATTGAGGTAGTGTCAGTAGGAGCAGGGCCCCCAGGTCGTAGGTTTTACGGGGGTGTCCTTCTCCTGGCAGATGTTAGCTAGGTATGGGGGTCTCTTTGGAGCAGAATCAGGACAGAGCACTCAATTTAAAAGCACAGATCCGCTGGATAGTATGTCTCTCCGTAATTTTGAGCATTCTAAAAGCTTCAATAGAAGTATGTATGCAATTAATACACAGTTCTGCTACCCTCTCAGAGTGATGACCCAATAGTAGAGCAGCCTGGAGCCCAGGTCTAAGTCACGCCCCTGGAGAAAAAAGTCGCTTTACTTATCGACAGAGTTGAAGTATTGACTTTTTGCTCTCCAAAAAGCTGTTTGAAGCCAAAAATAAACCTTCTCCCTTACTCACCAGCCTTTTTGACAGAAATATACGCACTTGCTTTTACCCTCTCAACCAACAAATAGCCAAAACACCCTTCCTTAAAGACCGACAAACAATTGACCTGAAACAGAATTATATTAAATACATTAATAAGTTAAAAACAAGGTGATTACTAGCGATGAATAAACTTCAAAATTCAACCTAACTTTTTTCTTCAGGAAATACTCTGTCTTGACAATACGCTTAGTAGAGTACGTGGTATGGTGGACTGACATTAGATAATACTTGATGCTGAATTTTTGTTTGGTCAATAATTTACTATTTTCATCTGGTAGAAAGTTCTTAATGTTTTATCACATTCACAACACAAAAAAGCTTATTCCAAGTATTGAACAATCAAACAGAAAATCTCGTATCCACATAATACCATTCACTAAAACAAAAGCAACGGTTGGAACTGTCGATAATTATAAATAGAGTGACAAATACAAAGTAATATTTTTAATTTTCTCCTATGGCAGTGCAAGAGATAAAATTTCGAATATCTCAACGGGTAAAATTAAACTTGTGGAATGGAACAAAATAGTACTAGTTATAAAAACGATTATAACCCACTGTATATTAAAAAAAATATTGTATAGCAGAACAACGATCACCATTGTAATACTTCTAAATTCCATTTAGTGTTGATATATTGGCTTTACATGAAGTATTGAACACTCTCTGAATGAAGAAAATATAAACATAGATATCTTTGATATATATATATATATATATATATATATATATATATATATATATATATATATATATATTGATGAATGGATTAACCATGGAACACGCATCAGGAGTTTTCCCTTCCTAATCTCAATATATATATATATATATATATATATATATATATATATATATATATATATATATATATATATATATATATATATTATATATATTTGATACTCAGCACATTCCAGCAAGTCTTTCATTTACTTATCTACCTTTCCTGAAGTTAGCAGGATGACAAAACTAGTTGGGATATTTTGTTTCTCAACATTTGCTCGTGTTTATGTGTTTCATATGTTCACTATATATGTGTGTGTGTGTGTGTGTGTGTGTGTGTGTGTGTGTGTGTGTGTGTGCGTGCGTGTGTGTGTGTTATCAGGAAATGGATGAATGATTCGACAGAATGATTATAAACTGTGTTATATTATATTGAAGCACCATTTGAAATTATCTCCCGTCATTACATGGTGGATGAATCATTTGGTTTAGACAAGGTAATTCTAATAGGCAATTAAAGAAAATGGTAAGAGAAACACTACGTTGGAACAGCTACTTGCAGGTTCAATTCCTGCACCAAACCTATTTTTCAATTATTTATTCTATTAATGGTGTCTTGGCCAAATGATATATTAACCATGTAATAACGGGATATCATGGAGTGTCAATATAAAAACGTTTATTATGATTTTATATATGTGTGTGAATTTATGCTTTGTGCATGTGCGTTCGTGTGAACACGTAAGTGTTTGTCTGTGAGTGTGCTTGTTTAAAACATGTATCAGCAGGTATCTATTGAATTAAGGTATAAATCTTCCCTTTTTTTCCTTTCCTTTTTTTTTTTTTTTGGTTTGTTGTATACCGGAAGCGGAAATGAGCGCATGTTAGTGCCAGGTTAGTTGCCCCCGTCGAGTTGAGAGAAGCATGATCGAAATGAAAGGTTGCAAGGCAAATGATGGTGACAGGTTGTTGAGTGGACGGCGTCAGTCCATTAAAGGACGGACTTGGTGGAGAGACAGAAGTGGGATGGACAAGTAAAGGTCGCGGGGACTTTTGAGTACCTTAACCCTTTTGAGTGGGGTGGGCTCAAAATAACGAGTCAAAGCTGGGCTGCTGTGGCGGGTGAAGAAGAAGAAATTGAAAGCGGAGTCAATTACCAGCTTATAGAATGTGAAGGATATCAGCAGTAGCACCCGTTTTAAGTCCACTGCTGGACAAAAGCCTTTCCCATTACTCTCCATGACGGCATAATTGCGCTGACATCTGCCATGTCTTACCGGCAATCGTTTCTCTCTCTTTCTTCAATCCTGTGTCTAGTCTTTTCCAACTGCTGTCACATTGACTCCAATCGATTAGCTTCCTGCACCCTCTATTGTCCTTTCCTCTTGCTAAGAGACCAGCCCATCTCATTTTTTGTTGCTCAAGTACTTGTATGATATCCTTCATCTCGACCCTCTTTCGGATCCATCAGATGTGTATAAAAGAAGCGGTAGAGATTTGTTGGCAAAACGAATGAAAGCAACAACATAGGGAAATTCTCAGAAGGTAACGAATCAAAAGGCGGAGAAATTTGTTGAATAAAATGAAAGATATATGAGGTTGAGAATAGAGGTTGTGGAAGAGCGTTCAAGCTCAAAAATTTACATAAAGAGCAGTTTCAAAGTTTGAATGTTTGAAAACAGGTCTGTCCAGTCACGATATAAACCTTTAGGTGAACAACATCTTTTGGCATTATGCAACGCAGGGAGTGATTGATCAAAAAGAATTAGAATTAGGGATGATCAATGAATAAGTTACTTCTTTTGCCTCATGATGGACGGCTAAAATTCGAATTTTCAAAAATAATAGCAGATACAAAATAGTGACCCAATTAGAATAAATTTACATTGTAAATTGAGCCCCTAAAACTGAAAAAAGTCTATTGGGGTGGAAGAAAAAGTGTTCTCTTTTTAGACTGAGTGAAGAGCAGCTCCATTGGTGCTGCCTATACGCTTGATACATATACACACAACCAGTCCAGCCTAAAAAAAACGAAGAAACCTATTCTGACAGTTATGTTGACGTTTTTTAATTGAAGCCAAATCTCAAAATATTCTGATGTAAAAGGAAAGAGAATGGAATTATGAATAAAAAAATAAAAAAAGGGGATAACAATGGAATAAAAACCTTCATTTTAAGTTTTTACTGTAATTTTATTGCTAATTCTACTCAGACTCGTCGCCAGGGTACAGCGAGCTGGCGGGGTGAGGGCATCCCATTAAGTCCGGGGGCGCAAGTAGAAGTGCTCAATGGCACTAAAAAAGTAATAAATTTAAAAAAAAAAACTGTTTTAGCACTCCTGCGCTAATTTAGTTGGTCCTTGCCAAGTGTATGATTAAAGGCGAAGCAGTTTCAAGTGCTGGAGATGTTGTAAAAATTAGCACACTAAAATTGATTCACATCACATTCAACGAGGATGGGGGCAAGTGATTTCCAGGAGAGACAGGCCACTGTTATTGTTGCTTTTTATTATGATATCCCATTGCAATAGACTCTTTACTATTACTAACTGATTACTAGTTTTATAACATTGTGTTTTCGTTCATTTTCATCACAACACCGAGTCAATGTATTCTTCAACACCCTGAGTCGATGCAGTCTTCTAGTTTTACTTATTGTAATTCCTTTTTCAACAACACTGATCGGTACGCTTTTCAACCGCTAAAGGGAAGAGGTCTGGTTAGTCTCTCAAAAGAAACCATCTCATGACCAATATCTTTTGACAGCAAGCAGTGTTGGGGTGATCAATTAAACATTTGGCAAAAGGTGTGATCAATGAATAAATTATCTTGCTTTTTGTTAGGCGTTAATCGTTATAAGGGCCGAACTAAAAAAAAGCAAATAAGAAAAACAAGCGTGAACGCTGACACAAATTCAAGGACCAATTTAGCATAAATTACATTGTAAATTCAATCCCTATCGAATTCTTTGTTGGGGTGGGCTTAAAAAACCGTTTTTCTAGACCTAATAACGAATAAGTTTCCTCCATTTGTGCTGTCAAAACCTTGTGACAAATCCCAAAAGAGAGAGACAGAGAGTGACAGAGTGTTGTTGATGGGGGAGTAAGTCTGCAATCAAATTATGACAATCATTCATTTCACACTACAAATATTTATATTTCAATTAATTTAATCTTCTCCCTAGTCAATGCACTTAATTCAATGGTGATTATAGATTGCCATGATCAAACAATGCACCATGTAAATTTCAGATCAAAATTCTGCTAAAACTATGTATCAGACAAAGGACATCTTCCTTCGTACACACAGGCCGTGCGTGCGTATGTCTGTGAGTAGCGAGTCGGAAAAACATACATTCTATCAGAGAGAGGGAGAGACAGAGAGAGAAAGAGAGTTCATTAAAAAATGACAAAGGCTAAAGGTCACTACCCTCTATGGTTTTGGAATAATTGAACCCGGGGCCGACCACTCGACCCAGGCACGTTTTGACCGGCCAACTATTTCGCTGACCAGGAAGTAATTTATCAGATGACCGGTTCATTGACAGTGAGTAATTTTGTTGCCTGCCCATTTCAGTAGGGCCTAATAATTAACAACATGGGACTGGGGCCTAAAATGTGTTGAACTGAATGGAGGATAGCCATTCAGGAAAATGTTCGGTATGAAGGGTTGGTCCACCAGAGGCTGCCTGACACGATATAGTCAGGGCCGGATTAATCTTGATAATAGCTTGAGGCATACGTCAAATCCCCCCATCGTAAAGATACACACACACACACACACACACACACACACACACACACACACATATATATATATATATATATATATATATATACATATATATATATATATATAATATATCGATGGGTCCTAGCCACCCCTTTTCAGAGAACTTGCAGCAGTTGCAGAAAAATCGGTACGGTGGCTGGTAACCATCGAAATACACTACGAGATAATAAAAATTTTCGAGATGAAACAACTGTTGTTTCTCTTGGATTTCTCTTCATCTCCCAATTGTAATATTTTACCAACATTCCATATATATATGAAAGCTTGTAGAATTATGAAAAAAATATCGATGCCAAATACCATTTGTTGAAGTGCAAGAAATTCTGTAACAGAACAAATGATTAGACTGTGGAGAATTTGTCAAATATAATTTGGTCTGATGAATGCAATTTTTGCCTCTTTCAACTATTTAATACACACGTACGAATGCCACATGGATCAGACACAAACAGTCAACGATTCACACAACCAAGATCTTCTTCGTGTCATTACCTGGGGTGATTTTCAAATGGTGGTGGTGATGGGGGATTGTATTTTCTGCCACCAAGATGACTATGAATTCTGAGATATACTGGCTGTTTTGGAATTGCATCTCCTGCCATTCACGTGAATGAGAAACAGCATCATTTTAATACAGGATGGTGCTCGTATCATACCGCTAAACGTGTGAACAATGTATTCAAGATCATTACATCAAGCTCTTGCCGCCCAATTGATCGAACTGCAATCTGATATCACCATGGGTCATTTTTAAGACGTAATAAAGACAATTGGCATGCAATAAGTCACCGATGACCAATGCAACAGCCTTCTACAGTCAAGTCGGTGACCAAAAACAAATATTTTCATTGTAAATATTAGCTTTTTTACTTGAGATAAAACGTTTCTTATCTGGCAAGTCTTTGCACTCAATGAAAGAATGATTTTTTAGGTCTTTCTTACACACACACACACACACACACACACATATATATATATATATATAAATACATATATATATATATATGTATATATATATGTATATATATATGTATATATATATATATATATATATAGATAGATAGATAGATAGATAGATAGATAGATAGATAGATAGATAGATAGATATTCATTTTTGTTTGTTTGTAATCAGGTTTGTGTGTACACATTGGTCGAATTGGAAGCATAAAGATATGGAAAAACTTTCGTGACCGTACTGGGATTTGATGGCAGTTGGGCACTCTGACAATCCTGCTTAACAAAAAAGCAATCAGATTTAAGAGAGACACTTGAGCCGTCGTCAGTCATACAAAAACAGGTCTTTTCAAATAACCACATTTAGTAAAAGTATTTTTGCAAAAAATTGCTGTTTTACGAAAAGTAGATGAAACAGTGTTTAAATTTGATAAAAACTCTCTTTAATCAAAACTTCAATCAGAAGTTCATGTAAAGATCAACTGAAATCAAGCTTTTTTTTCTCACAAAGCATAAGTTAATACGATATTGTGTCGCAAAATAGGAGACTTCAACGATTTAGCATATCATAGAGGAAAGTATTTATCATTATATATTTAAATCAAATTTAATTTTTTCCACCTTTGAAACTAAAAAGAGGATGGATTTTCTTTTCTTCTTCAAAGAACAAAATCATAATTAATAAAATATTAGAAACGGAAGACTATTGAATGCAAATATCTTTTCGCCGAAGGAAAAAAAAAATCTTACAAGAAAAAAAAAACCCTCCTCTTAAGAAACCAGTTTTTAAAAGCAGAAGATGTTAACAAGTGTGATGTCGCTAAGGATATGCGATCATTTTTGACAAAAAATATGGTGCTCTTTGGTGAAAAGATTCTTGGGTAAAACTTCGTTTTGAGCGCGGAAAATTTTCAACCACTGCCGAAATCGACTATGGATACAAAAAAAAAAGGCAAAACTATCGTTACCTAAGTAGATGTAGTGGTCTACTTTCCCCAGTTTTGCATCTTCGATTTTGACAGTTATGTCCTCATTCTCAATGTGATCGTTGCACATGATTTTTGTTTTGCTGAATTTTTTTTTTTTTTGTCAAACTATGAAATTGAAAAATTGACAACAATGATTATTCTCACCAGAACAACAAGACTAATTCTCACTAGAACCAGAGGTGTAAAATGATCTGTAAAATTCACATTTCCCTACCATGCTATGAACTAATGTGTAACTCATTGCCAGGAGGCTGTTTTACGAACCAAGTCTTGACAATTTTTGATAATAACGAAAATTTATCATTCAGATTTTCAAACACTTATTTTATTCTAATAAATAGATTCATTTATACAACAAACATTTCATAATTTTGTTTATCATGTCTAGAATACAAAAATTGCGGCAATTATCTTCATTTGGAATTGAAGTTGGAGTGGAGTTTGACCTTGCAGCAACCAGGCTTGTTTTTGCTTACTTTTTTCTTCCCTAATTCAAATTTAGTTCTATTAGCTTCCCTCTCTCTCTCTCTCTCTCTCTCTCTCTCTCTCTCTCTCTCTCTCTCTCTCTCTCTGTTTTCCTCAGCAAAAGCGATGTTTAGACGGATTCTAATATTGGAGAAAACTTTGGTAAGGTTTATGTTTTTGTGATATTTGCAAAATCTTGCTTTAGTCTAGCACTCTTCATAATCAGTCATTTCATGCCAATTTTTTTTTTCTAAATTATATTATAATTTGGATTAAAGTGATAAAAATGTTTAAATAAAATAATGTGAAGTCAGTCTAAGATGAAAATCGAACCCAGTATCTGCTGGCGGATATATTTCAGAAGATCTCAAGTTACAGCGCGCCAATGCTTTTCTTGGACAAAACATTTTACGTTAGTCCTAAACAAAATTGTAATTATTCAGGGACGCTCAAAACCAGAGAGTTTATGACGGATCAACTGAGAGGAATTCAGTTTACAGAATACACAACGACGCCAAATGAAGCGGCTCTTTGTTTTTGTCAAATCATAAATCATATTTTAGTCTATGACAACATCTAACCTAGAAGGGTTGAACTCGAATTGATGCCGTATAAGACACTGCATATTGTGTGAATTTATGGTATTCATTCAAAACATCTATCCATGTTTGTACAAATATATATGCCTGTAGTTATTATTTCTCAATCTTGCTATTTCTATGCACACACACACACACACACACACACACACACACATATATATATATATATATATATATATATATATATATATATATTCATAATTATCGAATTGCAGTATCCATTGATAAAAGTAATATAAAATTCTATTTCTTGCTCGCTCGCACACTCTTTCTGTCTGTCTGTCTCTCTCTCTCTCTCTCTCACACATACACACACGTACACACTTCGGGCATTTTTTACGGACATATGTCACCTCATCATCATCATCATCAGTCTTTTAGCGTCCGTCGTTGGAAATAGACTTTCCCCAGGATTTGCCACACTTCTCTATCATGGGCGTCACGGAGCCAGTACTTCCTGAACTTGTCTAGCTCGTCCCTCCATCTAACATTTTGCAGGCCTCGGTTGTGCATGTGGTCTTGGGGGATCCATGTTGTGAGTCGTGATGTCCATCGATTGTCTACCATTCTTGCAACATGGCCAGCCCACCGCCATTTGAGATTTTTAATGGATTTTATGATATAGTTGTCAGTAATTCTTGGGGTGCCAACCGATTATCTTCATGTTTTTAATGCAATAAGAGATACACAAGATATTGCTGACAGCATGCTCATTTTCAGGCTACTACTATTTGGCAGCCTCTGCTTGGAGAATGCCGAGATTTGACAGATGTAACCGACGTACATATGAACCAACTAAACACTTATCATCACCAATATAACATCTTTAGTACACATATACCAATTTTTCGGCATTAAATCTGTATGTTGTACCTTGAAAAAGCAAGCACCATGGACAGAATAGTTATTATTTAGCGTCAACTAAAACTAACAGCATTAGCATAGTTAACGTCAACATAGGTTTCTCCAATCTAAAGTTAGTCTGGCTGGCTGGCTGGCTATCTATGAATGTGTGGTGCCTACAGGCCGCATGAATAGAGCTAAAGAGCTAAAAATGTCAACATTCACTCCTTATTATAATATTTTTCTTTTCAAATCACCTCATACTAGAACAGGGTCAATTTATTATGTAATTTGATGCTAAATTGCTCACCAGTTTGGCATTCATGCTTGATGGTGATCATCACCCAACAAAAGGCGAGAGAATTAATCTATTCATAGATCATCCTTTTCTCCAATTTTTAAATTGATCAGTGCAAACACTACTTGCTGCCAAAAGACGTTGGTCACGTGACAGTTTTTTTTGTGTGACTAACCTGACCTGTATAACTCTTGTTACATTATCCATTGGAGTTTATTCCACTTTTGAACATTGTGACCTCTAAGAGAATAATTAATATTTTACTATTCTTAACAGAATCTGTTTACTTGCAGAATTTCAAATTAAATTTATTCTTTTTTTCTTTTCAAAGAAACCTTGACGACAGTCGATAAATACGCGAAGACACTCGTATATTTCTGTTATCTTTGAAACAAAAGATTAAAACATTGCCACAAAAAAAATTCGGCAATTTAAAAAAATTCAGGCAAAAAGATTCAAATTGAAAAGATCATATAAGATAAAAAGTCTCTTCGAAGTTTTAATTTCGAGACGATCATTAATGTCTTGATATGTGTTTCGGACATATGAAAAACTTCCGTTGTTTTCAGATTTTATATTTTGAGAGTGATAGGCGAAAAGATAATAGTTATTTTTGCGTTTTAGATTTTTTTTTCTGGACTACGTTAGATATATTTTTCAAGGGAGGTAACTGAGGTAGACTAAAACATTTTGAATTTTGATAAAAAGAAACTCAATGAATAAAACCAGTATTTCACTCGTAATCGATCGTAATATCAAAGTTTGTCTCTGTTCTGTCTTAATTAACTTTTTCTTAATTAAATTTCTTCTCCATTAATGTTTCTTTTTTTTTTTACCTGATTTCTATTACGTTTTGAACTTTTTTCTTTCCTTTATTTTATCAGCCCAAAACTGATAAAGTGAGATTCGTTCCGTTGATTCTCCATTCTTATTCGTCTCTAATATAGCAACTGTTCAAATATTATCTCCAGTTCATTATTCATCCACCCTGATCTACCCCAGTTCTGTATGAATTTCCTTGTTTCTGAAATATCGCTTACCAGAAACAATTGTCTTTTCATACTAATTAAAACTTTTCGGCATGAAGAATCCGAGATATCTAATCTTATTTTCGAAATTTTAGGAAACGAAATCAAGAGTTCAATGGAATAAAGTAATCAGCTAACTTTTCCAAATTAATTTGAGGCGAATTCTTCTGTATCATTAACCTGATTTCACAACGTATTCAACGTTTTGGTTGTGACTACATTAATTCAAGAGGAGAAAAAAAATATTACTTATAATTTAGATTCGAAGGAAAAATGCAATCAGATCAATTCAATATAGGACTTGAGCATCGATTGCTGACTCAAGTAACACAGTGTCAGACCCTTACTGCCCACGATGGAATTGATGTGATTCCAAACAAAGACCACCAAAGATGTCGGTCTGAGAAGATGAATGAAAAAGTCTGTGAGTTCGGATTGCACACTGCTCAAATAACTTTTACTTTTGAAAAGATTTGAGTAAATTAGATGGTGGAATGTCTTATTTTGCAATTTTTATTCTTAAATTCGTTTAAAGAATTTCAAGCTCTCATTCTGTACGTTGTGCATTGGAGATAAAGAAAACGAAGACTGTCAGTGGTCAAGAATAAATGTCAGCAATATGGTTATCACACACACACACACACACACACACACACACACACACACACACACACACACACACACACACAAGGGCTGACATCCAGAAGTGGTTATATCCAAACTCATCTCTATCAGGTAGATCTTGCCAATTTTTTCTCAATTTATCCAACGATAGCTGTTTAAATAAATGGATTCTGCTCCAACATTCAGTTTGATTCATCACTTTTTACATGAACATTTCCATTTTTGTTAGTAAAGTTGACATTTATAGTCAACAATGTTTTTCTTCATGAAAAAATATCGAAATTAAGTTTTTGACTTGATTCAACAACAAATTCGGAAAATTAAGATGATTCTTTTGAGCCTCCGGCAGCTTTATTTAAAATTTACATTCTAGTTATTTTGCCAAACTTGACAGTTGGTTGTAAAAATTATCGTTTAGGGTGGAAAGAAATTGTTTAGTATATCTTATATTATCGGAATCTCAAACCAATACTTCCGCTTCAAAGATTTCGATAACAGTGGCACGAAAAACTACGCGAACTGCATCGACCTGTCCGACGTTGTGTGTTGGCATGCCCAGGTACCCGGGATTGTGCACATATCTTCTCAAGGATGAGTGATACCTACACCAAGATTTGATCGCACAACCTGCCAGTTACTACATAAAACACACCCAAACAATTTTTCGGCTCCCGACACACTGCCCATTATTGACCGATGTTTTAATTCTGCATTGTCAAATTTTAAACTATTTTCCAACGGGCAACACCGGGATTTCCTGCTCATACATACATACATACATACATACATACATACATGTATACCATGTTGTCTGAAAGATAGGTATTGTCATAAAGTCACGTTTTAATTGTTACATATTCTGGACACAGAGTGAGCATGGAAGAAAAGAAAGAAAAAGTCTCTATTTATGCTTTAATATGAGTAAATGGCATGTGATCTTCCGCCTGCATATGTCTTTATCTTCACTTTATCTTTACTTTTTGTATCTCTCCTTTTTCTTCCCTAGTTCTCTTACCTTTTCGCCCTTCTTTCTTCCATTCTTCATTTTGCTTTCTTTCTCCTTCCGCCTCTCTCACTGTTTTATTCTTTTCTTGCTTTTTCTTCCTTCAACTGCTCCTCTCTGATCTGTACTTCTTTTTTTCTTCACTTTTAATTCTGTTTCAATCCACACTCTCACAGTTCCTTTCTCAGTTCTTTCATCCTTTTTCTCCCCTCTCTTCCACCGACCCCCTCCCGCTCTTTCTCTCAATATATATATATATATATATATATATATATATATATATATATATATATATATATATATATATATATAGGTAGATAGATAGATAGATAGATAGATAGATAGATATTATCATTTTCGATGGGCTTCTCTTATACTCATTCTTTTGTCTGGTTCTTGTCATTCTCTTATCTTTGATTGCCTCCTTTCATTCTTTTTTCTACTCTTTTATTTTGTTCTTCCGTTTCTTTTTTTTCCACTATTCTCCCTTTCCGTCTTTTCAGCCTGTTCCCTCATTTTTCTTTCTTTCTTTCAGTCTGTCTCTCTTACCCGTTTTCCCATAGATCTTTCCTTTCCTCCTCCTTTCAATGTCTCTCCAGTCTTCCTCTACTTCTTCCATTTTTCTCTTTCTCTCTTTCTCAGTCATTATTTTCCTCTCTCGTTTGTCTCTCCCTATCACTCATTCTATACTAACCTTTCTCCGCCCCCTTATACTTTCATTTTTCATCACTTCCTTTCTTCCCTTTCTTTTCCACTTCGTCCTACTTTCTGACCTCCGCCATTTTTCTCTCTGCCTTTTTTTTTTCTATCCCTTCCGTCTCCCCAGGCGCTTAAAGTCTTTTGTCTTGTAATGTTTGCCTGCTATGGCATCCAAACAATGTCTGGACCATTTTAGTCAAAGCAGTCAGTAAAAGACAGAGCAGGAATTAAGCATTGCCCTGGGACTGATCCACTAGAGACGTGCGTTGTGAGAAGCACGAAGAATAAGTTGGTTGAATGAAAATCAGGAGGGAATGGGCAGAGGTCGGTAAAGGGGTCAGGTGGGGAGATGATTGGGTCTAGGGTGAAGGGTAGACTAGAGCTTGGTGTGAAAGCAAGAAAAAGGAGGAAAGGGAACGGGAAGAAAGAAAGAAAGAAATGGGGTCAGGACGGGAGACTATTGGGTCTCGGGAGGACGGTGGGCCAAGGCTCGAACTCGGAGGAAGAAAATAAGTGAGGCAACAGAAAGAAAGAAAGACGGTGAAACGAAAACAGGGAGGAAGTGGGTAATGCTCTAGAATGGGATACGAGGAAAGTTGATTGGATCTGGGCGAAAGGTAAATCAAGACTTTGAATGGCGGGGAATTTAGGGATGAAGCAAGTAAAGAATGAAAGAAATCAGAAAATTAGATAGATATCACACATTTACATCCTGTGAACAAATTTTACAAGCATATGTTGGCGGTCATTCTGGAAAGCAAATGAAGAAAGGTTGCCTGGCACAAGTTTAACCCTTCTATCCAAAACTAGAGCCTTTCTGTAAAATATTCCGTATTTCAAAATAGCGTAAAGCGAAAATGCAATTATCTATAAACTACATAGGAAATTGATTAAGCGTTCCAAGACCCCAAAATCGGATTGATGGTATGTTGGGCTGAGTACTTGGATATTGGGGTAGTGGTATGTAGAGGAGACAAATCCTCTAGGGACGAGCATTGCAAAGAGAATGAAGAAAAAGTTGACAGAATGAAAAAAGGAAGAGGTAGGCAGTTGGCAGTAAGGGAACAGGTGGGGAATTGGTTGGACTAGGGTTAAGAGTAGACCAAAGTTTCAAGTGACGGAAGATTCGAAAATGATAGTAGTATTGAAAAAGTTAGGTCCACGGGTGCCCCCTTGATTTTTTATCACCTGTTTTGTTGATTTTTGTTTTTTAATCTTGAAGAGTTTTTTTTTCATTCAGTAAGTTCCTCAGCTGAACTAATGTTCCATTGTGTTCATTTCTAACCCTACATTATCATGAGTACGATCTCTAACACAGACACAGAAAGATAGAAAATCGCAAAACTTTTCAAGTAAACATCAAGAGACAAATAAACACATTTTTCCGCAGGATTCTAACCCAGGAAATTCAGAAAAATGGTTATCATCAAGATTCAGACACACATTGACTCTATTTTTGAAGACTAAAACAGTAAAAAAAAAATGTCGAGAAATCCAGGAGGGAATGAAAGGAATAGAAGGAATGAGAGTGTACGTAATGAATGAAAGGAGGAAAGAGAGAAAGAAGTAAATGAAAAGATAGAAAGAAAGGGAGAATGATCGAAATATATGGAGGAAAGAATAAGAAGAAAAAAAGATTCATGAAAGTAAAACGAAAGAGAATGAAATGAAAAGAAGAAAGAGAGAGAGAGGTTCAAAGAAAGGAAAATAACGGACTGAAAGGAACAGAAAGAAAGTTACAGGGAAATAAAGTAGTGAAAAGTGGAGAAATGAATGGAAGGAAGAAATACTCGAATTACCAGAAAAACGGTGGGAAATCGCTATCTCATACTACACAAGCGTCACAGATTTTACAAGCACATGTAAACGGTAATAATTACAAGCAAGCCCTGTGGCAGTCGTATCTTGCGGAAAGGCTACTTGAGAGAATAAAATCTGATTTGACCGGCGCGAACAAGAAGAAAAATGACAGAGTTGAATGAAAGTCTTGCTTCCTTTTCCATTATTCTCATTTTTTCTTCAAACGCCATTTCAAAACGTTTCACTTAAAAACATTCAGGTTACTTAGACTAAACACGTTTTGATTTACCTTCAAAAGATGCCGTTAACGTGTTATAAGTAGCTGTCTGCTATCTCCATTATTTTTATTCGCTGATGCATCGTTTCTCACCATGGGGGCGTGTAACAGTTAACAATGACAGCCGAGCCGAGTTCAAATTCCGGTCAAGGCTGTTTGCGTTCATCTCGCTCTTGGGAAAGGCATGGATCCATCTCTTCTCCCTTGCCCCAGCTATGGATGAAATAGCCAGGGAGACTTGGCTCTCCAGGAGGACAACTCCTATTCCAAGTCAGGGAGTTGAGTCCTCTTCAGGTGGTTGGATGCCAACCTTGGCATTTAAGCTGATACTATATTGAGCTCTGCTTTCCTTTGGACGATATAAAGGAGGGGGGTTGCGTTTATTGCCCGGACATCCCCAGACTTTCGTACGCTTCACACAGGCTTTTACCTTTCGAGGGGTCATCTCGATGTCGTTCCATTGTCAATCGAGACAGGAGGAAGCCTACTGTTTTCTCACCGAATAATCCAAAGTGGTGAAAGGAATTTTTAAAAAAACGTGTGGATAAATATCAACTAATCAATTTTGGAATGATTAATCGTGGAAAAATTAAGAAGATAATCTACAAGTTGAATACTTAGGCACGCATCACTTATCAGATTTTCATTCTTTAAATCTTTCTAAAACAAGTCTATTCTTATTTAATTCACTGCTCCAATTCGTATTATTTTGTGTAGGTCCATGGCATAACATTTTTAAAATCCATTTTCATTACAGTTTATAAAGCAACAGAATAAGGAAAATCCGAACAGTGTTGCGAACTCTTGAAACTTTCAAAGCAGATATACATATTGAGATTATGTGACTGATTATGTGGTATTCAGAATGTACACAGACGGACATAATTTAACTAATTATGTTTTGTACAGGGTTTTTTTGCATCTGATCTTATTCAAGGGGTTTACATCAAAGGGGTCAAATTCTTATGCACGCACCACTTTTCAGTTTTTATTTTTAACAATTTGTAAAACAACATTTTTCAAAGATTTTACTTCACCAACTTGGACGATTTTATGAAGTTCCATGCCATGATTATTTTCAAAAATCCATTTTAAATCCCGTATATACATGTACGTATGATTTATATGCATACATATCGAAGCTTCCATGGGCATGAAAGATGGATTCTAGGAGTGTGAGTTTGTTTATTTGCTTCCCCACAACTAGAAATGTGACACAAAGTCGGATTAAGGTGGGGTCCCACACGTTCGAAAACGTGCATAATTTCGCAAGGACGTCGGGACAAGCTGGACTATTTCCACAGGATGAATCCTGTTGTGCAAGTGTCCCTAAGTCTCGATGCATGATTTTGCAGTCATTAGGGTGGGATTGACTTTGTTCACAGGGCGGATCCTGTTGATGCTCTCTGGGCGAGCCTGTGCATGCTGGTCAGTGATTCCGGGATGGGGGACAGTCTCGGACATTTGTCAGCTTCTCGGCCCGAAGGTATCAAAGAACAAATACTAAACCTTGATCTTAGCCAAGAAGCCGAGAAGATCTATTGAGGTGATCTATTTCGAATTTCACATTTAGGAAATTTTTGCTGTAATTCATTTTACTACGGAACAAATTTTTCCGACAGTAAAAGCACTCGGGCACCCCTTTGCCCCTAATTCGGTACGTACTCCTACTCTTTCCATGGGTTAACGTCTTTTTGGCCTAAAGGTATTCATTTGGGCGTGATGGGAGCAGAAAACAAAAGACACTCTTTCTAAGAATTTCCCCTCAAATGGGAGATAGCAAAAGCCAATGTCCATACGGATTTCCATCTTTCGGAACAGATTGTCTAAGATCCTGGCAGAAAGAAGAGCAGGAATTGTCTGAAAAAGAAAGATGAACAAGTAAAATTGATAATGAGATTGCAATGAAAGCAAAATCATAAAAATACTACTGGGAAATGTGCAACTTGTGTTGGTTTGGAGACAGTGTCTTGGCAGAAAAGGTGTTTAGCTTGTGAAATCGGGAAGCAGACAGAGTTGAGTTTTTCACTACCTCCAGCCCCGCCTTTCGCATTTCGCACCGGGGGCGCGAGTAGGCAGAAATATCGCAGCTAACAATACGGTATAATTAGCCCTGTGTACTTGCTAATCAGATTCGGGTCTCTTGCCGTGAGAAAACACCCGTGGCACTTTCGAAAGTGCTCTTTTCCCTTCAACACCATCATGTATAAATCGTTCTTTCTTCTATTCCTTTCTTTCTTTTTCTTCCTTTCTTTCTCTCTTTTGTGTTTCTATCTTCCTTTCTTTTTCCTGGCCTTTTTTTTTTCCCTTCCTTCTTCTGCATGTTCTTATTTTCCTTTCTCTTTCGACTTCTCCGTCACTACTCTTGTTTTTTCTTCTTCTTCTTCTTCTTCTTCTTCTTCTTCTTCTTCTTCTTCTTCTTCTTCTTCTTCTTCTTCTTCTTCTTCGTCTTCTTCTTCTTCGTCTTCTTCTTCTTCTTCTTCTTCTTCTTCTTCTTCTTTATTACTTTCGTTTCTTCCAATCCAAGCTTAGAATATCAGCAAAACCAGATCTAGTTATTGGAAACAAAGAGAAGAGACTTAGTCCTATCGTGGATATTCAAGAAGTCCATTGAGTAAAGTTCAATTGAATGATAAGCCGGACTGATGCAAGGTCAAACTATACTCCTACTTCGATTTCGACTGAAAGTGGATACTGCAACCTTTATATTATATATATACATATATGTATACATATATTATGTAGTGAACAAATCCGTCGATATGTATGTTTGGCGTAGTTGGTAAGACAACAAACACTGAATAATTCACTCTCCTAAATTTGGTTGAGATTATTCTTGTTGTTTCGATAGAAAAATCAACTCTATCCTCCAATTGGGACTAAATTTTGACGATAATGAAAAACTAAACCAGTATCAGGATCTTTCGAAAAATGAAATGTAGATTGTGAAGGTGATAGTTATTCCATTATTCCAATATTCGTCGTGCTTGGAATAGACCTGATGAATCTGTTAAAATAATTAAAAATGCATCGGAGGTTTTCTGATTATTTCCTGAACAACCTTCAAAAAATTTATTGTGATGCTTTAGCGCATATTCAGAAATATGCTTTTCATCACCGAAATCATATTCGTAGTTTGTTAAATAATGACGTTCTACGAAGATCGACTGACTTCTCAGAAACGATGCCCACCTATTTTGTTCGGCAATGCAAGTTTTCTGTGATGTATTATTATAGAAATAGAACCTAATATGAGGTCTACTTGGAAAATATCCACCATTTGGGATTTGTCGAGAAACAGTTGCATAGCTTTCATGTAACTTGGCTACGAATCCGAGGGGATCTTATTGCGAATGTATGAACACACATTCACCCATGAAGTTACTCGTTTTGCAGTGAGACACCACTGAGTGCACTTTTGTTCAATGAGACTGCTACATTCACAATGACTGAGCCTACCCATTCTTAATGTCTCTTGTAATATGCTTTGCCAAAACCTCATATCAGCCATATCTGGCAGACTCCACACCTACTCTTACAGTCCAGTATTAGCTACATGCGACTTCTTGAGATTCATCAAGAGATTTAAGACCGTGGATAAGATTGAAGAGAATGCGATGATACAGCTGACAGAGATTTCGGTTGAGGACTTTCCAGACTATTTTGAAAAGCAGAAGGAGCGCTAGGATGACTGTTTGAAGTCCCAAGGGGAATAACTGAAGATAACTAAATCAACATCGCCCTTTGTAAGCTATTTTTTTTTCATTTATATTAAATGACTGGATATTTTCCGGGTAGACGTCGTAAATATATGTGCATATCTCTCTGTCCGTCTGTACTGTTTCGATGAGTCATAAAGACGTTGAGGGTGTAATTTTGGTCGCAACGTCCTTTCCCCATTTTACATCCAGGGGGTTTTCTACTCTTTTACCTGTCTATCCGTAAGCTTCTTTTGTCCATGAAAATGTTCGCCACTTCAAATTTTTATTCATTTTTCTACATTGTTCAATGAAGACCTACGAGCAGTTTTGAATTAGTACAATAGTCATTCACCAGCTCAAAATTCATTAACAAATTTGTTATATGAATTAATTATTTGATGAAAACTGAATTGCACTCCCACGCAGAATCTAAAAGAAAAGATTCCAGAAAATGAAAAACTACGATTTCCTCCCCTAAAGTCAATGACTCAATCCTGTTTTTAAAAATGTGGGCGAATTTGATGACTGGTACAATGTGCGTTAACAGCACGGATAATGGATTCTGGCTTAGACAGTTTATGTTCACTTAACACCAATACTTTTGGGAAAGGCATGAGTCTACCTCTGCAATAGGTAAAATAATGTATAATGAAGTGAGTGTCACCACTTCAGATTCTTGTCACCTCTAAGTCTATTCCACATAATATTGTAATATGTGGAGACGGAGCAGAGATGACGGAAGCCGTAAGCAGCGTAAGGGAATCAAGCAACTTACTGAAAGTGTGAATACTCAAGACGGAATCCAAATTCGTGTTTCAATTATCAACTGTTAGGGTAAAAACTCGAAATTAAATCTAGATTAGAAACCGTCAACCAAAACTGTGTACATTGGTCTCTCATAGGTTCAAGGTTCGTCCTACTGACTTGGTATGTATCAGGTGTATAGGCTGCACCCATTTAACTACAGAGCTGAAAATATCAACATTTACTTCTGATTATGGTCGGAATGTGAAATAATCCAGCCTCTATCACAAAGACCCAGACAAAACTGCCATTGAAATAGCGTTGAATTCGGGAATTGGGTGAGTGTGTAGGTAGAGGTTCAATACCAATCTAGGGAATAACATGAAGAAAGAAAGATGAGCAAAGAATAAAGTAAATGAAAAACCTAGGAAATACGGGTTGAAGTAGGTTTATGCTAAATTGGTCACTTAGTGTGTGTTTCAGCTGCGTTCACGCTTGCTTTCTGAAAGTTTGAATGTAAATTTAGAGATCATGGCCCAACAAAATGCGAGAGAAGTTACTTACCCCTTTTTCCAACTTTTTAATTGATCAACCTAAACATGGCATGCTGCCCAAAAGACGTTGGTAACATGACGGTTTCTATCGATTGACTAACCAGACCTGTTTGTTTTTCCTCTCAAATACGATTGTCTCTTGTTTCTGGTCATTCATGATTAATTTGCTTTCGGTATTTATTGATAAAGATGGGATCTTGTTTGTTGTATTAACTAATATCGAACTGTTTGTTTTTCAAAATCCTGGAGGATTCATGGCTCATTCTTTGTTAAGATTCTACTTGATTTCATTGCGATATTTTCCAATCATCATCATCATCATCATCAAATAATAATAATAATAATAATAATAATAATAATAATAATAATAATAATAATAATAATAATACAGGTATACCTTGATTAGTGCAGTTGATCCCCTGCCAAATTTTCCGTGCTTCCTTTTCCTGCATTATTCAAGGTATCATTATAATTTAATCTGTTTCCTTTTCAGCTTATACTTAGTTACAGTTATTTGCGCAACAATTCCTTAAACGTACTCCATCAAAACCCTGGATCAAAACCGTACCAATGAAGGTATCCCTGTAGCTGATGGCTCTCGAACTGGATTAAGTGACAACAATGTTCTTATTCTTCTAGTTTGACCTTGTGTTTTGCTGGGTAGGCGACATCTGCAATTATCCATATTTATGATAGATTTTCATGTCTTCCTACGCGACAAAGGCAGTACCTGTTCCAACGGTGTATGTTTGGAAGGTACCGCACTTCATGGTGTGTGGATCTGCCTACCATAACTGACGTGTAAAATAATTTTTCCGTCCATCTGATAAAATTACGACTTCGAAATAGTTTGGTTACTTCTTTTTAGTCAATTGAGATATCGTATATTCAAATTTTAAAAAATTCTCAAGCGAGGAAGTCAAGGGTGATAATTTATAGAAACTATGGAAATTAATCTACAATCTTTAAATTTTATCAATCTTCATTTGATTTCTGGAGAAGCCCTGATCAAAAACACTTCATAGTCGATACTGCACAGCCTAGTATGCTGACTAATATATTTGGCGGATGTCAACGTCTTGCAATGACCAGAAATTGCGATACATACGCACAAGGTGAAAGATATTTAATTGTTCTTTGATAACTTGAGGTGGTTTTATGATCAAGATTTAGTGATCGATCAAAGTCTCAGCCTAAAAAATCTTTTTCTATTCTCAAGGTCAGCTTCTCATTAAGGTATTCTCAAATCCAAGTCGTTTGCACAATTCCTAGGGAAGCACCACCCGACAAACCACATCGTTTATTTCATATCTGGGGTCCATATGGATACATTGACTAATTGTATTATTTAAAATTTCGTCGTAGCCTATGTCTCCCCTATGAAGACAGAAGCAGATTTAGACGTTCGCACTATTCCTAGGGAAACACTCCCTCTACCAACCACGTCTGTTTGTTCATATCTGGGGTCCATATGGATAACTTGACTAATTGAATTATTTAAAAATTTGTCATAGCTAATGTCGCCCCTATGGAGACAGAAACAGAATTAGACATTATAAATATACCAAACTGAATTCTTCTTCTTCTTATTATTATTATTATTATTATTGTTATTATCATTATTATTATTATTATCATTATCATTATCATTATCATTATTATCGTTTCCCTTTATTTCCTTCTTCTTCTTCTTCTTCTTCTTCTTCTTCTTCTTCTTCTTCTTCTTCTTCTTCTTCTTCTTCTTCTTGCCACCGTCAATAGGATAGTCTTCACAAATACGATTAGAAATGTCCTCGTTTGGCAGATAGTCAATGCTTTTTTTAATTCTTGTTTGAGATTTTCCCTTCCTTCTTCTGATTGTTTTTTGTTTTATTCTGCAGGGGATGCCTTTTGTCGACGTTGTCCCAGCCAACAAGTCCTCCTTGTCGCACAAGGATCGCCCATGACACTATGATTGGCGGTCGAAGTCTAGACTGAACACGGAACGCATCTTTCAATAATAGGAAGGGAAATTAGACTGAGACAAGCTTTCTCCTACTGTTTCCAGTAAAATGTACCACATCTTTGAGAACACTTTGTTTTCCAAAGGATAAGTACATATTTACGTATCCAGTGATCTAGTTCAGTGTATTTCGAGCCCTGCAAACGATTCAATCATGTATGACAAAGGCAGAGACCATCCCCCCTCAGTCTTGTTTTGGAATCAGTTTTCTGTCTCCTAGACTGCCTGGCAACCATCAAATTGATTGAGGAAAACTGATGTAATGCTTCTACAAGCTTTTAATGAAGAATCTCCCGGTGATATATTAGTGTAAGATTGGTTTTCGCTTTATAAATGTTGGGAAATGCAACTTTGAGACCCATCACAATCCAACCGACCTTCAACAAGTCAAAAAGATAAAAATCTCGAAAAATCTCGCCACAAAACCACTGAAGATCGTCGTTTGATCATTGATGAGATATCTGAGGTGATTGGATTGTCTCGGAGTTCGTGCTGATGAATCTTAACTGAAAAATTGCGAATTAAATAGGTTCCCTCATGATTATTACTTCAATTGCTCGCAAGGAAGTAGAAAATAATCATTCGAATATGTGTCACGATTTGGGGGAATAAGTTGGAAATGAACTACCATTTTTTTCAAATTCGAGACCCTTGATTTTAAAATAATTCCAGTTATTTTCTGATACCCTTCACACTGACGCCAAGTTCTCCATAATTAAGACAACATATCTGGAAGCCCAATTTAGCATCATATTTGCCAAGATAATCCCACTGGTGAATTCGTTCGTGGAGTAAGTTTGATCCTCGTTGGTTGACCGTTTACACAGTCCTGTCCTACGTAGATCAAATATAGAATTCGTACCCCAAAATTGATTCAAGTTAAAAGCGCATACTTCAGATTACAACTGATTAAGACCATCTAAATGAATAAAAGTATTAGTGTCCAACTCTTGGTTGAAGTTGTTGCATATTTCCAATCGTTACCACCAGTCTTTGTTCACAATCTTTTTTATTTCCATTTCTTGCATTGTGTATAAGCTGCTACCAAAATGTTCAGAGACTTTGAACAGCAAATGTAGTAGTAGGTTGTCCAGTAGGAGTGGGAGGGGAGATGTTTGCATCTGTGTAGATGAGAATCAGGTTAAACTGAAATAAGAAAGGTCTGTGAGACAACCCATGATACGGAAATTTCCTTATTTCATTCCTCAAATCTCAAATATATAAACAGCATAGAGTTTTCTATGCAACTGCTACCAGTAATCTGAAAAAGGTATGGCAACATGCCCCTGTGATATTTACCAACATTCTGTAGGATTACCTCATATCAACATAAACATATGTATATACATATATGATGCGTTATATTATATTGAAACTCCTATACGAAATGATCTCCCGTTATGATATGGTGTGTGTATCATTTGGCAAAAAGAAGGTAGGTAAATTGAATAAACAATTAAAGAAATTGTGGCTGCTTTAATTGTTTATTCTACTTACCTTGTCTAGGCTAAATGATACATCCACGGTGTAAAAACGGGAGAACATTTCAAATAAGAGTACCAATATAATATAACGCAATTCGAAATTATTCCGTCGGATCATAGATGCATTTTCATACACATATTAGAGTCTTTGTGAGTATGTGTGTGAGAGTGTGCTTTTTAAAGATGTTCTTTTAAATTGTAATGCACCTTCTTATTTTTCTATGCCTAACCCATATGAGCCTTAACTTGCGTTATCTCCAGCTTCAACATTTGAGGACATGATTTTCTTTAAAGGAGAGAATACCAGCGTTTGAAATCTATCAAAAAAAATCCAAAAAATTGTAACAGTGGAATAATCTATTGTTTAAAATAGAAGGCTGGAGATATTTTTATCAACAAAATTCTCACCTTCAAGTGGAAGAGTCCATACTTACGAACAGGGATCCAAGAAAATTGCACAGTTCATTATATAAGCAGATTACTGTGCATGTTTGCTTTCATTAGGTGACGCACGTCATGGAAATAATGAAATAATCACCTCCCAAATGCATCAGTGGCCTGTACTTAGTATTGAAACCCCAGGGGGTGGGGCAATGATGAAGAAAGAGTAGATGGTGCGTTCTGCTTCTCTGGAAATTTTGTAGTGATGTACGTCACCGACCTAGTATTGGAGATTGGACTCCAGATGTTTTGTTCACAGATTCATTTAAACTGAACCATATAAACGTATTATGTACGCAAAGTACTGGCAGGTGGTTCTCCACATTCACAAAGTCATTTGGTTCAACGAGCAATTCAGAAACTAAGGTTACTCAGTGCGCATCTTACAGTTTGTTACTTATTTAACTCCACATACGTTTATGTTATTCTTATCTTTTTGCTATTTGGTTCTTTTGCGTCGATTCCGATCAATAAATAACATTTGCTATTGACCTATGACAATTATTTACAAAACTAGATTAAGAATGCTGAAAGGCTGAAGAAACATACACACGTAGGTTATATATATATATATATATATATATATATATATATATATATATATAAAGAGAGAGAGACAGACAGACAGACAGACAGAGACAGAAGATCTCGAATTCACAATTTTAGAGCTTTATTTACATAGTTTCAATCTTATTCTAAAACATTATGCAAGCTGAAAAGAAAACTAACAAAAATGAATCGACAAAATCTATTTGCTATTTTTAATGATGATAATAATAATAATGATAATAATAATAAGAACAACGAAAACATTCCTTTTGAAAAATTACATGCTGCCATCGCTTCTTAACTGATGTTCCGTTTTTAAATAATTAAACCCAAACGAGAAACATATGAGCAACTCAACTCATGAACGGCTTCTTGGAAATAATTATGTTTGTAAGTCGAGGGATGTACTTACTGATTTTTGTTTCGCCTCTAATTTGTCGACAAAGCAATCGTGAAGACCTAATAGTGAAAGAAATCAGTGTGAGAAGTAAGGTTTGTCAGTTGTAGGTAAACGGTTATTAGAATGGTTAAATAGGGTAAATTTGAAATACATTTTTAGAAATGTTATATATATATATATATATATATATATATATATATATATATATATATATATATATATATATATATATATATATATAATGTGTACTTTAGAGAGTGAGGCAGACTCGGGAGCGAAGTTTTTGGTGGTAAGGTTTATTAATCCTTATATGTCAATAGTCCATACATGTTTCGGGATTCTTCCCATCATCAGTGGTGTGTGCTGTGTGAGTGTGTATTAAAATGTACCATGTGGAACCAGAGTCCACTGCCAGGGGCTATGCAATGTGGGTAAGTTTTGTTGTCAGGGCTACTAGAGGTCTCCTGCTGAATGTAAGAATGACCAGCAGGTATTGGGATTTTGGTAAAGCAGCAGCAGTTGGTCTTGGGGAGGGCAGAGTGTGTCAAGGTAGGGGGTAGTGATGTGGGGTTGGATTTTTTGGTATGTTTGGGGTAGTGTAGAAGGAGGGGTGGTGAGGTCAAGGAGCTACATAGGTATCAACCTTAAAAGTTACTGAAAATGTTTAGGCTATGATTTGGACAGGGGTTATATATATATATATATATATATATATATATATATATATATATATATATATATATATATATTCATTTAAAGCCGATTTATCAAACGAAATAACATTGTACTATGACCCAAGAACAAATTATTAATGAAACATCCACATTTACCTTTATTAAACTGAACAGATTTAATCATTTAATCGGTTATCATAGCTCATCGACTAAATTGGAAAAAAAACGAAAAAAGCTCATCTGGCAACTTACGAAGGCATTTTCCGACGGAAAGTGCCCCCCCCCTCTTGCACCCCTATTCGATATGCCATTGTTTGAGTTGTTCCATTTTTAACCACGGTCTCTTCAAAGAACAATATGTCACTACCTGATCGTGAATGTAAATAAGTCTTCAGCCACCGTTATATCTGAGTTTATTTTGTCCACATAAATATTTTTAGTTGGTACTTTCCTATAATCTTCCTTCTTCGTAATAACACAAAGATTATTATTTCAAAACTTTTATTGACTTATATATATATTTGCATTTTTCATTTCCTAAACATTCTATATTTTGTTTTTGTTTTTTGGTTTTGTTTTTATATATATATATATATACTGTACAATGCGTTTTCCATTGTACCCCGAAGTTTGAAAGGAAATTATAAACTCAAAAGGTAGTAAAGTTAAATCCATGTAATTTTCAATATATGTACTATAATATCAGTACAAAAAAAAGTAGAGAGATCTTAACACTGTGTTTCATGAGAGACGTTCGTTATATATATAGTGCGTGTCAAACTATTTTGCAAAAGAGTTTAGTTTAATTTCTGGTAAGATAGAGAAAAAGAATTTTACTTGTATACTGGCAACATCAATTTGCTCCAACTTAGTAAAAATGAAGACATTCTGTGCAGTAATACACAAAGCGGAGCCATTTTCGTTATGTCCTTGTATTTTAAGAGTGCCAATAATGAGGTAACCACTCAAAAAATATTCTAAAAGTCATAAAAGTGATTTACCACAAGCTGAGAAGAATTCTGTCACCCTACAACTTAGAGTAGACAGTACAATCCTTGAAATAGCAAAGCTGCTTAACAAGGACTGTTGAACAGAGAGGAAATATGAAGATCCTAGTGAATCACGTGGAACAACAGATGAGGGCAAATCCATGGTAATAACGCAGCAGAAGATAATCTTGAGTTAAGCCTATTGCCAGAAAAAATAGTTCTGAGCAGCAAAACTGTATTCGAAGAGGTTGATCGAAGTAACGTGCCCAAATCATCTCGATGACAACTTCTCCATCATGTTGCAAAATGTCTCAGGCTTGATATTCGACTGCCTTTGTATCTGAGACACGAGGTGAATCGTCTGGAATGGGCTAGAAAGAATTTGAAATTTGACTTCAATGTTGTTCTTTTTACAGTCGAATTTCAAGCTAACCTTGATGAACTGAATTGATGTAGTGCAGGCTGCATTACAGAGGAAGAGAAAGATCTTATACGACTAAGTATCAGAAAAGTGGTGGCGGAGTTTGTTTTTTTTTTTTTTTTTTCTAGAATTGTAGGAGACGAGTTTGTTGGACCTTGACATAATCAGATGTTGTGAAAATCACTTCTCTAGATTATATTGTATTTTTGAAAGATAATTTTCAACTTTAGTTCATGAACAAGTTTCTTGGCCTACGAACGAAATTATTTTCATTCAAGATAACACTCTTTTGTACAGTGTGCACGCGACGGTCAACTTCTTGACTGAAAAAAGGTTTCAGAAATGGCAAATTAATGGACTGACCACCATTTTCTATAGATTACAACTCGAATGAAACTCTCTGGAGCATCCTCAAGAGGAAGATGCATGAAGATGGGCGTCAGTTTCATTGAAGACTTATGTCAAACTATTCTGGCAAGTGCAGAAGAAATTCAAAATTTAACAAATTTAATAGATGCTCGACTAATATCTGTGATTCGGGGATAAGGATCATACATTTCAAAATGAATGATTTTGTTTCCAAAATTGCGCTTAATTTACAGTCTTTTGTATTCCATGTATATGAGTTTTTATTGCTTGTTTATATTTTCTTAATTCTGGGTGCTATTTAATGATTCTATCAATATATAATCGGAGCATTACTGTGTTTTCTATCCATTTTTAAGTATTTGGCACGATAAAGTTGAGGAAATACTAAAAATATACTCCGTATTCTTCACCATCTGTACATTCAGGCATTTCATAGTAAAGTTTCGCTAATATTTTTGTAAAACTTATTTCAATTCTTTCACTGTAGCAGAATTTAGAAGGGAAAATGTGCATCATAATTTGACATGTACTATATATATATTGTTTTAAAAACTAAATATATATTTTTTCAATTCTTAAAGGTTCATGTGATTTCATCACTAATTTCCCAATGTCTATTAATGTAATCTATGTAATTGATATCAACAGACGTTTCTTTTTTTTCGCGTCACTTTCATTGAGTGTCAACCTATGAGAATTTCAAATCCGTTGTGTTGGTTTTAATCTTGGACTGCATGCAAACCAACATAAGATATCATCTTTAAGAATAGTAGTTGATATATTCTCAGGAAAGAATACAGTAGAGAAGAAAACAGGTTAATGTTATATTTTTTCGAGAAGCACTGTCAAGCATTGTCAATTTTTACGAGTATTTGTTTCACTACAAAAAACAAATTGATATGGCACCGAGCGATCAGGGTATAATAAAGGATCGGTTTAAAGGTTAGATTTGATTATCTGTCAGCTGGGACAGCCCAACTGACTCAATCGATAAAGCAGTTGCCGTATATAGGCAGGCTCCTTGAAGTAAAAGGGATGCAAGTCTAAGTCTTTCTAAGAGATTATTCTTCATTTCCATTCTGTGCTGTTAAGTCCGGACAGACTGGGTAGTTGCAATGAAGAGTAACTAATATTAAGATGAGAGAAATATTAGTCAAAAATTAATGATCGTCAAAAGATGGTGTTGCTACAGAGATTCGGGAAAGACTGTGCGTGTGTTATCGTTTGTATGCCGGTCTAAGAAAATGTTTGTGCTAATGTGTCACTGCGTATACGTGTATCAATGTGTGTGTGTGTGTGTGTGTGTGTGAATTGTCTGTGCCGGACAAACTGAACTTAGGTGACCTAAGCGACACCAGTCCTAATACACAAGTCAGCGAACCAAAATCATTTTAGTGAACAAAGGGTCAATTGAAAATAAGCGCAATTAAAATACTGTTTTATACTTTTTCTCCTTTCAATATGATCATGACAAAAGATATGCAACTAATAAAGATCTGCCATTTGTCCCAACGCTCAATTGTCCCACGCTCGATTGTCCCACACTCAATTGTCTCCACCGCATTATGAGCAACGAGTATTGAGCGGCGACAACTGAGTGAAGAATATATATATATATATATATATATATATATATATATATATATATATATATATATATATATATATATATATATACATATATATATATATATAGTGTGTGAGAGAAAGACAGGGAGGGAAAGAGAGACAGAGAGAGATAGACAGGAAGTCAGAGACAAAGACTTTTCTTATATATAAGAGAAGAGTTTATGCATATACATATTCTTAATGTATATATATATATACATACATATGTATATCATGTATGAATATTTATATAAATAACCACACCAACACACATACACATATATATGTATATATACATAAAGAGAGAGAGAGATAGGGATAGGAGAGAGAAAGACGAAAGGGAGAGGAGAAAAAGATGAGAAAACTGAAAAAAAAAACGGTAGGAGAGTGAGTAGATAGACTGAGGGCGTGAGAGAACAGAAGAATGATAATTTCCCGCCCATCCTTCAAAACTCAGTACCCCGCTCAAAATATCCGAAGTTAGAACGCTCTAACGTCTACAAAATAAACTGATTGCCATGAAAAGGAAAAGCAAGGTTGATGGAAACGAGTGGGATCGGCATAGGGTGTCCCAAAGAAGCTTTCCTGTATATATATATATATATATATATATATATATATATATATATATATAGGGGGGTAGTGTCGATTCCAACGAATATCGAGTCTTGCATGTTGCTACTGATAAAGACCGACCCCAAAGAAAAGGTTCAAATAACAAAGACGACTAAAATAAAATAAGACAGCAAGCCTATCTCTTTATCAGATGAAATGCCCTCTCTTACCAAGTATTTGCTTTAGATAAAGAGATAGATATTGGAACTCTTATTTGAAATGGTCTCCCGTTATTACACGGTGGATGTGTCCTTTGGCTTTGACCACGACAATAGAATAAACAATGAAATAAAATCGGACTGCAGCGGGAATCGAACTTGTGTCCGTTTAAAATTCAAGGCCAAATGACACATAAAAGATTCAATATAATGTTACGCAATTTGTAATAATTCTGTCGGATCACAGATCCATTTCTTGATAACATGTACCTAGGGTAATTATAAAGTCATTCATTAGGAACTAATTGCCTGGCACTGATCTTACTCGTTAGCAAATCAAGCAGCCTTAGATCACGTGGGGAAATGAGCGCTGAGCAAGGATCGAACCCACGTTCACTTTGGAAGCAGCCCTATACGCTGGTGCTGCTCTTACCCTGAGCTAAGATACTCTCATGGCAAGGCAGGTGTTCGAAAAAAGCAGAAGTTGCGTATAAGGCTGCTCCCAAGGTAGATATAGGTTCAATCCCCACACGACGCTCATTTATTTATTTATTTACATGGTCTCATTACCAAGTGGAATCGGTACCAAGGAATTAGTTCCTAACCATTACCTTTGCATATTATAGTCTATTTAATGATATTTCATAGTCGACATAAGGATCAAAATAATTGTGCCAATGACCGTCGAATAACGAAATGAGTAATATAAGTGCATTCCGAACTCCCACATTGTATTATTTATTTCCTTATTTGATGAGAGTGATAATTACAAAAACATGTATTAAGGAGTGATTGATCGGCACTGACCCCTGCCTTGCCATGAAAGTGTAGTAAGCTCAGTGGTAAGATCAGAGCCTGCTTATATGGCTGCTTCCAAAGTGGACGCAAGTTCGAATTCCACACGTCTTTATCATTTTGGCACAGTCTAAGCTGTACGGAACAAATCAGAAATAAAAATGTTTCACTCACATACTGAACCATAACACACATGTGATGAGTTTGACTTTAACCACGAATATCAAAATGTTGTGGTTGAAGAAAAATGATTGAGACATGAAGCATGTACCGATCGTGCATGCAGTATCGGGGTTAGTAACAATAATTGACTGTAATCATGAGCTTCAAATTTCCATTTAGGAGATTTGCTGGGTGTAATGGAAAAAAGTAAATGTAAATATTTATAAATGCTATGCAGCCTTATTTATGTTTTTGCTAGTCGGATGTGTGTTTTGATGCAGAGAAACATCCGTATCATTACTGTAATACATTATTTTTTCCTCATTTAAAGACCATTTGTGTTCCTGCTTATGGATACGGTATTTTGGATTATAGCCACTCGAAAGTAGCATTCATGTAATAGTCGACCACATGAATTTAACCTTAAAAAATAGTCTAAAAAAATCGACATCTACATAAGTCTTCATATTAGGGCCGATTTGTGGGCCCCTCCGGTAGCCACAGAGCTCTCAGCGGCCGCTTTGTTCGCTTATGCTTGATTCCAGTGGCACCTAGTAGTTTAATTAGAGATCAAGAGGCTGCAAGTCTCTGCGATACCTTTTTCAGTATCTCAGCTGTTTTCAGTTGTGTCGTTATCTATTGTAACTGGTTGCCTACATTAGAGGTCAAATGATTGCAAGCGTCCATAATGCCCCAGCACTCTCCTCAGTATTCGAACTTTGGATTATCAGTGTTAGTCTTTGTTTCTTGTAGTGCAGCTGCTTTCACTGTCTCTACTCTTTCTCAGATCTGCTCAGCTATTTTATCCAAAAGGGGAGATAATATGAGCTCTATTTCAGAGATTTGTTCAATACAGGCATTGAAATAGCTGACGAATTAGAAAATCGATCTAGAAGCAGAGGTTCAATGCCAGACTCGATTTTCAAATTCATCACTATTTCAGTACATCTGTTGACTAAGTCTCTGAGATAAAGCTCAGATTATCTCCCTTCCGCTAAAAACTGACAACTCTGTTCGTGACCTTATCAAGAGCTCAAAGACGGATGGGAACAACAGTGACCTTAATATTGTTTTTCTGTCTGTTTTTTTTTTTTTAGTTCACTTGTAAGGTCTAGATATTTGTCCAGCTCTCCACTACCCTTCCAATCTCATTGTGTGATTTACTGTGACAGCAGAATTCACAATTTGACATGTTTTCATTTCTTTGTTCACGATAACATATCAGATATCCTGGCCTGGATTAGGTGATCTATATGGATCTCTGGGATGTATATCAATGAGGACCAAAGTCAGCAAGTTTGTTTGAATCTTTGTGAGACTTATGTAACTAGAAATGATGTTTTAAAAAAGAGATATTAATCTATCCATAGATGACATAAAAACCCCGTCATTGTTCAGTGCCAGTTTTTTCTGGATTTTTCTTCCAGAGATATGACTAATGCCATTATCATTACATGCTCGAGTCCAGGGAGTTCGGATCCTCTCCTTTCCATCCTGCTCGGGCAAGGTCCAAATGATGTTTCATATATTTGTAAAATCATTTATTTTAATAAACAGAATAACAAATAAGCGTAGGTAGAGATAAATCAACTTCAAAAACAAAAATTTCTTATATCCATCTGACGGATAGAGTGATTTTTAATTTTTAAAATATTCTTCTGCTCATAATCCTGAATCTGCCCATGTATTTGAAGAGCCTTTCTTCTGGTGCCGAAAACCAAACAAGATGAAGCTGCCTGATCAAATACCAGCTATTCATAAGCTGGACACGGAAAACAAACAGACGGCGAACCTTTCGGAAGGTTCCCTTCGACCATGATGTCCACCCTTATTTGCCCCCCTCCCAAAACATCCCTGACCACTACGGCCCTATACTTCGTTTAATTCTCCTATTCATGCATTTCAACTGTGCCTTCGACTGTGGACTGGGCTGCACTCACGACTATTTTTACAAGAGGTCAACTGTTGTCGACACCTACCGCTCATTAGCCACTCCCATTTTAGCAAAAACAAATTCGGTTCAGAGCAGGAAACATATGCCGGCACCAAAGCTGAAGAAAGATGACAAAACAAACAAACAAAAAAACGCTTTGGATGAGACAATGGTCGGTGTGAGCGTGAATATATATATATATATATATATATATATATATATATATATATATATATATATATATATACACATATATTTATGTATGTATGTATGTATGAATGTATATATATATATATATATATATATGTATATATATAAATGTATATGTACATATATATATACATATATATATATATATATATATATATATGTATGTGTGTATGTATGTATGTATGTATGTATGAATGTATATATATATATATATATATATATATATATATATATATATATATCAATGGAATCAATAGAAATGACATGAAAATGTTTTCGAAATTCACACACATATATATATATTCTGTAAAGCTTCAAAGCTTTAAACACTTGTGAATTTCGAAAGCATTTTCATGTCATTTCCATTGATTCCAAATCACTATCTCTCTCTCTCTCTCTCTCTCTCTCTCTCTCTCTCTCTCTCTCTCTCTCTCTCTCTCTCTCAATATGTGTGCGTGTTACTAAGAATGGGTATATATGATCGGACAGAATGAACATGAATCGTGTTATATTACATAAAAATCCTAATAGGAATGATCTTCTGTTATTACATGGACAATGTATCACTTGGCCTAGACAAATAGAATAAATAATGAAAGATAATGGGGTTTCTTACTGCAGGAATCAAACCTGCTACCGATAAGGTAGCCGCTTCAAAGTTGAGGTTGACAGCCCCAATAACTGTTCATTGGAGCAGCCCCATTTTTTAAGTGTTTATTCTATTCACGTTGTAATGTGCAGTAATGACGGATGATCATTTCAAATAAGACTCTCTATGTAATATAACGCAATTTATAATCATGTGTATATTTTCGTATTTATACATTTTGCCAGACGCAGATATATTTTGTACATCATCTATCTTACACACACACACACACACACACACACATATATATATATATATATATATATATATATATATATATATATATATATATATATATATATATATATATATATATATTTATATATTATACCAGATTTCTTGTAATCATTCTTTTATTCTAACAATCATAGGTAGAATATTCGACCATGTTTTTTCTTCAGTGCATGCAACGGTATAGTAAGGGATAGTTTTTCAGCTGCTTATCTCCAAAAAACTGAGCTATCTTATCGAGTTGTCTGATAGCTAGTTACAGTGTGCTGTTTCAATGTTGTTCCTTACAGCTCTGACAGCGTACTACGACTCAGTGTCCCCAATTTTTCCTTTAACCAGTTTGGCTTTAATATGCGCTCATATGCTCTCTGTGGTGTCAAAGTCTTTTGGTTTGGAAGTTTACTCGGCTCACAAGAAAAACTTACATATCGACAGACACGTACAAGCTCTACATGCACGGAATACATTCAATGATACACGCATATACTTGAATTATACTCATACACACACATGTATATCTGTTTTTATGTTTAGTATTCAAAGCTATAAAGCCTTCAAGACTCTCTCTCTCTCTCTTTTTCTCTCTCTCTCTCTCTCTCTCTCTCTCTCTATATATATATATATATATATATATATATATGTATATACATATATATATATATATATCCCTCTAGAACCCAACCCGGAAAAGGACGAAGTTTTTATTGCACTGTCAGTAGCTGAATCATCCGGCTGGGTTTGACAGCAGGACATCCTATATCATCAAAGAGGTAAAGGCGACTTATGTACAATAGGCTGTAGCACAAGTAAAGGTCAGCAGATTGGGACAGAAATTGTGGATGGTATCTTGTTTGTAATGGAAATTTCATGACATACCGATCCCTATCATCATTTGACGTGCTCCCTCCCACCACAAGTGTTATCGACCCTCTCTCATCACTACCACCCTTCTTAGACCTGTAAGGGCTCTTTCCAGAACGAGCAATGGCTCATCTTTATGATAAACATCCTCTCCGGCCCTTTGATAGTGAGGTTTACGATCGAGCCACATGACTAGACCCACTTAGAGCTTATCCATCTCCCGACCGACCGAGTGATTTGTTGATTTTAGAATCCTAGTTGTGCAAGTTGTGGGTGTGTAGTCAGGTCGAGTGTGAGTACCCGAGCGGGTTAACGATACGGAGAATGGGAGCTCAAATTCAGATTGAGACAATTTGCGTTCAACTTGCACATAACCTTGCGAAAAGATATAAATCCACTTCTTCCCAGTAAATAGAAAAGGCCTTCCTACCGATCCCAAGCACATTTAAAAAGAGGAAGGTTTGGTGTGAAGCTAGCCACCCTGTCCTGTAAAAACTAGCCTACCACAGAAACCTCAGTAACATTACCCAGCGTGGTGAGGTTGCGACGATATACAGATGTTTCGGTCGCAGACGTTTCGGACCGGATGGTTCTGACTGGACGATTAGGTCGTGGACGTGTCGGCTGCAAATATTTCTAATACTGATGTTTCGTCCTCATTTTGGCAGAAATGACTAATTAGATGGAATTTAAAATTAAATAGAACCATAACATAATTATAAGTTAATTCATGTATGCCGTTTACATTTTTTTCATCTTATTGATTGAAAGCGATCGAAATTGCTGGAAAAAATTGATTGCTAATTTGTATCCAGTTCAATAAGATACCTTTCATGACACGTTTCATTTGTTATTCAAAAAGATAAATAGAAAACAAAGTATGCATAAAAAGATGATAAAAAGATTTATCAAACTCTAAACAACAAACGTGAATAAACCTATTATCATTGTGAATTTTGTCTGAGTTATATTTATTATGATTGTGATTCATTTTATGATCCCATATACTTTGTCATTGTTACCTTTGAAATCAAAACGAGGCCGAAACGTTCGGGGTGGAACTATTTGCTGCCGGCATATCCGCCGCCGAATCGTCCACGCCTAACTGTCTGTCGACGAAACATCAAAGGGAAAAGGTTGAGTAAAAAAGAAAAAAATGGGATTCGTGTTGATGAATAACGAGATGACACACGGACAGACAAAAAAAAGGGGGGGATTCATGATAAAATGATTGAGAACAGGTGAAACGAGAAGAAGCGTTTCTGAGAAATAGAAAAAGAAAAAAAAAATGATTAATGACTGATATTATCCAAAAAGCCATCATAGAAGTACGGGTGGCTTTGCGGTTAATAGCATGGTTGATTGAATTGGTGACCGGACTTGAAAGTCACGAAACTGAAGTCAGTATTAAGGGCCACGCTGTGCCATCTACAAAACGTCACCAGCCATAAATTCATGAGACTGGAACATGTGTATTGTCCACCCGACCTGTCCTTCATTCAAACAATGTAAACCCCAGATCAATCCTTAGATCTCATACTTTTTAACTCCAGTGCCAATTGAATCGCTCGTCTCTGAACTTTTTCTAAAAAAAAATTTCATCTTTTTCCGTGTACGGTGTACGACTAAGAAGTATTTTGGCAATAAATTATTTCGGGGATTTTTTTTATTCTTGATTATGTTTAGATATGTTCTGCTTTTGAAAAGTGATTTAAGGCGGTCGTACGAGAAATGAAGTGTCCGGTAAGGCATAATAGTTCGTAAATAGCATCTACGAAACATTTTTTTTTCCTTTCTTAACAACTGACACTTATGAAAAAGTAACAGAAGTGTTATTGTTTGGAAGCACAAAACAATCTCGAGAGAACAATTTTTTAATACTTCTTTTGCTCTTACAGGTAGCAAGAATCATAACTTAAAAATCAACCAAAAATTAAGAAGAACACAAATAGTAATAAAAAATTACTAATAAAACATGACTCCTGGAACTTTTTTTTTATTTACGACCGATGAGGTAAATACAGTTATTTGAAAAGATCTGTTCTAATTGAGATATTTTTTTTTTTTTTATATTACATTTGCTTTCTCAACCGAAAAAAGAATAACACAAAGGAGCAAAAACCAGAAACCTATGAATTAAATGAAGTATTGAGACGGGATTATAACATTCGTTATCTGTAAAATATCAAATCGTACTTTGTTTAGTTTTTTTAAGTTTCACCAAGATTTTGATCCACTGTCATACTCCTCTGACAGCTCTATATCTTACGAATGATAATATAGACTGCAGTAAAATACGATGTCACTGCTACTTGAACTTCACCCGGCAAGTATGAGAAGCTTTGAGCACAGCAGGCAAGCCGTTCGTTCAAATCCAGCTACGGTCATGTAGTATTTTCAAATTTCTTTTGGATCATTTTTTGTGCACCAACAACCAAGATTTGACGTTATTTGAACTCGCATCAAGTCGACTGACCGTCATGCATGTTAACTATTACGCGAAGATAACATTTAGTGTACAAGAGCATAAATTAAAGTTTCATTTAAATATTTGTAATTATTTTCATGAGTATCATTATTTTTTTTTTCAAATACTTTTTTTTCGCACCGAAAAGTTCATCTTAGAAAAATGATGGAAAATAAGACATTTTCATGGTTTAGAGACAAATCAAAATGGAATTTTTCAAAGTCACATCAATTCATTTTTTTTCCTTTCGAAAAAGAAAAGTGAGAAATTTATTGTGCAATCAAAAGTTCTTTGTAAGTAGTAGAATTTTATCGTTCTTGTATGGCATCTTTTTTTTTTAACTACGTTTATTCCATCATAGAAAGTAGGTTTCTTCTAAAAAAGAAATGATGTTATGCTCAAGAATTCGTCACTTAATGGCCGTCTATACCCAGCATTTTTCATGAAGGTTTCAAAAGATCATTTCAAAAAGACGCCTCGCGTGACAACAACCTATCGAAATATGCATAACATCAAAAATGGTCATCAAAAACGTCCATACCTTGCAACTACTTCCACACAAAATGAGACAGTAGAATGAGGATAATCCGTTCAATAATTTTGATAGCGACGACCTCCCGGCAACACTCACCAGACGAAGGTCGTATCATACAACGGTCGAAATAATGTGTACAGAAGATGAAACAAAACGGGGACAACAGTTTGAATATTACATCATTCTTACCATTTTCATATTTCAAAATTATCTTTTAATATATTCTATAAACTTTTTAACACCTGTTTTAAAATCTCCCTACGAATTTTACTTTATAAGGCGGTTTTATTTTCCTCTCCTCTAGGGGTGTAATATTCATATGGCCATTCACGATTTTTATTGAAAATATTGCTATCTATATTGCAATATTTCACGAAGAAACTTGATTGTGGAGAAAAAGTCATAAGAAAAAAGTTTTAAAGTGAACATTTAAATGACTTTTTTCTTGCCCATGATACGGAAGCGGCCCAGAAGATTTATTACTCTTAGCTTAGTATGATTTCACACTAATGCCCTTTGGAGAGAGGAATTTACATCTACTTCCCCTGCTAGGCGTTTATAGAAGCCGCAACTCTTTAGCTTTACAAGGCCGTCCATCCCAGGTTCGTTCTCCGTGGATCGTTTGAGAAAGGGAGACAAAACCATCGTCCCATGTGTCATGCGACACAAGAATCAACCTCTATGACAGACTTTTTGGTCGGTTCCAACTACATTGGCTAAGAGAAAGAGGGAAGAAAGAAGAGGTGTGATATCATCAAAAGGTGTGATATCAGTAAAAGAACATTTATACCGATCATTTCTTACCAGCTGCTATGTCATACTGGAATACACGATGTATTATTAAAAAAAGAGCCAAAAATAGCCAAACAACGCCCAAAATGGCCATTCACGATTTTTGAAAATAATACTCTCCGTATTGCAATATTTAACAAGAATAGGAATCAATTGACTCAAAGAATTACTCGTATAACCTATGGTTCTTGTTAGTATGATTACCGTCTTACCATTGTGTTACAGGAGGCGCTCTATTTACGACATTCATCTGTGTGTGGCACAAGATTTTTGCATCGGGATCCCTGATGTTCTCCATTTATTGTAATCGATCGAACAGCTGTTTTCAAAAGAATTACAGTTGTCAGCAAACGAAGCCTGAGAATCGATTACACGCCTCCTTAACACCGAAAGTACAAGACCACGTGCAGAGGAGATCCGTTGGTGCCCGCCATTGTCTTTGATTTTGGCCATTCTTCCAATAACGAGTGGCACCTCGACACATACTGGGCTGGTGGTACAGGGATCATGAATTAGGATGGGGTGCGGAAGTTCATGATTTTTTCTCACTTCAAGGACCCTTTGTGAGAAATGACTTTCTTTCTGTCTGTCATCTGGTCTCAAGAAGTTCTCTCCGAAACGATCGGCCAAATAAAACCTACACCCACCCAATCCTAAACAACGAGCACAGATGTATCAATTTTTGTCTTTTTTGAAACCGAGTGTTTTAATCATTGTATATGATATGGTCAGACTATTTTTAATCGTCTATGTGCCCATGTACCCTTCGGCCTTCATAGGGTTTTCCTCGATGTAGAAAGTGGAATCACTACTCAAAGTTGGACTAGCCACATTTTTTTGTTTATCCTTTATGTTGGGGTTGTGAACAAATGAACAAATAGACGAGTGAGATAATCTGACCATATTATGCACAGATATCTATCACTTATTGCCTTCTATCTTTCAATCCTCCGACCATCTTCCTGCTTCACATAACGCCAATCAGGATTTGGTTTTACGCTTTGAGCTCATTGTTTCAATAGTTATTTCCTTTTCCAACGTTATTCTCTTTCTTTTTACTGTCTTCTTTCCCTTTTAAAGAACGTAAAAACAAAACTGTTGCCAAAACTGTCAACATAGTTTTCCTCAGTTTCAATTTGAGTCTGGCTGGCTGTCTATCTATGTATGGACCCAACTCAATAGGCCACACCGATAGAGGTAGGGAACTGGAAATTTGAAGATTTACTCCTTATTATGCAAGAAATGCAGTTCTTTCGTTTTTTAAACTCCAAATAGGCTTTTAGAGGGGCTTTCAAGTTTATGTCCTACAGAGTTCACACTTGTTTTTTTTTAAATTAAGACTTTTTAGGGGCCACCGCCCAATAAAAGGCGAAAGAAGTAACTAATTCATTTTTCCCAATTCTTTGATTGATTATCCCAATACATGCTACCAAATAACGTTAGTCTCATAGTTTTATTGAGTGACCAACTAAAGTTGTTTACTTCCTCCTTTTTTTTACTTCTTTCCTTTATTTTTACTGGTTTCCTTCGTTCTTACATCCTTCTATACTTCCTTCCTTTTTATTTCTTTAATTCAATTTTACTTCTCCTCTTTCATGTTTACTTTCTCCCTCCCTTCATTCCACTCCTTTCTTCCTTTTTACTTCTTTTTTTTCTTTTTACTTCCTTTTTCTTGCTTGATTCCCTCATTTTTTTTACTTCATTTCTTCCTTCATTTTACTTCCATTCTTCGTTTTTACTTCCTTCCATCCTTTCAAACTGATTCCTTCTTACTTCCTTTCTCTTTAATTCCTCCTTTCTTTCTTGGTTCCTTCCTTCTTTCTTATTTTTTTTACTTTCTTCTTTTTATTTCTTTCCTTCATTTTTGAATTCCTTATTTATTTATTCTTCTTTACCTCCATCCTTCGTTTTTAATCTCTTCCTTTTTACTTAATTGCTGTCTTCCTTCAAATTTACCCCCTTCCTTCCTGTCTTTTTACCCCCTTCCTTATTTCTTCTCTCTCTTTCTTTCTTCCTTCCTTGTTACTCCTTTCTCACTCCCTTCTTTCTTCCGTCCTTTGGTTCTGATTCTTGACATTCCTCTCCGAACACCCAGTTCTCATTCTTACGATTATTCCCTTTTTTAATTAAAGTAGCTGAAATAACAACAGTCACGATAATAATGGTGGTGATGATTAGTAGTCAATTCTGGAGTATTCTGAAGTTAGATTCCGTACATGCACTGGGAGTCACGACTTCCAGGTGAACATTAGTCTATCAGACACCTCATAAAACGAGGGATTTTTTTTTGACAATTTCCAGAGGGGGGAAGTATGAATTCGGTAATCTTCAGAGGCATAGCAATGGTTTGCAGAGCCTGGGGGTAGAGATAAGGGCGGTTGTGTGATATCTTATGAGAGGAAAGATTATTAATCAACAGGCTTTGTAGGCCAGAGGAAATTTTGCGCCCCTTCACACCTCATTCGCACCCCTTGCTAAGCCCTTGGTAAACTTAGTAAGTGTAAAGTAAACACTGTTATCTTGTGGCTAATAAGGTCAATCTTCACTTGCTTCCTCACCATTTTGGTTTTGTTACAGACTTAGTTAGATTTGGTAAATACATGACAATATATTACTTCTATTCACTCGGTTACCAGAATGCACCGTCATTGGGGCTTCACATATGATTTCATAGTGGTTGTGTCCAAGGAGCCCACTATAGAATGGTTACAAACCATGGTCAGAGGGCCAAGTTTGCCCTACTACATTAATCATAGTTTTGAGAGAAAAAATGGATTTATACCTTTCCAAAGGGCATTGGTGAAAACAGTTTCACCCGTAGATTGAAATCGGTTCACTGATTCCATTTTTTATGCTATTAACCATTCGGCAACGCCGCACCTCCGTCTACATACGTGGATATTTAAATAGAGCAGACCAGTTAATTAGACATGAATAAGGAGGGAGGCAAAAAAAAGAAAGAAAGAAAGACATAAACAAGTTGGGTGGAATAGAAAGAAAGACACATGAACAGAGAGAGTGGAAAAGAAAGAATAATACGTACAATGTGAAGTAGGGAACGAAAGAGAGAGTTGGAAAGAAAGGAAGACACATAAACGAGGAGACTGAAAAGAAAGACACATAAACAGAGAGTGCACGGAAGGAGAGTAATGCCTATAAATAGAGTGGGTAGAAAAGAAAGGAAAGACATGTAAAAAGAGAGGACAGAAAGGAGAGCAAATCGTTGTAGTGTTTTTCTTGGTGCGTTTACTAATATTGACAAATAAAGATGCACTTACACTCCACATGCTTTCTGTCTGTCGTTGTGCTTTACATTAAGCTTCGCAATTACATACTTCGGCGTATTGTTACGCGCCAATTTTTCAAAGTGCGACAGTACGCATGCTCACCAGTATCGATATTTCTGGCGGGAAATAATTTATTGGCGCGAAATGTTAATTAGGGAAAACTGAGGCAATTACGAAAGGCGTGCCCACCCGTGGCACATCAAAGGGACTTTCACAGGGTTATTCTTATTTATTCTTATGAAGTCGCACCGCTAATCGATCGACGCGCTGCTACAAAACTGAACCTCTAATGTCTCGCCTAATTAGAGAGGAACATTATTATTGGTTTTATCATCATTTTCATCGTCATCGTTGTTGTCATGACATCATCATCATCATCATCATTATCATCATCATCATCATCATCATCATCATCAGTTATTGAATAAGTAATCACCGTTGAATCATCATGACTTCATTATCATAATGTAAATCATCTTCATCGTCATTAACAGAAATCATCAGTTATTATTATTATTATTATTATTATTATTATTATTATTATTATTATTATTATTATCACACCAGTTGCTAGGTGGTCTCTGCAAGGGCCTAAGTGATAGCAAGTCTCCTCAAGTCTCCAGCCTTCTTCTTCACGCTGTCACAGTCCATAGCACTGCTATAGATTACAGTTTCATACCGGTTGCTTGATGGTTATCGCTATTGGCTGAGTGATAGCAAATCTCTTCAGGTCTTCAGCCCTCCTCTCATAACGTCTTCACCTGTCACAGCTGTGATTTGTGGCGCCTTCACCATGCTTTTTTCTAGGCTGTTAGGCCATTTCTAGCGGCTGGGGGTCGTGGATCTCAAAATTCTCATATTCTTATTAGTATTCGTGCAGTCCCTATAGTGCCATGGTCTGTATGGTCTCAACCCTCCTCTCATCTTCAGTTCCTCCAATCTCCTTTTCAGTGTCTGCTATGGTTCCGAGCGAACCCATTATTACTGATACCATCCTGACTTTCACGTTCCACTCCATCTTCAGTTCCCTGGCCAGGTCCTGGTGTTTCCCTCATTTTCACCCACTTCTGTATTTACTCTGTAACCCGCAGGGAAGGCCACGTCTATTATTTGACGGGTACACTTTTTTTTTGTCTGTAATTACCAAGTCCGGTTTTCTCAGCTTGGATGGAGTGGTCAGTATGGAAGTCAAAGTTCCGGATAAATTTGTGGCCTCCAGTTTCCACGGCTGTCTTCCATGTTATGCTGACACATCTTGTCCGCATGGTTGAATCCCATTCGTTTACTCAGTTCCCAGTGTATCATTGTTGCTACCCTGTCGTGTTTATTTTCCATACTCTTTCTGGGTTAGTTGACTACATTCACTGGTTATGTGGTTTACGGTCTCATCCCTTTCTCCACAGAGACGGCATTTCTTTGGATTCTGTCAATTTTTTCCTTGATATAGTTTGTCCTGATGCTTTTGTTTTGGGCTGACACGATGAGCGATTCTCTTTCCCTCTTCAGGTTTCTTCTGCATAGCTATGTCCATGATCTCACGTCTGCAACATTATTATTATTATTATTATTATTATTATTATTATTATTATTATTATTATTATTATTATTATTATTATTATTATTGTTGTTGTTGTTTGCCATGTATATTGTTGCTTAACAATTATCATCATTATCCTCATTAGGAATATCTGCAGGTATCTCAACATATTTGCTTTCAGCATCATCATGATTAATACCGTTATTTGAGTTTCACTGGTAACGGGTGACTTCAGCACTCTCATCAGTCTTTGGCCTAATTTTAACGCAACTTTCCAAGCCACCAGACTGATTGAATTATTAACTGAAAGAAAAAAAAAAGGAAAATATCAGCAGATAAACGTTCAGAAAAGCCGTCGATTGTAGAAGGGGAAGTGGTCTGAATTTCCAATATAAAACGAACGGAAAGAGAGAACGTAGAACGACAGGGATGTTAAATGAATAAAGCAAATAAGTAATGCTGGCTATGGCTTCATGCGTCCCTGTTGACTCCACGGATTACAAATAGATTTGGAGGCGACAAGTATCTGTAGTGGCATTACTCACTTCAACCTCTGTTTACCCGTGGTTTGGGGAAGAGAAGAGGTAGCTTCATGCTTTTCCCTGAGAACAATGGTGGAAAGTGAATGCAGATTTCCGTGATGTTAACCGCTCGGCCATCGACATTTCCAGATGAATAAAAGAACAGCAAAACAACGAAGCGCGAACCTCGTATAAACACTGACACACGTAATGTCATTTTGGGACAGGATTCATATTGCTATGCGCCAACATGTCAGAAATGTTTAAACCGAAGAACAACAAACTGGACTCTACAGTCGGAAAGCACTACCGCTTTTAAGGCGAAGAATGAAATCCGAACTTATGCATGATTGCAACGCTATAGTCTGGGTGGAGCTTTGGGGTTAGGGATGGTTGCAATTCGTCTGTCCGGTGGGCTAACATGACAAAATGGCGGGAAGGTTGATTGGTCAGGTGACTACATGATTGGTCTGATTAGATGCAAAGCAGATTTATGATATGCATATGAAAGAAATACGTTACATTGTATTGAAACTCTTTGAAATCATCTCCCGTTATTGCACTGTGAATTTGGCATAGGCAACGTAAATAGAATAAACAATAAAAGAAAATGGGGCCGCTGCAAGAATCGAACCAGTGACTGATAAGGTAGGCGCTTCAATGGAGCGTTGCTATTACCATTGAACTAAACAGATGCAAATGTTCAAATAAATGCTTTAACTTCAAATTCTCATTTCGTTCATTCACTGTCCATTTCTGCTATATTTGTTTCTCAAAAGACAATTGTATTATTGAGAAATGGATATATACTCCAACAGAAATAACTATAATTGCATCATTTTACAAACGTTCTGCAACAGTCCCATTTTCTTTTATTGTTTATTCTTTTTACTCTGTGGGCCAAATGATACATTCAATGTGTAATAACGGGAGATTATTTCAAATGAAGTTTCAATACATATAATGCATAAATGATTTTATAGATGTTTTCTGAAAAATTTGATCTCCCCCCCCCACCATTAAAACATTGTTATATCATTGTTATATTGAATGCATATAAACTATTTGGCACCCTAGGAATAAAAAAAATTACGAAACAATATATAGAATTTATCATATATATATATATTGTTTCTACCCTTATAAATGTACATGTTTATTCCCTTTCGCTATTTTCTCGTTCTCATTCCCTCTCTGTTTGTCTTTGACTCTATCCATCTCTCTCTATGTATGTATACATACATTTATAAATGGATATTATTTGTTGAATATATATATATATATATATATATATATATACATGTGTGTGTGTGTGTGTGTGTGTGTGTGTGTGATTGTAGTCAATAAATAAGGTATTGTGGTTTTCTGTGTGTGCGTGTGTATGTGAGTAAGAGATAAAAAATGAAATCAGTGGTAAAAAGACACACAGAGAACTAGTGTAGGTTTAAATGTAAGAAGGGATGATGCTGTCGGATTCAATTCATTTTTGCTTATTATTCTTGAACGAAGGCCACTGTGTCCGTGCGAATAGATTTTGGCAATGATGGAAATATGGCTGATCCTCATTGACTGTGACGTTCGTCATCTCTGGAGCCTCGATCTATTTCTGAACACATGCACGCCATGATTTACTAAAACAAATAAAAAGAAAAGAAAAGAACGCTAGTGCCAAATGAACTGATTTTAATAGTTGATCCCGACACTGCAGACTGGATAACACATTAAATTCAGCCTGTAAATATTGTTGGAAACAGCTCAGCAGTTGATTCTCCGAAATTGGATGCAAATGTATTTTGCTCATTTGGAATTCAGTGGAGAAAATGATCATAGGTCGATACTCTCACCGGATTCAGGCGCAGATGGAATCCAATAATAATTTCCAACCTGAAGAACGGAGATCCATCCCTCAGACGTAGTGCCAGATTAAGGCATGGCCTTGAGCATTTCCGGATTAGCTACGTGGCAAAAGTAGCGAATCCATGACTTAATGGCGCTGTGGTATCTGTGTGATACATATACGACAAGTAAATACGGATGTATTTGAAACTGAAATCATAGCTGCAACACAAAGCTGGAAAATAAAACAATATAATACCATTACTTAAATATCAGATGCACGTGTCGAATTATCTGCTAAATAATAAACTGGAAAATTAATCATTTTACAGGTAAAATCTAAATGTTTCAATATTCATTTTTGGAGTATTTTCGGAATTCAGGGTCTTTTTGGCCCCACACTAGCTGAATCTAGCCCAGGGCTTGATAGGCTGTTGAAGGGTCTTCTAGGATCAGGTGAAAAGGTATTCTATGTCTGAACGTTCAATCAAAGTTTACAAACGAGAATATAAAAACAGTACAAAATGGTCGACATAGTATTGGAGACTAAATGATAGCAAACTCAAATCTATAATAGAATGGAAAATATCAAAAACAAGCATATAGAAACTAGAGTATTGAAACCCCATGTTACCTATACCTGAATGAGAAATTTGAAATCGCTTTGTAAATCGAACAAAAAACCAAAAAAATCAATTTATTGGACAGAAAAAATGAAGTAGCGTTAAAATACCGGTATCACCTAAAATTTCAATTAACAAACATACCACAATAACCCATTCATAGATATACTAAAAATCAACCACCATAGATACCTTATTCCCCCAGGCACTTTAAAGAACAATCCAATCATCATAATCATCTAAGGCATGTGGAAACAGGCCAAATCCAGAATAATCAAATAAACAACTAAGGTTGTATAGAAGAGACACCAAAAAAAAAAGAAACAGATTTAAGTGAGAATAAAACACTCTCAGAAATGAAACAAACCACAAAGAACTGATGGATTAACTGATAACGAAAGTGCCTACCTCATACCCTCCTAATCTATAATTCATAACTACCAAGAAGTACAACATCCTCACTAGATAAAACAGAAAATCTTAATAAGCAATGACCAACCACTAAACGAAAAAAAAAAAACTATATATAGAGAGAATAAAACGAAGAAAACCTAGAAGAGTAGACCCTCCAATGTTGTAAATAGGAATCAAGATAAACCGTATCATTCACCTGAAGAAGCCCGAACAGGGCAAGAACATAAACATGTTTGATTAGCGAACCCTTACTTCATTATATTCCAAGCTCTACTCTAAATCAACTTAATCTTAGTGTTGAATGTATTGAACACTTAACGAAATAAACCCAATCACACATTGGATATCGTATTACATTATATTGTATTCCTTATTTGTATTATATATATATATATATATATATATATATATATATATATATATAGTTAGTCACTCAATAAGAACTGTCATGTGACCAGAATTTTTGCAGCATGCTGTGTTGGGGAGATCAATTTAGAGAATATAAAATGGTGTCTTGAATAAATAAGTTTCCCCTTTGGAATTTTATTGGGCAGTGATCTCACAATATCTAAATTTTCAAAGCCAAGCGTGAACTCACATTGTAAATGTAACTCCTTGCTGAAGACTCATTTTGGAAGAGAATTTAAAAAAAAAACAACGTTTTCTCTAGACAGTAAATGTTTCAATTTGTATCGTTGTAGCTACACTGATGCTGCCTGTACGCGTGGCACATACATAGCCTGCCAGCAAGCCAACCTCCCTTAAAAACTGAAGAAATATGTTAACTACGTTGACAGATTTGGTTGATGGTTTCAAGAGATATGCTGAAAAGCCAACTTGCTTCCTTGAACACGGGTACGTATCAGTGAGCGATGCCAATATTTTCATGACTTTCTAATTCCTATTTGAGGATTTTTCTCATTCAACCTCCGCTATTGCGGAATCCGTCCTTTTTTTTTTTCTTTACCGTGGAGACATGCTGATTCCATGTCAGAAAACTAGAAATAAATATTCCTCAAATATATCCAAGAGAAAAAAAATGGTCATAAAAAATCTCTCAGATCCAACATAATCCAATGAAGCCTTACTTTATGTTATTCCAAATTCTTTTTTTCCCAATCTCATTCTTCAGAAGTGCTTTAGAGCTCAAAATCAAAGCATGGGCGTCTGCTGCCATTTTTCTAGGGGAATATATGAGAGAGGAGCAAAAGTATGTATTCAGAATATATCTTAGTGCAACCCTGTTACCAGCAAATGATAAGACCAACCGTTCATATGGATACATCAAGTTTGAGTTACATAAAACTGTTGTATAGCCTGATTTTACTTTTATTGACTATAAGATTCCAATTTCCAAACCTCGCCAAATATCGTAAGAAGACCCAATGCAGGGAAGGGGGTGACTGCCCCGTTTACCCTCCTCAACCAGACACCCATAGATCAAAACTTCATTTCTCTCTACATTGACTTTGTTATATTAGAAACTATCAAAGCTGTCGCCAAAAATATCAACACTGGTTTCTTCAGTTTACAAGTCAGTCCGTTTGGCTTGCTGACAGACTGGCTATATGAGTCGTGCTTACAGGCCACACCAATGAAGCAAGATGGCTGAACATTGAAACGTTTAAACCCTGATATGTCTATAAAAAAAACGATTTCTCCGTTGTTATTTCTTCATCTTCCTCGGAGTATTGTTTATTGAGGAGGGGTTCAATTCAAAAAGTAAGTGTATGCTAAATTGGGCCCTTAGTTTGCTTTTTTTTCAATAAAATTCAGACTTTTTCAAAACAAAAACAAGAGAGATAACTTTTTTCATTATCCATTTCTCTAATTGATCACCATTAACATGGCAGGCTGCCGTCAGACGTTGGTCTCATGTCAGCTTCTATTGATGAACTAACCAGACCTGTTTTCATAAATTCTCTTTTTTCCCCTTTTCTCTTGAGGGAAAGACTTTGGTATGTGAATGATAAAGATACAAGAGATCTCTTCGTGTGGCAAACTGGTTTTTCTTCCTCATCCGGGACTCGTAAATTAAAAATGAAATTAAAATGGTGATATGTTACTAGGCTTCTTTTCGTTGTTGTTAAATCTCTTGGTAGCAGCGTGGCGATATTAAAACAGAGAGAAAGGCAATTTTTCTACCACGGAGAAAACAAACAGCTATAATTTTAAAAAAGTAAATGTATAAAAATGTGTGTGCGTCTGTGTGTTTGTGTTTGTGTATTTGTTAACAATGTACAATGCTCTATATTTTAGATAAAAATCCCAAAATAGAGCCTTAATATATATATATATATATATATATATATATTTGAACGGTGAAAAAAGACACTTAATCATTGGCATATAAGAGCAATTTTATTTCATTCTTTTTTATTTTCTTCCCATCGGTTTTGCCTGATGTGGCATCTTCAGGGGAAAATGTCTTTGTGGAAAATGTTTAAGCAATTCATCTTTTAGTAAAAAGAACAGTGAGTCAAATTCTATATCTGATTATCTAAATCATGTTGTTAAGGAAAATAAGATACTAAGGATGAAGTGAAAATTCCCCACTATTGTCAATAAGATTACTAGTTTTTCTTTTTATTTACGTAAGTTGAAACAAAGAACATCTTAAACGAGCTAAACCTGAGGAAATTCCCTGGCTGTTGAATCATCTCATGCCTCTGCTCTTCACTCATCCTCTGCCTATACCTCTCATTCTCCCTCTTATCCTTTTCAATCTTGTCACTTACCCAAATGTTTATGTTATACAAACACAGATTAGAGTCATGTGCAAAAAGAACCCCACCCCCTCAATAAACTACCTACTTTTTATGTCCGCTCATTTTCCCCGTCTTCCCTACCCTGTTATTAAACTACATAACTCATCTTTCGCCCTCTCCTTCCCTACCCTCTCAGCAATATACCTAACCTCCATACCATCTACTTCTTTTAAAATGAAAAATATAGTATTCTAAATGAAATAAGGTATAATTATGATGGATAAAGTATTTATCTACGACGATGAAGCGATCAAAATTGAATAGATAGATAGATAGATAGATAGATAGATAGTTGGATCGATCGATTGATCATAATTATCGGTGTGGGCTTCAAACAAATAAGCTACAATTTCAAAGAAGGGCTCAAGGTAAGGGTTTAATTTAGTTTTAAACTTAGACTGTAAATTGAACCCTTTGCTGAAAAGGATTCGCAGTTTTCAAACACTGACTTACTCAAAATATGCCTGAAGGTTTTAAAAGTACACAAAATAGATGTTTTCACAACTTGAAGCAAGAACATTTCCGAGTCAAAGGGTTCAATTTTGACTCCTAAAAGTGAAAAACAAGCTTCCCCTCCACTGTGACACCTAAATGTGAAAAATAGTTCCCTTTTGATTCTAAACTCTGAAAGGAAAAATGTTGCCCTTTGATTTTGACAACTAAAAGTGAAAAATAGAACCCATCAACTTTGACAATAATTGTGAAGGAAAAAGTTCCCCATCGATTTCGACAACTCGACTTGAAAATAGGTTTCCCTCAATTTTGACCCCTAAAAGTGGGGAAAAATTCCATTTGATTCAGACCCGTAAACGTGGAAAAAGAAGAATTCCTCTTGATTTTGACACCAAAAAAGTGGAAGAAAGAAATCCATCTAAATTTTGACTCCAAGAAGTCGAAAAAAAATTCCCGTGCGATTTTTCCACTGAAAGAGGAAGAATTTCTCATCGACTTTGACTTACAAAAGTTGAAAAATTCAAATTTATTATCACCTTTCAATTTTCGATCCCTAAAAATGAAAATAAAGAAATCCTCACTATTTTTTAGCCTTAAAAGTGTATAAAAGGAATCCGTTTCGATTGTAACCACTAAAAGTGATTTACAAAAAGTTGAAAAGAGCATTTGCTTTCAATTTTTACACCTAAAAGAAAAAAGAATTCCGATTCAATTTTGACTCCTAAAAGTAGAAAATCTTAGATTCATTATTTTCCCTCGATTGTGATCTCTAAAAGTGAAAGGAGACATTCCCACGATTTTGAACCCCTAAAAGTGGGCAAAAGAAATCCATCTTGATTGTAACTCATGAAAGTAGAGAAAAGAATTCCGTCTTAATTCTGACACCTAAAAGTGGAGAAAAGAAAATCAATCACAGTTTTGATCCATGAAAATTGAAAAAGAAATTATACCTAAAAGTTGGTAAAAGAATTTCCCCTCGATTTTGAAAAAAAAGTTCTGTGTCGATTTTGACCCCTAAAACTGGAAAAAAAAATCCCCCCTCTCGGCTGTGATTCCCGAATGAAACCCGACAATCCTGTCACACGTGAATATAAAAAAAGAATACCGTCTCGATCTCAGCCCTAATCATGTGGAAAAAATATTCTGCCTCCCAAAAGTGGGAAAAAATTCCCCCTTCTCGATTTCGATCCATATAGTGAAAAAGTATTCCGTCTTGATTTTATCCCCTAAAAGCGGGAAAAAAATCTCCTTAAAAGGGGAGAAAAAATCCCTCCTTGATTGTGACTTCTTGAAGTTGGGAGAAAGACTCTCTCGATTCTGACCCCAAAAGTAGAAAAAGATGACTCAAACTCGATTTTGACCCCCAAAAGTTGGAAAACGAAACGATTCCGATCCCCATAAATTGAAAAAAATCCTCTTGATTTTGGATCCTTAAAGTTCAAAGAATTTGCTCACGAATTTGACCCCAGATTGTAGAATAAAAAATCACCCATAGATTCTGATCACTAAAATTTGAAAAAAGAATAACCTGGCCATTTTGACGCCTAAAAGAAGAAAAAAGAATCCACTCTTTAATCCCTAGAAGAGGGTCAAAGAATTCTCCCCTAAGAGTAGGTAGAACATTTTGATCCCCCAAAATTGGATAAGGGTTTTCTCTTGACTTTGACCCCTAAAAGTTGAAGAAAGACTTTCCTTTCGATTTTGACGACTAAAAGTTGAAAAAAGAATTTACTCTCTTTTCTGACATTTAAGACGAGAAAAAAGAATTCCCTGTCGATAGAGTTTCCCTTGATTCTGACTGTAAAAGTGGAAAAAGAACTCCTCTAAAATTAGAACCTCAAAGTGGAAAAAAAAAAACCTCCCCATTCTAACCACTAAGAGTTAAAAAATGAACTCTCAATTCTGACGTCTAACAAAAGGAAAGAAGAATTCCCCCCACGCTTCTGGCCTCAAAAAATTGAAAGAGGGTCCACACTCGATTTTGACCACTGAGAGTGAAAAAAAAGCAATTCCAAATCGATTTTTATCCCTGGTAAAGAGAAAAAATCCCCCTTATTTTTCACTTCATGAAATGGAAGGAAAATTCCCTCTCCATTTGGACCCTTCAAGTGGAAAAAGAATTACCCCCTAATTTTGACCTTTAAGAGTTTAAAAAGGAATCCTCCCTGGATTTTGCCCCCTAAATGTGGAGAAAAAAAATACCTCTTGATTTAGGTAGAGAAAAAACATAAGATTTATAGTAATTACAAATTTTTCAATCAAGTTTATAGTAGTAAAATTTTTTTGAATGAAATAATTCTCTCCCATGATTGGTCAATTCACCAGAAAAATAACCAATGAAGAGATGGAAATAATATGCTGAAATTATGACAAGACTATTAGGATCATGATAATCATTTCATTTTACGTATAATAAGGATTAGTTTAACTTACTAATTGAACAGCTGTTGCTTTGCATTTGTTTTTCAAAGAAAGCCAGCTATAAATAATTAGAAACACATCATTCGAAATTCCAATTTATCACAACCTTCCCTATGACACCCTAAATCATCTCCTCTTTGTGAGGAAACCCCGTCCAGTTCGGAACCTCTGGATTATTCTGACAAAGGTTATAGTACCTAGTCAAGATCGAAATCACCATACCAGCGACTCCGTCGTGATAAGCTTGCTAACAATCGCACTAAAGGAGGTTCCCAATTTTGCATTATTTTCTTCCCCATCTGCACACACACACACACACACACACACACATCTCTTCCTGATTATATTGTCCTTATCTGTCAGAGAACTGTTTTTTTTTTTTGCTGTTAACTGTTCCAACCTCTCCTTTCCAAGAACCTGAAGTATCTTCTCTCTCTCTTTTGTCCCTCTTTTTGGTTGTTCAGTTTTCTCTTTTTTTTCAAATGTATCATGTATCAACTCTTCCCTCTCTTTTTTTTTCTATTACTCAATTTCCTCACTCTCTCAATCACGCTCCACTACCTCTCTTTACTGTCTCTCTCTTCTCTTTCGCTCGCTCTCTTGAACTACTTCCTGTTTATGTATACACACACACACACACACACACACATACATACATATATATATATATATATATATATATATATATATATATATATATATATATATATATATATTTATCATCCTGATCCAGACACATTTGCCCTCGATAACTCGCTCTCACTCTTTGCGAATATTCACCTTACCCCCCGGGTAGCTAGCTGAGCTGTCTGGCTTACTGACTCTGGTCTTCGGCGTGCGGGTTCCTGCAGTTCGGGCATCAGGTGCGTCCGACGTCCAGTTTGGCCTTGAGGTGAGATGTCCAATCACTTGCACCTTGGCATCAATTACAGCCAAGTGGTTCGTCACCATTAATTGACGTCCACAACGTACCGGTTCGCCAGGGGTCACATCACGTGATATCTCCAAACGGCCAGCGAGGCCCCGCCTTCCCACCCTCCTGGACCCCATGGATCACTATGGAAGGGTTTAACAGTGTCTCGATAGAAGGGTCATTCAAATGCCGACGGAAGTTGGGCAATAGGAGGCACGCTAATTGGGCATTATTGATTGTTACATCCTTTGTCTTTCATCCTTTAATAGACACGGCGGCAGAGAGGGCATCGAGGTGGTTGGGTTTCGGCCGCCAGCAAAAGTCAGTTACGTTTCTGCCACGGCTTTATCGAAAGCGATATCAGCTAGCAAAGAGCATGATTCGCTCGGGCCGTGGCGTCGTCGTTGTGATCGACATCGTATTCGCCGATGGAACTGACCATCACTAATATGAATTCACTTACAAAAATAACGCTGACGCTATTAGGATAGCAATATCAGCGACAACAGTTACTCTTCGTTTTGGTCAGCAAAAAAAATGTTTTATTGATTTAATAGATATTTTGGGAAGTAAGTTGTAACCGCTCAACTTCTACAATCGAGGGTGCCACGGGTCTATTTCACGTGGACATTTATCATAAATTAAATCTTGGCTTGGCAGGCCCGTCGAAGCTTCCCTCAGAGCCGTAATAGCCGTACCATTCGGGAACACGTTTACCACTTTGTCCATTGCTAGACTCTCATGGCTCTAGATGAGGGTTCGGACATTCCTGGTTTGCTATTTTTACCTATACCGGAAGTGGGTAGAGAGATTCTTACAATTATCCAAGGGCCTTAATGCAAGGATTATCTCAGTCCGAATTAGAACTCAGCTCGCCGATTATATTTTCTGTACTGCTTACCGCTTGACCACCTACACCTCCACTGGCATCAAATTAGAATCTGATCTTGAGCAAGTTCCTTTTTGCTGGGTCTGATTTGCTAATTTTGCGGTTAATTCTATGAGGTCTGTATTGTCTCTACAGGTTTTACGAACTGCCGAGTTCATGGTGTTCATAATAAAATACTGAATTTGTTTCAGTTGAAAATCCATAGTTTCAACGTTGGGTGAGAGGTATTTTTATCAGCCTAGAGTGGAAATGTTACGGACATAGAAGAAAAAAAAGCAACACAACTCATTATATAATCATTTTGACTTGGTATCAGACATCTATACTACGAGATAAGGATGGAACCCAGTAAGATTCTGACCAATGCTATACGACATGTGTTAATCACAGTGAAAACATTCCCCTGGTATAGTTGGATTGGGATGTTTTCTTTTTTTTTTGAGTTTCAGGAAAATACTGAATTTGTTTACCTGGAAGAGTCCATTGTTTGCAAAGTTGGGAAGGAGGTATCTTGATCAGGAAAAAATTACACCTCTGTTGAAGAGTGAAATGTTACAGAAAAAAACAAAAAAACCATGCCTCGTTATTTGAGTAGATTATTTTTGTCTTTACACCGGGCAAATCGATGTCATCCCTGTTTGGATATCACATATCTTGTTCATCAGTCTTCTCCATTCTCCTTTATCTTAAAATTCCCAAATAATCCAATTTCGGGAAATACTAAGCTGATCTACGATATAGTTTTCGTTCCGTTTCGACGTTCATTCCGTGATATTAACATCGATTGTTTTTTCGATTTAAGTTTTGTCTCCAACTCCGTTGATCTTGTTTTGTCACTGATGTTAATCCTTAATTTATGGGAATGGATGTATTTTTAATAATGGTTAATCAAAGATGGTAGAGTGTATGAGAGACAAAATTAACATCAACTTGCTAGTTGTCCTCAGTTATGATAACGTCCAAATTCCGTTAGGGATTTTTCCATGTAGACAATTTTCAAATGCTTTTTGCTAAGTTAAGGAGTATTTTCAGAGTGCCAGTTGGATTATATCATTTTCTGTCTATATGAATTGGAGCACTCTTTGGTCTTTTATACGGTTCGATGGTTTGGGAATTGAGATTGAAGGTAATATCCACGACGTTGACGATTTTGACGTTTACATTTACTTCTATTTTGAAACCCATTCCCTTGAATTCTTTAGTTGTTTCCTGATTTTGTCACATTTTGGGCTGTTGTAAGTACAATAAGACCGTCGTCTCTATATAAGTCGATGTTTGATATATCGAAGAAGTTCGTTGTTATATAAAATATATGAAAAATTAAGTCCAATCCGAGGTCTGGCCAAATCATATGCGTTGTCTTTGAGTTGAAAATAACGAAACATGCGTTAAACATTGTTATAGATAAAATTCACATATTCAATCGATACATATATATATATATATATATATATATATATATATATATATATATATATATATATATATGTGTGTGTGTGTGTGTGTGTGTGTGTGTGTGTGTGTGTGTGTGCCTCTGTGCGTGTGTGCCTCTGTGTGTGTGTGTGAGTGTTTGTGCTTTTTTTCACCGTGGGGCTGTTGAGAACATTATTTAAACCCATGTATATTGTTACGCGAGTGTGTGAGTATGTTATTTCATGGCTATCTCTGAAAGTACTAACTGAAACTGTTTACTTGTTCCCACAGCCTGTGTACGTGTTAGTTAAAATAGAAGCCCAATCTATTTTGATAATAGAAGTGGTAATCCCGACATATGCAGCAAAATAATCACTTCAAACAAAGAATCACTCACTAATCTCTCTAGGATGGCAAGCCTTGACTGAGTAAGCACAATCGTCAAAAACAAGAAAATCCCATTAATCCTAAAAAGAAGGGTATACAACTATTGCATCCTCCCGATTGTCACTTATGGGGGTGGAACATGGAACTTAACCAAGAAACTGTCCCACGAATTGAGAACCTTGCAATGCGCACATTAAAGAAACATGCTCAACCTCATATGGAGAGATCACATGACAGGACAATATATCAGAAGAAAAATAGGAGTCTGAGACATCATAGAATCCATTAGAAAACTCAAATGGCCATGGGCTAGTCCTGTTGCAAGAATGACAGACAACCGATGGACATCACGACTCACAGCATGGATCTCTAGAAATCACAATCGAAACCGAGAGGTTTTGCAAATATCGGGTATGGACAATGTCTAATGACGGACGATTAAAGAATGATGATGATGATGATCATCATCATCATCATCATCATAATAAAATGTAAAGATCGACACACTCGCTCACTCGAAGTTAAAATGGCTCACAACTTTTGTATATCGTTTTTGTCATCTTGTGAGCAAGTGTTTGGAGTGTAATATAATTCCTGTATTAATTGTTTTCTTTCATTAATTTTTCACACACGCACATTCGATCTTCAAAGAAAGCATAAATTGTGCGTCATTTTCATAATTGAGTGAACGAGTGGGTGGAATTGTACAATTTCCAACTGGATTAGCCATTTTATAACCAACCGAACTTTGTCCACGTACAAGTAGGGATTAGAAGTGCTGGTGGCTGATCGGTCAATAGTACAGAAATTGATCTGCATCAAATTTCGACTGAGATTAAAACTGGCTCTAATGCCCTTAGAAAAGACATGAATCTAACTCATTTCCCTTAGTTATGGGTAAAGTAGGGTATGATGAAGTGAGAGACGCCACTTAGAGTGATAGTTGCTAGTCTTTTTTCACTCGTCGCAAAAACCTTGATGAACTTCGATTCGAGAAGAAACTTGTGACATGTAAAGCCCGGACAGGAACTGCTCTTGAAGTATTTATCATATGAAGGGATTACCAATAGTGGTCATTCCATCACAATATACACCAGCGACCTGACTGCTTTAAATACTCATTTGGTAATTTATTGTCCTTGTTAGGAAAAAGTTTTCCTGTCTGAAGTTTCAAGGTGAAAGGTCGTCATTATTGAGAAATGATTTAGTTTAACACTTTATTCATTATTGTTTCGCTTCCTATTTTCAAGTTATTGAGTTCCCCACCTTTCCCCTGGTACACATCGTAATCTTTTCTTTCTTATCTCCCTCCCAGGCTCCACTTCCTCACGAAGTAACCCCCCAGGTTAAGAACGTTCGACTTTTAGGCAACACATAATCACGAATGAACTACCATAAAGACAATTATATAACTATACATTAAATGCTAAACATTTTCTCTCATCTACACTTGTATACATGACTCCAAAGTGTAAATCCGATGCTTTAGTTGGTGAAGCATTAAAGAAAAGGAAAACATTTCGGTTGGTCTCGAATTAAAAGCCGAGACGTGATTTACGTCTGTTGGTAGCATGTCATGTTTGGGGCGATCAATTAAAATAATTTGGAAAAGTGGTGATCAATCGCCTTTGGTTAGGCTGTGGTCACTAAAAAAGTATGAATCTTTTTAAAAAGCTATCATGAATACTGCTGGATACGAGCGAGTAATCAATTTAGCATAAATTGATATTGCAAATTGATCCCATCCCTAAAACTTATTAAGGGTAGCATTTCAAAAATACAAAACTTTTTTAAACACGATGTGGAATGAATATTCAATTTTCAGCCCTCTGACTCCATTGGCGTGCAGTTCAGATAAGGCCATCTATTAAGCCAGGCCAACTTAGAGACGGAAGAAACCTATGTTGGCAGTTCTGGTGACAGTGATGGTTGACGGTTTCTAATAACAAAGCGATCGGAAAAGAGTGAAACCCAATCCGATCATTTGTAAAGTGATCGGTGATAGCAAAGGAAATGATGGGTCACATAAAAGGCCACACCCTAATGGAAGCACAACCAATCAATGAAATGGTTTGATTATTGAAATTAGAAAGATATTGATGATTTGGTTAGACGATCACAATCGACAAAATATGCTCATTAGCCCTACTTTAATGCAAGAGAAAAGTCCGAAGCCTTCCCAAGGATATAAAAACTGTGTTTCGTGATAATTTGTTACGAGTAGTATGTATACTATATACGAAAACAAACATTTGACTGACACACGCTAAATAATAGCTATATGAATCAGTTCCGACTTACGTAAAAATCTGACTTAAGAATAGACTAAGGAATATATCTCGTTTGTAACTAGGGGACTACCTATAGTCAAGTGATGATAATTCGTTTGGCACAGGAACCTTTTTTTTTAACTGGGTATGCAGGACGTGACATACGTCTGGGAAAGGCTAGCATCCGGAACATTGCGATGAAAACAACATTTGTGAGGAGTCTAGACCGAATAATTCTTCGAAAAACAATTATATAACAGATTACACATTTTTTTTATTCCTCAGTCATAAGTGCTATTTTCTGGTCCATTATGTTTAAAAGGTGCAGAAAATCCGAAAAATAATTTGAAATCTATTTATTTTCATTTGGTCATCGCGCGAATTTGCACTTTTTAATCATGTAAAGTAAGAAAAAACAATAACGCATCAATATCACTGTCCTGGCAATACAAGTAAAGTTTGAAGGAAATAATTGCCATTTTCTATACTTTTTACAACAGAAAATAATTCTCTCTGCCCCAAAACAACGATCGCTTTGAACGGTGTCATTCGAAAATAGAAAAATTCTTACACTTGTAAAATCCAAGTCAGCTAAGTTGTATAAGTAGCAATTCAAACCATTCAAATATCAACTGGAGTATTTCCAGCAGCGGAACGGGGAGTAACACATCAAGTTAATCCTCTAACCTTTTGCTGTATATCGTTAAATTTATAAAATTTGCCATAGACAAAAGGTTAGCAATGTCACAATTCATCTTGAGAAATATTTTCCATGGTTCAGTAGAAAGAGTCATCGCGTTTTGTAATTACTGGCGGTTTAGCCATGCAAATAATACAATAATGGATGAGGTCAATTGCCGAGGAGAGCAACTGGAAGAACAAGACTGACCCAACGGACAGATTTGAACTGATCACAACACAGAGATGACACACGTCCCTTGGACCGTTGCCTAAACATTTGATCGTCTTACGCAGTTTTACCAAGTTTGAGAGAGTCGATTCTTCGTGCCAAAACAATTCAAAATCGTGAAATAAATTCATAAAAACAACTGATACGCCTTAGTTCGATTTCTACAAAAGTTTTGTATCGAAATAGCCAAGAGAATATTATCCATAACTTTGAAAAGAGTCAACATACCAACTTTGTTTCGAACAATCCAATATCTTGTTCCCGTCTTCGATATTAACACGTTATTCCGACCAAATCATTCTACGGTATTCTTCAGGTGTAAATAACATAACAGAGACTCTTTTTCTACGAAAATTAAGTATTACATCTAAAGAAAGCTGAATGATGAATCGGTCGAAACGCTGACTTGACATCAAAGTTTGGAAGAAGAAATAAAATTGTACGAACAAAAGTTAGTGAGAGTCAAGAGTATTTTGAATAGTGAGCTATTTAGTAGTCGCCAATGTGATCAGGTACCAAAGATAAAGAGTGTGATAAGTTTTATCTTATAAAGGAATACCCTGCTTTATAAAATTGTGCTTAAAGCCATTTCACTTTTACGAAAGATCTGAAGCTCTGAACTGTGTCTATGGACATCAATGATTTATTTCTATTTTTATGCATATGTAACTAAGAGAGGTCGAAAGACGATGCACTTTCTGTAAAATTAGCATACATAGAAGACGGTTGTTTTGGGATCTGGAAAGCTCAAAATTTCCCTGAGTAAATTAACGATAATGGCTTCTTCGTTTTACGCCATTTCTGCTTACAAGAGGTTCCACAGAAACGGTCTACTCTTACATTTCAGAGAGAACTAGCTCTGGAAACATGAAGGACGGATAAGAGAACTTCCACTACTTCCAATTTATGATACTTTTATTATCCTTTGTATACCAGTGTGGAAAATATTTCCATAGTAACTGATGATTAAACAGATCCTTGGTCGATGTAAATTCATGCTTTTTCTTGGAGGATTATGGTTAGATGTATACAATCAGCTTCAGCAAAAATTTGAACTCGGTTCGCCGATTCCGTTATCTGTTAATACTGTCAACAAAAGTTTCCACAGTTCTAAAGTTAGTCCAGCTGGCTGACTACATATGTTTCATGTGCACAGATTGCATCTATGCAGCAAAAGGTTGAAAATTCAATCATTTACTCTTCATTATATCTAGAAAAATGTATTTAACCCCCCCTCATTAGGATTTTAGTGGGGGTTCAATTAAAAATGTCAGTTTATTCTAAATTGATCCTTACTTTGTGCCCGCTTTTCTTTGTTTTTTGTTTTTGTTTTTGTCTTTGTTTTTAGAAATCATACTTTTCCTTTGATCATTGCAAAAAGAAAAACGAGCGAAGTAACTAATTCAGTGATCACCCCATTTTCAACACTTTAGTTCACAGCCCCCAACAAGGTAAGCTGCCAAAAGACGTTAGTCACGTGACGGTTTCTATTGATCAACTAACCAGACGTGTTTATTTTCTCTTTCAGCCACCATTTTTTTTTACCTTCTTATCATCTCTTTATCTTCCCAACCAATCTTTTATTAGAAGACTCACAATATAATTTCTTTCTTTTTGCCCGACTATTGATTTGTTGCATAAAATTTTTCAACATATTTCTGAAAACTTTTTCTTCGATTTATCTACATTTATATTCAGTGCAAGAGAGAGTATCTTTTTTTAAATGAATATAAAGGTGAGATCTAAAATGGACATAACAACATAATAAATTCAGACGATAAATATGAAATCTGGGAACAAAGCAAAATATTCATACTATTTACGCTGTTTAGGCCAAATGATACATTCATGGTGTGATATAGGGAAATAATTCGATGAGCTAAGAAATTGAAATGAAGCTTAACCATTATCATAGACCAAATTTCCACATTATATATATATATATATATATATATATATATATATATATATATATATATATATATATATATATATATATATATATATATATATATATTAATAAATAGTAGAATGTGGATTTGCTACACGAACTAGCTCATGTTTCTGCTCTCTCCGGGCCTCATCAGATGATGTGTAGCGAATTCACATTCCACTATTTATTTATTTCCAGCTCTACTCTAAAACATCTCAACTTAACTTATAGAGTAAAAAGTTGTGTGTATCGAGCACTCTATGAAATAAATCCATAACATATCAGAACTGGCTCTATATCATTATTATTTTATTATATTATCTTATTGCTAACCTGATCTATACCACATGTAATATATATATATATATATATATATATATATATATATATATATATATATATATATATATATATATATGTGTGTGTGTGTGTGTGTGTGTGTGTGGTAACGCAAAAGTTGCGAAGGGATTTGAAACTTCTTTTTTACTTTAATGATATTTCAAACGAATGTTTTGAACAAATGAAATATATGAACATTTTCAACTTAAGTGATTATTGCTCTTTCATCAACACCCTTCATAACATATCGAAGGTTATATTCTCCCCTGTACGATTTTTAGCATTTTGGATTGAACATGGTTTTCCTATCTGTGGGTGATCACTAACGGCACCCAATTCACGAAAGCACACAAATGAACGACATATCATGGACTCGGACGGCAGTGTCTACACGTTCAAATAATATTATGTCTTTATGGTTGACGTTAAAGATATTTATTGAAAGTAAAATTCTATCGTTGCTCAGTTGTGTATTTATCTATACTGAATATCCAAGGGTTCCTTGATATATCTGAAAAGAGGGAAAATAAGAAAGATGTAGAGAAAAAGAAGAAGTTCTGATTTTTTTAAATCCTCCCATGGCTCTTAAAATGCCACGCTGTACATTGTGATTCACCTCAGAAGCATTAGGTTCTGCGAAACGCCGATTGGAAATCTAAAGCCGAGTCCATTATTGCATAAAATCTTGCCCTTTTCTATAACACTCTTGCTAATTCTTTCATACACTCCGTCCGACAATTCTTTTCAGACTTAAGAGAAGCCAGGCCAAAATGCCATTCTCCGACCACATTGGTCATATTTTCTTTATGGCAGTCGCCCAAAATTCGTCACTGGTCACTTTTCCTGACGAATCAATCTGCTTTGTGGCCTTGGGTCATTGTTCGTGGGTCACCGTTTTCCGTTCAATGAACCCCGAGATCAAAATATCACCGTTCCAGAGTATATTAAGTAGCGCCTCAGAAGAATGACTGTTAAACATCGTTGATTTTTCGTATTTCTTGATCTTCCCGAAAGTCTCTTTTTGGAAATGTTTTAAGCATTCTTTCACTCTCAGTCCAACAGAACCGAAACCAAAACTTAGATTTTGGCAAGTGAGTGGACACTGATGATTCAGTCATCTGTTACGCCACGTTGCATTTCCTTGACACTTATGCATTATAAGAGATTGTCAACAAAAAACCGTCACCAAAACTATCATCATCATCATCATCATCATCATCATCATCATCATCATCATCAGTCTTTTAACGTCCGTCGTTGGACCTAGACCTTCTCCAGGATTTGCCATACTTCTCTATCATGGGCGTCGTGGAGCCAGTACTTCCTAAACTTGTCTAGCTCGTCTTTCCATCTAATATTCTGCCGGCTTCGATTGCGCATATGATCTCGGGGGATCCATGTCGTGAGTCATGATGTCCAACGGTTGTCCACCATTCTTGCAACATGGCCAGCCCACCGCCATTTGAGATTTTTTATGGATTCTATGATGTCCCTGACTCTTGTCTTTTCTCGGATGTACTGTGCTGTCTTATGGTCTCTCCATGTGAGGCCCAGCATAATTCTTTCATGTGCACGTTGCATGGTTCTCAATTTGTGGGTCTGTCTCTTGGTTATGTTCCATGTTTCAGCTTCATCTTCAATTTTTTAGGGTGTGGCTGGCTAGCTGGCTAGCTGGCTGACTGGCTGGCTGATTTGTTGGCTATGTATGTGTTAGGCGTACAGGCTGCACTAATGTGGCTAGAGGAATAGAAATTCAAACATTCACGACTTATCTTATCAAGAAGAGAAAAAACTAGCCTCCAATAAAGGACTTTACTGAAGGTAGAACTTGATGTCCGTTGATACTAAGTTAATCCCTAAGTTTATGTCAAGCAGCGTTAATGCTTTTTTCGTTTTTTCAAATTAAGAATATTTTTAGTGGTCAACCCGGGACGAAAAGTGAGAGAAGTAATTTATTTATTGATCACCCTTTCATATTATTTTATGAAGCAAAACGAAAATATTAATCACAAAATTTTTGAATAATACAATTGAGAAGGGGATACAAATTAGGCCTGAATACCTCACAATCAGTTCGGTGCCAGCCTTTATATTTCGAAAAGTTTTTATATTTTATTTTGCTATTTACATTACGAATATCTGCTGTGTAACCATGATAAATAGAAATAATTAATCTCGTTGATTTTACAATATACATATATATATATATATATATATATATATATATATATATATATATATATATATATATATATATATGTATATATATATATATATATATATATATATATATATATATATATATATATATATATATATTCCAAAATGTATCGAAAAAAAACCCTCTAAAATTTTGATTTATCAATTTTGTTGTATTTATCTTCTCTAATCGTTCAGATGAATGATCTGAAATAACAATTCGTTGATCATCGCGTACCTGGGAAATATGAGGATGTCCTTTACGAGAAGTTAGCCCATTTAAATTATCATCATATCCGTGTGGATTGTCAACATTTAACTAACGTATTAAAGTTTCTTTCCTTTGCACCATTTTCTTGTTGACTCGATAAAAACGGGGTACAAACAAAAAGAAATAAGAGAACTTATGAAAGAAAGTCAGAATTACGATTTATATACAGTACCTGTAATATACATTGATGTGTTGACAGATAAATAATTTGATCCTTTAGACATTGGGAAAAAGTGATAAAAGAAATAACAGTAAATATTCCGTATCGAATTAGATAAACTAAACTATTTTCTTACGATCAAAGAAAATGAACAAAATTAAACAAGAAAGCTAACACAATTGTAACCCCCCCCCCCTCCTAAGCTGGGGGCTGTTTTTCAAAAAATGACTTGCTTCAAATAGATATTTATATCAAATATACAAATTGAACTATATTATTCTCTGAGGATGGTTAATCATCTTTTGGCAGCATGCTGAGTTGAGCGTGATGAATTTCAAAAATGGGAAAAGTAGTGATCAATGGAAAAGATACCTCTGTCACCTTCTGTTGGACAGTGATTACGAAAACAGTATGATTTAAAAAAAAACAAAAAAAAAAACAAGCCTGAATGTACCCAACAGGAAGTAAGGGCTCAATTCAACAAAATTACATCGCAGATTGATCCCACACCATACTATTCGATTTAAGCCCACTTGTTCCATAGGTGCTGCCTGTCTGTATGATACATACATAGATAGCGAACCAGATCTACCATGTTGACAGTTTTGACAACAGTTTTGCTTTACGGTTTCTTATCAAGATGAAAAAATACTCGCTGAAAATTAACGATTGACAATGTTTCCATGATAAGTATAAATTTAGATCACCAGAAATCGTCACGTGACAAATGCCTTTGAACAACCTGCTGTGGTGGCGATGATCAGTTGCACAATTGGGAAAAAAGGGGGTTAATAATATATACTGTTGGACAGTGATCAGTGAAGAGGTCACAATTTCTAAAACACTCGCGAGATTACTGCTGGACATAAACTAAGGGACTCATTTATTATGGGTTTTTATAGTAAATTGAACCCCCACCGGAAAATCGATTTGGGGGTTTAGGGAAGAAAAACGATTCTAGAGAAAATATTTTCAGCTCTCTGGCTTTATTCACTTAGCCAGCCAGGCCAGCTTAAAAACTGAAGAAACCGATGTTGACACTTTTGGTTGACGGTTTCTAAAGAGCTGTAAAATCGACTACCACCCATCCATCCACAAAAAAAAGAAAACCATGTATTTTGGGCACTGATTTTCAAAAATTAATTTGCTGAAAAACTTTCCCATTTTTACATTTGTGAAAATATGGAAAATTTCATATTTTGTTTGATGGTTTATGAAATTTACATGATTTTTTCCCATCACCCGAGAAGAAACTAATTTCTCTCAGTCCCTCAAAAAACTATTCACTATTCTCTTATTCTCCCATACTCTTAAAAAAACGATACAAAGCACCCACTCGCTTTGGAAATGAGTTATATTTCAGCAATGGCCAATCGGCAGCTGGAAGAAACCAGACACAAAAAATGTGTCTGATTTAACATTGATTCAAATAGGCTACACGCTTTTGGGTGGTTATTTTCAAAAACTAATTAATTGAAAATCTGCCCAGGTTCTAGAAATACACTCAGAAGATTCCAAGGGGTTATGATACGTTTTTTTGTGATTGGTGGGTACATACCGTTGAACGGACATTGGTAAATCATCAAATAATAAATACTTGGTTTTAAACGCTTGATTATTTGCCATCAACTCTGTTCTCTTTTTTGCATCTGTAGTCAGTTTTAACAATGGTCAAGACACAAAACAAAATAATGTCTTTTTTAGCAAAGAATATTGATTCATGTTGAAGTTATATGGCAATTTAGCTGAGCGTTTCGTGTCATTTCTTTTTTTGTTTTGTTTTGTTGTTGTTTGTCGCGATAAATTTCGAATGAAAAGATAAAGCCGAAAGTTGTATTAATTTTTTTTTATGCTTCTTTCCTTCGAATCTTTTCTTCTCTTTTTTTTTTATTGCAAATAATGTTTAGCTGGTCATGGCTCCACCAAACAGAACTCTGTCAGTTTTCTGTGAAGATTGGAACAAACTGTTCAAGTTTCAATTTCAAACGAACATGATTGATACAACCTTTCTTCGGACGATCTATACTAGTCTTGGCATCGTAGTCACAACGTTTCGGTTGATTCATTCTCCATCATAGATATAAAGTTATAGAAGGGATATGATTGAGTTTATGTATGAGTTGGTAATTTTCTACCTGATGAAATACATGGACACGGACAAAGCCATCAGCCCTAGCTTCGATGCATTCAGAAAATGTCCTATTTGGAAAATATACTGTCAACTAGCTAGGCGACGCTTCGGGTATGCTATTCTTCATATATATATATATATATATATATATATATATATATATATATATATATATATATATATATATAAATAAAATTGACGAAGATATTTACCTGTTCAACATTTTGTGCCTAACGCACTCTTCGGCAACCGGCAATATATTTTGTTCTTGTAATTATGAAAAACTATTGCCCATTATCATCTAAATCACGTATTTTGTATTATCCAATTAGATTTAGTTGTTTGTTTGTTTTTTCCTTTTTCTTTTTTCCATCAACGATTCTAACCATTCTATACACGAAAACATTCCTTCAGAATTATCTCCCTTTCCTCTGGGAAAAATTAAGTTTGCAATCTTCTCTCTCAATAAAACTACCTCTTCTTTTACTATTGCTTATTTTTGTTTTGTTTTTTTCTATCCATCTTAACATCACATAGGTGACAATTGCTAAATACTTTTATAATGTATCTTATATCTTATACCAGCTTGGAATGATTTCATGTAAGTTTTCCAAAATTAGATTGGATGAATTTAAATTGAAATAGCTTCACAATAATTTTCAAATGATACATTATGAATGTATGTTGTAATAAGTAAATAGCGATCTGATGACTTAACGACCGTTCTAAAAAATATATTCTAATTTGATTGTAAATACAACAATTGGTTGATTATTAATACCATTTATTTTTCAATTTTTGACATTATTTCTATCTTTTTATAAAAACATCTTTTTAAATTGAATGAATGATAAAATCATACTGTATATGAAAGCATATGGGTGGGCACTATAATGGGTTTTATAATCAACTTGCAGTTTATTTGGTGAAATAAAATGTTTAGCATATATATATATGTATATATATATATATATATATATATATATATATATATATATATATATATATATATATATATGTGTGTGTGTGTGTGTGTGTGTGTGTGTGTGTGTGTGTGTGTGTGTGTGTGTGCATAATTTGGTCCAGATTATACAAGGACTGCCCAAAGTTCAGTGTTATGATGGTGACGTATAGCTTGTTATTCTTATCATTTTCCGCATTAATGTTAGCGTTTGCGGAGAAAGTTAAATCTTCTTTTTTTTCGTGAGGACATGATAAAGGCATTTTAAAATGCCTATCCATCGAGCAATTTGTAAATATTCAATGCGAAAAGAGAAAAACAAAATCTGTTGTTGATAATATTTAATTACAGTAATCAATATTTATCAAAGCACTATTGAAAGCTATTGAAACATAAAGTGCATCAAGTTTTGGCACAAAACCACCAACTTGGGTCACCTATTGAGGATTGAACTTACCATTAGTAGCAATGATAAACGATGCTAGATAGCTCACGATTTGCCGACGTCAAGACTGCCAATTCATTTTTATATCTAAATGCATAATTACATGAGTGGGTGTTAGCTTGGGGGTAATTGACACAGAAAACCGAAATTTTGACGCTTTACCTGTTCACTTGCCACTAATGGCCTTGGGAAAGCCGTGAATCCACTTCTCCTTGAATATCTTGTCTCTAGCACACTGCAATGAGTGACTGAGGAAAGTGCAGCTAACTTAACACCAGAGTAAACCACTCTCTTACAACTATCACTCAGGCGGCGATGACTGCAAAAGTAATGATACTCAACATTAAAAACCTGTGCTTTCTGAGTAATTACTTTTATTCAATTGCTGATTCTAGGGGGATTTGTTGTAATGTTATTGTTGGCAACGTGGTCTTGTAGGTCATTACAATTAAGTAGTGAGTTCGAGCCTCACTTGACGCCTGTGTTTGAAGCCCACTGCCAAAACCAGGCTCTGATTAGTGAAAACCAATATCACTTATTTACGATGTAATGGATAGCAACGTGGCCAATCCTTACTGGGCGCCAAAATTAAGCTAGTTTAGTAAATAAGTCTTTTTTTTTCTTTCTACGAGGTTTTTTACTTATTACTGGGGGAATTTAATTTTGTTCATCGTCTCTTAGCTTTGTTTTGAAACATTCAAATTTGTTCGTTTAACATGTCTGCATTTTAATATATGCGTGTGCATGCAAATTCATAGAAACGAATTAAAGTTGTATGTGTATTTTATTGTTTTGTTGAACGTCGTCTTTACGCTGCATTTTTTCTCTGTTTCTTATTGATTTTTGGTTTTTGTTTTTTCTAAAGCCTTTGGCCTCAAAAATTTCAATCTTATTTGAAAATTCAACCGAACTGAAAAGTACGTCGCATAAGTTGGAAGAAGTTGATTATTTATTAATTTATTTATTCTTCTTTTTTTATCTTTTTTTATTTTTGGTGTCGTTTAAAATAAGCAAAGTGTTTTTCTTGACTGATATGAATTGTCACCCTTAGGTTCGGGTCAGTGTGTTACAATAGAACGCCGCCGCGTAGCCAACCGCCATGTTGGCTCTACAGTCTTGTTCTCTTTGGTCACAGAAGCAATAAATCTTCGTTTTACTTGACTTTGTTATTCTTTGAGAACATGTTAAATAACCCTTAAAGCAAATAGAAGAAGGGGAAACAAGATGGCAGGAGAAAAGAGTAAGATGGTTGATGAGGCCAAAACGAATAAAAAAGGAGAAAAAAGCTTCTTTGAATGGCAAATGGATAACAAAGAAACAATGAAGTAAATGAATAAATATGGCTTAATTGTGAATATATTATGCAAGGCTTCTTATCATTTATTTTGCGTCAGCCGTGTACGTATTTGCTTTCCAAAGTACTTATATGTCTTCGTTGCTGGTCAGAACTGAGAGATATACGGAATTGTGAGTGGCAGAGCGGTTACCGGCACAGAGAATGGGGTAGGCAAGCAATGTTTTTACTTCGGCTGAGACAGTTTGCGTTTACGTCGCACTATTACCCATGGGTAAGGCATTTATCCATCTCTTCCCCTTCCCAACACGTCATGGGCTAGTGTGGCAAGGTGAGGCTCATCATCATCTCACCCCTCATGCCTTAGACTCATTTGAGGAAGGCTTATGACATCCGAACCCTAAAGACTGATCAAGGATTATATATATATATATATATATATATATATATATATATATATATATATATATATATATATATATATATATATGCAAAATGCCTTGCAATTTGATAAGGAAAGGCATACGAACCCAAGTCCAAAGCCAGGGCTAGACACGAAGGTTGAAAAGAGACAAGAAAATTGCATACTTGATACTATCGACAATTTGCAGTTCACTGCGCATTAAGGCTAGGTTCTGTGAGTATGGAGCATGCTAAGTTTTTTTTTTGTCCAGAGGTTTGAACTCAATCCAACCACATGTATACATGCAAGTCGACTTTTTCACTAAATTATTCATCCAATAAATAATTCTTGTGAAAAGCTGAAAAAATTTTCTTCTATTTTCTCCTTTTTCTCTCTCGTCTATCTTGTTATGCTCAGTCTAACATTTTGAGCCACTGGAATTTTTTCGAACAAAAAATCATAAAACATTTGTTATGCTGCGAAGCAAAAGCAAAGCATCAATGAAAAAGTAGATTAGTAGCATTTTATTACAAAAAAAATTGACAATATAAAACTGATAATAATAATTTATTGTTAATGCGTTTCATCCTAGCTGTGTTGCTAATCATACTGCTTACATCTGCAAACCGTTGGCAGAAATGAGTGATCATGATTTCAAAGTTATCGAAATATACTGTAAGTAGCCATTCAGAGATATGGTAATTATATAATGAACCGCTAAATACTTATTGGACTAATGAATATGAGAAATGATTGAATGATATACTGACCTAGTAGAAGTATAATCTTGATGAATTTCGGCCAGGCTGCGTTACTACCCATGACTGTTTACACAACCAGTAAGCAGACGAAAAAGAAATCAAACATTTCCTCAGAACTACAAATCACCAGTCGATTCAGGAGCAGTGGTTCATCTATATGAAGTATTTAATACGACAATTACGTATGTCGGAACATAGTAGTGTAGGTAAATTTATTTTCCAATCGTAAAATCTATGTTCAGGATGATACCTTGATTCACAAATATTGATCCGTTGTCCTTGAACTAGGATAGACTTTTACATGAGATACAAGTGGAAATCCTTTTTTTTTTTCAATGTTAAAAATGGGGTCGACTTTTACACGAGTACTCTGACATAAAGAGCCTATTAACAGAATGAGATGGACACATACATAGATACTAAGCTTCATTTATGCCCAAATTGTGAGTACATCTCTAAGGATTGTACTCAATGCATTAAAAATGTCCTGCGACATTACATAACGCATTCGTTCTAAGGCATACGCCCAGTATATATGTGAATTGTAGCGATTGAATTCTTAATAACCGTCGAAATCCCTATTGGAATTATGACAATAACTCATCTCAGAATGTTTATTTTGGAAGTGTTTATGCCAGAAATTCTTTTTGGAACCATTATAGAATAATAAAGTAACTGCAATAAGCGAAACCAATTTCCTTTTAGATCGTTATCCAGAGAATACAAACCCCTTACAATAATAGGAAAAAAAAAGCTGATTTCTCGACTTATTATATTGGTGTATAAGACACACTCGTATATAATTTGCACCCTTAATTACGGGCTATGAAAAAAATATATATCGTGTATAATACGCACTGACTCCTGAGAGGAATTTTTTTCCCAACCTTTCACCTGTTCTTATTGCATTACGTTTTGAAATATAAAATTTATACTGTAAACTCTTTGTTACATATCATCACTCGGCCTGGACAATAATATAACTTACTTTCGGGCATGTGAATTCGGTCCCGAATAGGGGTAACGTTTAATTCTCATGTATAAAACGTATCCTCAAGTTTTAGGCAAGATCATTGTACAAAATTCCGTTTGGCCTATTATGCCCATTGATAAATAATCGTGTCCTCTCCTAAGATATAATGCAACTGCTCCCGGCGCTACCTTTGCCCTTGGGAGCTATCTTTGCCCTTACTATACCAGTGCTTCCGTAGATTAAGCTTTTACAAAATTAACTGGTTGACAGTTCTACAATTTGACCCAAAATTCTGGACTGACGAGGATATTTCTCATGAATAATCCATTCAAGTTGAACTTTGATTTTAAACTGGCTTTTACCTCCATCTTGGTTTTTAATGGTTTTTATTCAACTTTCAACTCAGAAAATAATTTTTATGGTAATAAATAACAGCAGGATCGGAAATTTGAAAAGGAAAGAAGACTTCTACTAGAATCGAACTGACACCACATTACCCGAAAGAGTCCAGCCTACGCCTAGCAGTGTTTATCAATTGGCCACGAAGACTGTTCATGGTTTGCCAGAAATTGATTCAAAACATGGCCCGATTTGAAAGTAGTATGAAAACAGTAAAGGGTAAAAATTAGTCAAATTCGATAAAAAAAATAATGTTACAATACCTCTTCCAGTAATAACAATAAAGATTATTATTAGATAGTCGTTTATTAATTCAGAATCAAATGGAAATAAAGTTACTAATGGTTGAAATTGGCTAAATAAAGTGAATAGACATTAATATATTAAATGACAAGCCAATCGAAAGAAACTTTCGCTTATTCTAATATAATTACTGAATTTATTAACTGAACTGAATTCTTATCTGAATTTCTGAGATAAGGAATTATCACTGTTACACACCGATTCATTTTCAGTACTAGTTATTCACTATGAAAGAAATCACGGGAATATTTTAATTTCTATGAGATAATTTGTAAAAATTAAAACCACGTATAAATATATATGAGAGACTGGTTACATACGACGGACAAGAAATTTTTTCAACCTTTCTGTAAGTCTTTCTTGTTTACACAACCATAGAATAGGAGATATTTGGAGCGCTCATCATGAAGTCAAAGATATCCGCCGCTCAACAAAGATCTTTTGGGGCATGGGCAGGGAAACT
>OY735201.1:23875386-23882886 GCA_963457665.1 Thysanoteuthis rhombus
TATTGTAAATCATTCTAGTTCATTTTTACTCCTTTTTACTGGAGGATGGCTCGTGAGTCAAGAGCGGTTGCGCTATCTATTTATTCATTCACCGATTAAAGGAACTCAGTCTGACTCAAGCTGCGATAAAAAGCAACAGAAGATAAGATGAATGTAAAGAGTTGCAAAAATTATGATTTACATTACTTCATCAAATAAAATGAATAACTGCATTACAAATACTGAACAACCAGTTCATAATAAGTACGGCACAGAAGTGATTGGGATCTGGAATGAGTTCAAGAGACTAATGTAGATTTGTGCTGGGATGGCGAGGCGGTTAGAACGCCTGCCTCACCCGATGAAGCTCACGGGTTCGATTGCCGATATGAATGACGATTATGAGAATTTAAGAGATGGGGTTTTCGTAAACTTTCCGGACAGAATGGAGCAATTATATGTATGATGTGAATGAAATGTATAGCCAACGTCTTTCCTATGGAAATTCTTTGGAAATCAGGGAGGAATGCACATTCAGGGACCAGATTTAAGGTAGGTTTTATTGACAGGATAGGGCTAAGTGTATGTATAAAATGTCAATGCATTATAAATGATAATTACTATTGATATGCATACGCCATCAGGAAGGAAGTGAATTTCAGTGGCCAGGAATCAAAGCAAGCGTTATTTATAGAATAGGGCTATGTTGCTAATGCTTTTACTATAGAAATGTAATGTTAATGTAATGTAAATTAAATGTATCGCAAATGAACTTCCCGTGGAAATGCTTTGGAAATCTGAAAGGATGGAATATTAAATGAAGGGTATTGTAAATATTTATTATCAATTTGGCAACTATTTATGTTCATCTTAAGTGTTGTTGCATAGTAAATTAATCGTACTTCCGCCAACAATTAAAATGATGTTAAATAATAGCAAAAATTATAATGATGATTTACAATACTTAATCTAATAAAATGAATACGATAGAAAGTGTTATTGATAGAATAGGGCTATCTGGATGGAAATGTTTATCAATGGTTATGAAATGATAAATGATTACCGACAGAATATTGTTATTATATGTATAATTAGTAACTGTCAACAGAAACTGTCACCAAACTGTCAATATAGGTTTCTCTCAGTGTTTAAGTTAGTCTGGCTGGTTGGCTGGCTGGCTGGCTATCATGCCTACCGTACCAATGGAGCAAGAAGCTTGAAAAATTAAACATTTGCTCCTTATCATGTCAACAAAAAATCTACTTTTAACCTCCATCCCGGTTTTTAGCTGAGGGTTATGTTCGTAATGTAAATTTATGCTTAGTTAATCCCTCGTTTGTGCCCGCTTGTTTTTCGAATATGGTTTTTAATGATTACTTCCCAACAAAAGGCAACAGAAGTGACTTATTCATTGATCACCCCTTCTCCCAATGTTTCAAATGATCACACCAAATACGGCATGCTGCCAACAGACGTTGGTCACTTCTTTTTTTCATTTACCTACTTCTGACTTGTTGCCATTGAAAAATCGTTTATTAGGAAGATATAATCAAACGTTTGTTTTATTCAATATGTCGGACTATGATGTGGTCGGCCATGTACCAATTGGTCTTAGCTCATCGAAGGAAGCGGCACTCATACTTTCTTCAGGTGAACCAATCAGTCGACCGGGCACTGATATTGATTGGGAGCCTCTAATCATAGGGAAGAGATTACCCAATGCAAGGGAGGAAACTCGGAAGTACACCGATAACAACCCGGATATACAAAAACGGATGTGACGTGTTCAATTGGGTATGCTCTCTTAGTAGTGATTCCACATTCTAAAACCAAAACGTCCGCCGAAAGCCGGAGAGTGCACGACTGAAACTTAGTGAAAAGTCGGCGGAAATAGTCCGACCCTATCATACGTAATGATTAATATACTCAAGTAGTCAGACAAGAATCATTCATTTTATCATTTTATTTTTTTTTAAATTTCTTTCACGTTTTATTCCACAACGAAGGTTCATCTTATATAAATGAATCCCGGGAAAAAGTCACTGAAACAAAAGTCACAGAACGAAGGTCACAATGTAGCGTTACAGGTAGAAAAGTCAAAAACAAATGTCATAAGGAAATATCTCGCTTTCGAAGCTACACGATAGAGGAAACATATTGTAAATAAATCTCCAAGGAACCTTTATTCATTCAAACGAACAAACGTTTAAATTATCTGGTAAGTATAAACTAAATCAAAATATTACTTATTCAATTGATAAATGAAACCCCCATCACTTCAGTTCAGTAGCTGTTCTTCCTGTGAATTTTATTCACCTTACCATTTTAGATACCTCAGGGTAACGCTAAATTTTGTTCTGTGACTTTTTTCTCGTAACTTTCATTCATCTAGATGTATGTGTGTATGTGTGTTATAACGTAACTGTCGCGGAAGAAAATCAACGTATACATTTTTTATGGGAAGACGCATTGATAAAAACGGAATATGTTCTTCCTTCAAGTACAAATGTTAACAAACGGATTGGATTTCTTTCTTGAAAGTTTTCAAGTCCATTTTTTGATTTTTCAACTGAATTCTGCCTAGTTTGCGAAGCGGCCATTTTCAAACTTATCTGTCCACTTTCTAAATAAGATAAACAAACAAGTTGGACCCAACAACATTTGCAAGTTAATTGGACTTTCAATTTCTAAATTTGAGTTATTCCATTCCCCCCTATCTCTGGAAAGGTCAAAAATACAAATTTAGAAATCATTTTACGAAGCTTCAGAAAAAAAAACAGGTCTGATTAATAGGATCTGGACCGTCACGTGACCAACATTTTTTGGTAGCATACTGAGTTGGGAATGATCAATTGAAAAATTGTGAAAAAGGGTGATCTATGATTAAATTACTTTGTTCGCCTTGAGCTGAGATCATTAAAAACGTCCGATTGGAAAAAATAGGTGAATACTGTCGGACACCAACTAAGGGACCAGTTTGACATAAACTTACATTGTAAATCTAAACCTGACCAAAAAGAAACTTTTGACAGAGTGAGGAGTAAATGTTCGAATCTTCAGCCCTTTAGCTCCATTAGTACAGCCTGTACGCGCGACACATACATTGATTGATAGATAGAGAGGTTGTCTTGCCTTTCATTCCATACTCGAGATGAACTTGATACTAGGAGTTCAAGACGTCTCCTAATCATAGTTAATGTTTTTAAGAGTACTGCTTTTGGGTGATACTAATGTCCTTGGTGCTCAGTTTCGAGAGATATTTTTGAGGTGTGTAGTTACTCCTCCCAATGCTCCAATAACGATTGGTACGATCTGAATCGATTTTTTCCCGTATTTTTTTCAGTTCTATTTCCAAGTCCTGGTATTTTTATATTTTCTTTTACTTTCTGTTAAATATTTCCGTCTGCTGGGCATGAGACATCGATCAAAATAGCCTGATTGTCTTCTTTATCAATAATGACAATGTCTGGCTGTCTTAATTGTAATTTTGCTGTCAGTGATGTTGTTAAAGCCGTAAAGTGATTTGAATTTTTCGTTCTTGATTATTATTATTATTATCATTATTATTATTATCAACAAGTTCAGAGGCAATGAACATGAACATTTCTAACATGAAAGAATTATTGCTCTTTAAATTCAGACGATCAAAACGTATCAATGAAAGTGATATCATAATTAAACAGTAAGATGAAGCAACTGTCACCTGTTTACTCCAACATATTATTGCTTTGCGAGAATGCTAGGCATATGTATACATACATACACGCCCGTGTTTGAGAATAGGCAACATATTTACTTGTCTGGCTGAAGTAACTCGCTCAAAACAGATTCACAGATGAAGAGACTCGAAGACATCGGACTAATTACCTGCCAAAAACGGACCTCCACTTAAAACTCCCGAGTGCAATTAGAAGAAATCGCCAAAGGCCGAACACTCACAGGTCGCAACCCTCTTTTCTTGTCCTGAGGGCCTTCGGGACGTGGACACTGTCTTATCACAAGAATCATTTGGTTCAGTCCAGTGCCTAAGACACTAACCGGCTGGCAAATCTTCGAAATAAGTTCCAAAAATTTAGAAAAGAGATAGAACTAAAGTTAGAGTGAAAGTTTTTGATTTTGAATGGAGAATGATATAATTCAAAATAAATCTTAGCTCGGGCAATGTCCGTCCCGAAAGCTCATATTTGGAAGGGGTCAGACTTCAAGGTACGCTGAGCAACCAGCTATAATTGTCGTTCAACACCATTTTCCGTCTTTCGTACGAAATAACGGCTTCCAAGTATTTCGGTTACTTTTCTTCAACACTGCCAATGAAGATGATAATTTGGTCCAAGTGCAGTTTATTGGAAGCCTCTATATTGTATCCAGTCTATCATTGGTCACGTGACAGTTTCCATTGAGTGACCAACCGAACCAGTCTTTATAATTATTATGTCTAGGTTGGTTCATGACACGTGTAACATTTTAGTTTTCGGCAATCAACGATACAACTACCAAATATTTCGGCCAAAATTGCTAATCGACATCCGCAGTTCTGTTGATCGGAAGGGTGAGGAGCGACCCTTCAGACATGATAGATATTCACCAATTACAAATCCTTCTTGTATATTATGATATCTCAAGTTTCTTAATTCAAATAGAAAATTTCCTGGCAGTACCACTCACTATGATTTTAACAACTAGACCATCAAACACTTACCACTAAAAGTAATTAAACATCTTTTTATTCAGGGAGGGAAATGGGTTTTGGGCACTAAGTATACATAAATGTCTCTATCAGTAGATATTGAACATGCGAAAATCTCGAAATTAAATGTACCCCCGCGTCCCACCACCCAATTTTCTTATCCCTGATTTTACTGTAAACAATGATATAATACTAAAGTTAATTGGGTACAGAGGATTCTGAGAGAGTATTGGATAGAAATGACGTGTTGGAAGACTCCGGGAATCTTCGCGAATAGAATGGCCCACTCAATATCCAAATTTTAAACCCGGTTTCATTTGGTGAAGTGAGTGTCGTCACTTCAAGTTGTCGCCTCTACGTCTATTTTGCAAAATACGAACCTCGAAAAACTAGTCGAGACAGGGAAACGTGATATGTGAAGCCTGGATAAAGACGGCTGATGCCATACTCAGAGTGAGGGCACTACTTAACTACTCAAACTCAGTATGAGCCAGACGTTCTTTTTGAAACTCTTATATTCTAATACTTGTTTTGATCTTTAAAGGTTAAGTACAAACTCTAAATATTCCGGATTTTTCATTTCTGTCTGACCTAAGGTTCACACAACACTTAAATCTTTACGATTCCTCGTGTCTTTATTCCTGGTTTCTTTGAAAAGCTTTCAAATTATGACTTCCTGTGTTGGAGTTACGCCCCTTTACCGCCTTTCATATAAAATCGAGGCTTCCAGAAGAAATCTTGAAGTGATTAAGTGTAACAGTGTACATTTAGGATTTGCGCATTTGAATGAAGACCTCTGCATAAAATTTAAGGCCGAAGCACTTGGTCGGATATTTATTTGGTTTATGTAAACACTGGCGAAGTGGATTTTTCTACCTCATGGGATTAAAGAGGCCGGGGTAAAGGGAGACCCTCATCTTTTGGTTAATGCTTTCTTCCGGTTTATACGAGTTCATCTTTATTTATTCGTGTCTATTTATTCATAGTCAACGACAGAAGAACACTAAAAACGACGAGGAAGTAAAGAAATTGTCAAGCGTAAACAGAGCAGAAATAAACTGATGAACTCCTTAACCAGGATCTGTACATATCTATATCGGTCTGTTCACACATACACACTCACACACACAAAGCAGTTATCTGTGTGGAGAATGTAATAAGCGAACCGATTTAAAAACCAAGTATATATATATATATATATATATATATATATATATATATATATATATATATATATATATATATATATTACAGTTGTCCAAAAGTGTTATCATACCTAAAGCTTTCAGTTGAAAAAACTAGCCATTTGCAGGATCTTTCACAAATCCATTTTCAATTTAACTTATGAAGCTTTTTTTTTAATTGAAAGGGGGAATCCAAGACTATGTATGTTTGTGTAAAAAAAATCCTTAAAAATCATCGTCAGCGATGGAATCACGCTTCTCTGCAATAATTTACAACATTCTACGTTCTGGATTTGTTTTTTCCTTCGAAATTGTGTGTTATGGTTACTAAAAAGTACTGGTGGTATATTATACTGTTAAGTTTATTACTTCAAGGTTGATAGTTACAAATACTTTGATGAATAAGAAATATGAATATCATATTTATGTGAGTGAAAAATCATTTCATCTAATATGCGGTGTTATTCATTTTTTAGTCGTTAAAGTTATCGTTCGATGTCAATGCCAATATAAATTGATGAAAAAAATCCTTTTGCATCAGTATTTAGCTAGTAATTCTTATATATTTGTTCAATATTAGTAGTTTATAGCTAGGAAAATAGATTATGCTAAGCTCTTATTCCTTGTATAGGTAACTTTTCTTTGGTGTGTTCTTGGAAATCGATGTAATGGTCAGGACTTCCAATCCAATTATTGGTGTCAGTTTTCCTTCTTTCAGTTTATAGATATATTTTGATAATGATGTACTATTTTGCATTGTAGTTTTGGAAAGAATGACTGTTTATAGAATCTAATTTTACGGCTAGTAAATGATGCTCCTGCATTGAACGACAAAGGTGTTCACCATGGCTTTATAAAACACAGGCAGATTACATTTCTGTCCTATTCGACCATTCCTAGTATTTCTAGAATTGCAACTCGATGTGTTTTCATCTCTCTTCTGCCTGATCGTAATTATTTCATTATCGTCTGTTTTAATGATTTTAACAATGTTATTGATACATGAATGGGCGTTTTTATTAAATATTTTCCTAAAACTTGATCATTCGTGAAATGTTTAATAATCATGTTTAAAAATTATTTTCCATTCAAATTATAAGGTGGATTAAACAAATTGTGTTTCTTTTTCTTTTGTTTTTACTTATTTCTTATCTGAATATCATTCTAATTCATAGTTTGATTTACTAAATTTCGAGATGTTTGCGTATATTTTTTATGTTGTCGAAAATCTTTCTTATTCGCGGAATTTTTTATTAGTCTTTCCTATGGATTGGTATTCGTTTAATGATACTGGCTGTGTTATTAGAATAAGAGTTTATAAAAAGTGCAATGTCATCTCTTCTCAAATCTCTGTAATAATTATTGTTTAGGTTTGAATTTTTGTCAGAGAAATTTACTTCTTTCAATTACGAGTTGATTTATATTTAAACCCCGGGTCTTGGAATACTTTAATTAATTCTTTACTTATTTTGTCGTTTTTGTTTGTTGTTTTTTTTTGGTTTGTTTTTGTTGTTGTTGTTGTTGTTGTTGTTGTTTTTTGTTGTTTATTTTTTCTATGATTTGCTTAGCGTTATAACTCTGCAATCTTTATATATGCCTAGGACTTTTCTCTATCATACTGTTCATGATGATTAGAATGTACATTCATTC
>OY735201.1:23887886-23917886 GCA_963457665.1 Thysanoteuthis rhombus
GATAGATAGATAGATAGATAGATATGAAAGGATTGATAAATGGAGATAGAAATAACCACCATAGAATATATTGATAGTCATTGACAAATGAAGGTAGACACTAAATCACAGGGTTGACTAGATTTGCCTTATCAATAATTGACTCTCCATAAATTACTTTTCTGCAGTAGTTTTCTCACCGTGTTTTTATTGATGCCTTTTGCTGTTATTCCATAACACGTTTTGATTAATTGCGCACTTCCAAAGCTTCTCTAATTGCAGCCGCCCTTTTTTTCTGGCCATCTCCCTATCATGTTTACAATCTCAACTTTTACTATCTTTTTAGAAACCGTCATCCAAAACTGTCAACATAAGTTTATTTAGTTTTTAAGTGGGTCTGACTGGCTGACGTACTGGCTTCAACGATGGATATAGAGGGATGAACGTTAAAAATTCACTCCTGATATATCTTGAAAAAAAAGAAGCATGTTTTTGTTTTTTTCGTTTTTGCACCTCGGGTGAATTTTTGATATACAATCAGATTTTCTGCTAAATTAGTCCCTTACTTTGTGTCTAGTGATGATCACGCCTTTTTTTACCATTTGGGACATTTTTAGAGATCATCGCCCAACAAAATGCGTGATAAGGAACTTATTCATTGATCAACTCTTTTCTCATCTTTTAATTGATTACTCACAATATGGCATGCAGCCAAAAGATGCTGGCTGCGTGACAGTTTCTTTGCAGTCATCAACCAGACTTGTTTCCTATATTCACAGAGCCTTGGATGGTACGACAAAAGGTCAACTAGCAATGGGATAGAATTTGGGTAGAAAGTGATAATGAAGCGGAGACCCCCTTTACTTTGAGCGATCTTGACTAACATTTTTGCAATATTTGGAAGATGAATGCCAGTGCGTTCTCCGATGATACTTGGCTGAAGGTCTCTGCCGTTTTTAAAGCACGTGAGCCATTCGAAACATGTGGTCCTACTCAGGACACTTACTTCAAAGGCCATTTTTTACAAAATCACAAGTTACCGTTTTCGTTTTTCCAAGTTTGAACAAAAAACCTTTGTGAACGCCCTGCTCTTTAATTCATAGGTAGAATATTAAGGTTGAAAAAAATCAAAGTACAAAATTACAAAAAGATTTGACTTAATTGAAATATCTAAATGAAATTAATCGTATTCAGTTTTATAAATGCTACTAACATGATTTCATTTTGATTATATTTTGGCCATCACCTAAGCCAATTTTGAGCTACTCACGCGGTCCAAATATTTTTGATCAAACCAAATCATGCAGATGTCCGTGATAAATATATAAAATAACTGATACGTTGCAGTATATATATATATATATATATATATATATATATATATATATATATATATATATATATATATATGGTTTAGCACTCTTAGGTAGGGCACTCGTCCAATATAAGCTTCTACGCAATGCTTAATAGTGCATGAGTAAATATATCGCTTAATTTGGTCTTACTGACCGTCCAGTAGGGCAAGGGTAGAACGTCTAGGTCCCTATCGAATATATCGATCCTACCTCGCAGTACTTGAAAGATAGTCAATAGCCACACTGAGGAGTTGTAATACAACGAAACAGCTGTCTATGGATGACACAATTATTATACTATATATGGAGTCAAAAGTATATGTTCACTTTTGTATTCGACATAGGGATTCAATATTTTTTCATTGAAAACTCAGTAAGATGTCAGCTTTGGAATCTTTTTGTACGCACATTAAGTTCTTTTACACGTTGATTGCAATGTATTTGTTGTTTGTGTGTATGTGTGAGTGCGTGTGTGTACGCGTACGTGCGTGTATGTGTCTCGGTTATTCGCGATTTCGTTATCCCTTTCTTACGAGAGAGAAAACCAGCAAAAATGAATATCAGTATGATGAAAGAAGTCAGCGCGGCAGGTGGACAGAGGTCTTGATTTTAATTACTTGATGTCTCTTTCAGTCATTTATATCCTTCAAACCCATGACAGGTCTACGGCTGTTCACCGCTACTGCTGTGACAAGTGTCTCTCCCTGGAGACAATTGCACGTGCCCGTCACTGTAGCAAACAGCAGCGACCAACTGGGAGACAAGTTGTACGATGACTGTGGTCGTCTTAGGTCTTAAGGAGCCTGCCCACCCACGCAAGATCGAATCATGGGTGGATGACGGGAGGAAATAATAATAATAATAATAATAATAATAATAATAATAATAATAATAATAATAATAATAATTGGTCTGGTTGGTAGTTACTGGACGTGCAGGCCACGCGGAGTAATGAGAAATTGGTTATGACATCTATATACTTAGAACCAAAAAGCCAAATTTGGAAGGAAAACAATCCAACCAAGGTTTCAAGAGGCAAACAAGCAGGTCTGGTTAGTCACTCGTAACCGTCATATGGCCAGACGTTTTTTGACTTCTTGCCGTGTTTAGGGTGATCAATTTCAAGATTGGAAAATGGGATAATTAATAAGTAAATTATTTCTCTCCCGTTTTGTTGGGCAGTGACCACTAAAAATAAAATTTAAAAAAAAACATAAATGCTCCATTGGTGAGGCCTATATGTGCGACCTGTACATGGCCAGCACGCCAGCCAGACTCACTTAAAGACTGAAAAAAGCCTATGTTGATGTTCACAGTTTGGGTTGACGGTTTCTAATGATAATTGAGGTGGTTGTCAAAAGTCCCATGGTAGAGAAATGAGAAATTGATTATTACAACGATTTACTTAGAACCAAAAAGACAGAAAATGAGCTGGAAAACAAATCAATAAAATTTTCAAGAGGCAAACAAATAGATTTGTAGACGAATGACGTGGGTAAGATTGCGCAGAAGACACTTGAAAAGTCAAACTGGATGCATAATAATAGCACAAGTATATAAGAAGGAGAGACGAAAAGAAGTAGCAGAATAGCAGATGTCCCCTATGCAGAAACAGCGATAAATGAATGCATCAAATTAGATCAGAAGGAGTACTTATAATTATTATTTCTTTTTGCCACCTATTTGGAATGTGCAGATAAAGAGACTAAATTTATCATGTTTATACCTTTCTCCAAAACAGTTTTAGCTTTGATAAAAACAGATCTGATTAGTCACTCAATGGAAACCGTCGTGTGACCGACGTCTTTTAGCAGCATACCGTGTTGGGGCGCTCAATTAGCAAAATTGGCAAAGTAGATGTTCAGTGGATGAGTTACTTCTGGCGCCTTTGGTTAGCTCACTAAAAAGTCCAAATTTAAGATAAAACAAGCTTGCACGCAGTCGGACACAAATTAAGGGACCAGTTTAACATAAATGTACATAGTGAATCGAAATCCTACTGTAAAGCTATTTACAGGGGAATATTTGAAAGAAAGAAGATTGGTTTCCATTTTCAGTCCTCGAGTTCAATTGGTATGACCTGTACGTAGAACGCCCTAGAAGAAGAAAACGATGTTGATAGTTTTGATGTCAGCTTTGGTCGACGGTTTCTAACTGTGCGAATATGGCAGACAATCACGGATATGTCTGCCATATTCTTACGCAACATTTCTAATTTAGAAAAAAGTAAAAAAGAAATGTTGATTTATTAGCTGTATTTCGTAATCAAAATGCAACCATCCACTTCTCTTAAAAGGGGAAATTTGTAACATTTTTTCAAGGCTTCGGAGGGAATTTCAGGTAATTGAAAGCTAAATTAAAAAATGGGAAACTCACTTCCTCAGACAGGTGCCAGTGAGAATGGTAAAAACTGAAAAAATATTCCCAATGCGACAAGATTCCAATACAAATCATAAATTCAGAGAAACCAGAATACACTCAGCAACACGCATATATATATATATATATATATATATATATATATATATATATATATATATATATATATATATATATGTGTGTGTGTGTGTGTGTGTGTGTGTGTGTGTGTGTATTGAATGGTACAGTTTTGATTAAAGCAGGTTTTAACGTTGAACAATCAAGTAATTGGTTTACTTCTTATTACAACAAAGTACGAACTGAAAAAGAAATATTGAATTACAATAACACATTGAACCGTGCACTTTTGGAAATTACTGACAATTTCGGAACGAATTAGCCAAGCTAATCGAGCAAAACCCCACAACAAATCTGTTTCACTCTTCCCTGTGATTTTCAAGCGTACCTTAATAGAAATCAATCCAAGATTTTATACGTACCCTGTTTTGTATGCTAAGTTTTTCACGCCGTTCTGTATTCGAATTAATGAACATTCATGTTTTACATCCTATGTTCTGGATTTGAATTTTCAACAATTTAATTATTACGTTGTTCGACAACTATCTCTAAAGTGAATGTATACAAAATACGAAAATATATTTATGTAAGTAAGAAATAGCTTCAATTAGTATGAAGTGTGTGTTTTTTTAAATTTTCAAATCATTTAAGTTATCGTCTGATGCATTAATGTCTTCATACTTAATGAAAAATATTCCATTTTTGTCTGCATTTAGCTATTAATTCGTTTTTTGTCTTAAAGTAATTTTGTACGTTTTATGTTTACTTTTTTGCTCTTGACATGAATAACAACTGCTATTCTGCTGCATCTTCTAATGTGCTGATAGAAATCGGTGTTGCTCCTAATTAATGATAAGTGTTTGCATTTCTTCTGCTAATTTCCAGATATACTTAGATGAAGATTTACTATTTTTGTATTCTTCATATTGAAAAGGATGTCTGTGATTATTGAACCAGAATTCAAAGGTTTTCCAATATTGTTCAAAATGCCTTATGAATTATTAGCTAGATTATGTGTATAACACACACACACGTATATATATATACACACGCACATATACATACACACGCATATATATATATATATATGTGTGTGTGTGCGTGTGTAGTGTGCATGTGTAGTGTGTGTGTGTGTGTGGCGTGTGTAGTGTGTGTGTGTGTGTGTGTGTGTGCATAAATAAATAAGGACATATGCTGCTGGATTTATATACGTACTTATTTACGTATGTGAGTACACATAAGCGTAATCACTAACACAATACACACGCAAACTAACTTGTTTTGTGGCCGACATAGTCATGTGAATGTCTCTTTCTGTATGTTGTTGAAAGTTCACAAAGTGGAAAAGGAATAAGACCTGAAACTAATTAGTACATCTCAATTTTTGATTAAAATCAAAATATTTGGGTATGTATCAGGTATCTGAGCTTACGATTATCCGTCGGCTGCTTAGCTCAGTCAGTAGAATGGTATCGTCTTTAGATGGGTTCCTTTATTGGAAGCAGATTTGATCACTGCAGCGGCCCATTTCTTTGTTGTTCATCTATTTACGCCGTCTAGGCTCATCGTGTAAAAATTTTTTTTTTAAATATGCGTGTTGGTTCAACGAGAGTTCCTACTAAAAGTGACGTATTTATAATTCTTTCGGACCAAATATTCATTTCTATTCAATATATATATATATATATATATATATATATATATATATATATATATATATATGTACGAGAATATAAACATATACACTATTCCACTTTTGGTTTAAATAGGTATATCTTGATTAGTGCTGTTGATTCGTTTTAAAGTTTTCAGCTCTGTTCAAGATCTCGAATGTGTTTTTTCAGCTAATACCATTTGCGTAGCAATATCATGACCGTACTACATCATAACCCGCTCATACCAAAGTCTCACTGTTCATGGTATAGCTGTGTATATATTCTATTGAACTGAATCGAAGTATGTAACTAAAAGCCATCATGAATTATTAATTACTTTGAATTGTCCGCCGAATCTACGCACCCGTTTCAATGTGAAGGCTGAGTCCATGTTTTCCTGTACGAGAATTTTTACAAGCAGCTAAGATTGATACCAGACGTTTTCTTAATTGTCTGTTTTCATTTATTTATATTTCCTTCAGGAAATACGGAAGAAATCTATGAAACGAGAAGGAAGAATTCAAAAAAGAAGGGGAAAATTAAGTCTTAGAGAAAAACAGAGAAATTAGATAAGAGAGAGAGAGAGAGAGAGAGAGAGAGAGAGAGAGAGAGAGTGAGTAAAACTGTAAGGAAGCAAGAAAGCCCAGAGATAGAAAAAAGAATGAAAAACAAATACACCAGTGAGAAAGAGTAGAATAAAAAAAAGAAGATAAAACAGTTAGAAATAAATAGATGAAAAAATCGAGAAAGAATAAGACTTAGAAATATGGCAGAAAGGGAGACAAAGACATTGAAAGAAAGGAAAAAGAATGAATGGAATGATAAAACCGAATCAGAAAGAGAGAAACAAAGGAAGAAGAAAAGGGGGGGGGAATAAAGAAAGAAGGAGAAAACTGACAAGACTTCAATGGCTGTTTTTATCTAATCTCGATTTAATCGTTTTCTAATGTATTATTAAGGACCGAAATTACAGCATATTTCCCCAGCGAGCATTTGGGCTTCCTTCTGCTTCCTTCTGCTTCTTCTGTCCTTTTTTTGTCCTTCTGTAGCCACCCTACCCGCCAAATGAAAGGGAAAAAAATCATGTCTGGCTATTTTCTACATTCTGCTTGTCCATCCGGTGTGTCTGCGCACTTTACAACTGCCTACACCACTCTCCCACTACCAACATCAATATTACCACCACCATCTTCATCTTTACTACTACTACTACTACTACTACTACTACTACTACTACTACTACTACTACTACTACTACTACTACTATTATTATTATTTTATTGAAGAAGAAGTCTGTTTTTCGGGAGATTTTTAAAATATATATATAAAATGAATATAGAACAATTGTTACGATTCATAACCCGACCTACAGTGCAAATTTTTGCAGATTCTGTTTTTTTTTTATGATTCAAGTTTTTTTATTCTTTTTCTCAGTAGCAGCAGTAACAGTTGTTGATGTAGATATTTACCATGATAAACTTAGTCGCCTACAAAGTCTGAATAGTTGGGGAGCAAGAAGAATAGAACTTATAACACTTATAATACGATTGCATAAAATCGTTAACCATGTTTCAACGACTGACGCCAATTGTTACATTTCTCATGGCTTTATACTATGCCTATATTTTTTACTTATACAGGCACCAGACAATAGTAGTAAAACCCTCATAGTGACTGTTTTCAAATGTTTTGTTTAATCCTAGTGAGGGCGCAGTTTTCTTTGTTACCTATACCCTCACACAATTTTTGATTGCCTTTGTATTAGGCTAAGTTTCTTTTCAGCTGACTTAGTTTCAGTGTGTTGCCAATATTCATGACATCGTTCACTTGTGTTTTCCCCCAATAGTGATTACAAAATGGCTGTATGTTCTTTTTGATGAATGAATTGGTTTCAGCATATAAAAATTATAAAAATAACACAGAAACCTCCATAATTGGATAATTCTATGGGAAAATATTGAATTTACGCACCAGATGGCAGATATCTTGGAAAATCTCCAGCATGTTGTAATTTCAGGTTGGTTGTTATTACAGCCACTGACTTCAGTATGGGTTAACCCCTCAGAAACGACACCGAAACCTCCTAAATCGGGAAACCCAATCAATGTCTATGAAAAGAGGTATCATTTAAAGATCCAGGTAGCAACCATCTTGAAAGGTGGCAACTATCTTGAAATATCTAGTGACTAGGACCATTTTTGTCAAGTGACCATGGAAACTTCTCATGATGGTTTTCCATGCTTGTATTGATTATGTTACTCAGCCAAAGCTGCATATTTGGAAGGGACCCGGACTTTATTGTCTGTGCAGTAGCCGGCCTTAATTGTCATATAAGATTATTTTCCGTCCTTACAATACTAAGGCTTTAAAATAGTTTGGTTACATCTCTTCAATATTGCTAATTGAGATAAGTTATGCCGAAATTTAGATCATTCTAACGAGCAGAAAACTAGAGAGATAATTTATAGAAACTATGAGTAAAAATCTATGATCCGTATTTTTCTTGAATGTGAAAAAAATGCATGAAAACTTGTAGCCTAGTTTTCTAGATGTCCTTTCGTATGAAAACAAAATTTACCCGATCTGACCATAATTGCAGCCACTATCATAATTTTAAAATTGTCACCATGAGAAAAAGTAATTCGTCATTTTTTAGTTGAAATTTTAACCAGAATTGTTTACAATGCAAGTCAAATAGTGAAAACTTTGGTACTGGTACATATTCTATGCTTTTCGGCGTAACAAGAGAACAGACCTAATCGGAATTGTCTAAAGTATGAGAAAAGTGTGAACACTCGCCTACTTGTAGATTTTTCTCTCTTATGTTAAAACACACGATGCACTCGATCTGACTTCTTTAAATTCCAACCAGAGGAGCTTATAATGGGGGAGTGTGAAACCTTGTTTACTGATAATCCCTTATAATAAATAACATCTCATATAAAAACAGAACACACACGATCGAAAATTGCTGCAAGCATCTTGATTTCAAAATGGCCGTCATAAGTTTGCGTTAAAGATTAATTAAAATTTCAAGCAGAATTGTTCAAAATGTGAAAAAAGACTTAGACACTATATAAAAACAAGATACACGCAATCTGACAAAAATTATGACCACCATCTCAATTTCAAAATGGCTGCTATGAATTATAATAATTATTTGTAATATTGTACTACAGATGAAATACAACTAATATCAACCAGTCAAAAAGTTGCCACTCCATGGTGAGATCACATCAACTGCAAATCAAGTTAGTTATAATGGCCAAATACATTTCCATACGGGCAAAATTCAAAATGGCAGTTTTTGAGATCAGACTCCATAGGCCAAAATTTCGATATGGACATCACCGGAAATGATATCAACATGAGAAACATGGTTATAAAATCAACAGAATGTAGAATCTCTTCCCTTTCAACCTGTTCCACAGCCATTTATTCGAAGATGGACCAGATCCTTCTTTGTGGTAAATGCTAAGTTAGTTGCCATGTAACCACCCATCAGATACCTAAACTTCATCGACGGTCCTATTACAAAGATTTCAGCGATACATCAGGTAAATGTAAAAGCACTGAGCCTCGTTGACTTTCTCAAATTGGTATTCCTTGTCTGCATCTTTAAACAAACCATCTATTTGAAAGCTTTGGAAATAAACTTGTGTGAGCCAAAGGAGTTTGTAATTGCGTTCTGGCGATGTGAATTTCTCACTAACTAATGACGTACATGAAATACTAAACGTTTTTCTGATGCTAGACTAAGGCTATGGAGAAATCCATTGCCGAGACGCTGACAAAAAGAGAAATATTTTCATGAACCTCTAAAGAAAACTTTCGTAGCCATGAACAAGTCTAAACGATACTAGTGCAGGGATGAATGGTCGCATTAGAAGGAAACAAGGACATTTTTCGAAGCTTGCAATAATTTCTCAGGAGAGACTTGTAGATCTAAAAGAACTCTCCAGATATCCACTTAGTCCACTGCCACCAGCTCTGGCAGAACTTAACGGCACATTGTAGAAAACAGTTAAACCCTCTTTGATGCATATTTTGTGGAAAGGTTATAATCTGGTGAAAACCATTATTGGTAGCTATGCATTCATTGCAAATGGTTCAGCCTGCACGGGCCAACTTGAAGTATTCGACTCTATGCAGGCAATGAAGGCTAACTGCATAGAAGTATCGACAACAGAAATCAAACAATGGATTTTACTACTTTCTCATAATGACAACAACAAAAAAAAGCTGGTCATGTTTTTTGTGGATTGGTACAGAAAGCATCTTAACCTTTGGAAGTGGGGGTACTAAGTTTTGTTTGCAGTCATTTTGAAATTAGGATGATGGTTGCTATTCTGTTTAGATCACGTGTATCTTGTTTTCATATGGAGGAGTATCAAGAAATCTAGCTGTATCCAAGTTTTCAAGTCTGTTTGACTCTTCAAGCCATTTTGATTGAAATTTTGATAAATCTTTGTTGCAAATTGTTTTTTCATGGTTTTGAATCAAGATAGCAGGTGCTGTTTTGTCAGATCATATTCGATCTGATTTTTTATATGAAAAGGCATTGAAAAACTACCAGTGTACAAATTTTCACTCTTTTCCCTTCGTATTATCTCCTCTGGTTGAGACTCCAGGTATTATATTGTACTATATTGTTATGGCCACAATTTTAATAAGATCGTGTACATTTTTTTTATATGAAAGGTCATTGAAACTATCTAGCTGTGTGCAAATTTATGTCTTTTTCACATTTTAAACAATTCTGGCTGATTTAATCTATAATGCAAATGTTGTTCTTCTATAGTGTCCATTTTGAAATCCAGATGACAACCGCAATTTGTATTAGATTGTGTGTGTTCTGCTTTTATATGGAAAGACATTAAAGAATCTATCAGTAGGCAATGCTTCATACTTTATCTTCATTTTGAACTCTTTCAGTTGAAATTTATTCTACTGTACTATTTTTTCATGGTAGCCATTTTGAGATTAAGATGATGGCCATAATTTTGGTCTAATTGTGTATATCGTGTCTTGAAGGGCATCAAAGAATCTACCAGTATACCAGTTTCAAGTATTTTCGATATTTTATACAATTCGAGTCGAAATTTAGAGTAACCTATATTGCAAATTTTGCTTTTCTTTGGTGGCCAATTTGAAATAAGGATAGTGGCCGCAATTTTTGTAAGATCCAATGGTTTCATGTGAAACAGCATAGAAAAATCTACCAGTTTGCTAGTTAGTCACTGTTATTCACATTTTCATTCGTTGTATTTTCATATGAAAGAGCACAAAAAATCTACATGAAATATTCTGGAGAATTCAGGCTCAAATTTCAAGTAATGTACATTGCAATCTTTCTTGTTATGGCTGCCATTTTAAAATCAAGATGGTGGCAGCAGTTTTAGTCCGTTAGTGTGTATCATGGTTTTTTCACACTTTTTTCTAATTTGAACAATGCAGCTTGAAATTTCACCTAACATACTGTACTAGTGCTCTAAACTTAAATAATTGAGGAAAAGGATTTACGCAGACTTTCTCTTTATTGATCGCTCCCCAACAAAAAAGCAGGAGAATCAAATCCTCCATCGATCACCCCTTCTCCAATTTTTTTTATATCAGCTCAAAACTTGATGGTTTCTATTCAGTGACTAACCAGGTCTGTCTATCGATAGTTATTGGAAAACTCTTAATTAAAGCCATTTTCCTCCTGATAAATTAACCGCCTTATCTTCAAACGGAGAATTATGATGAATGATTTCAGATAAACCCAAATAATTAACTCGACAAAGTATAAAATATGCTACCCTCCTCTCTTCAAAGATTACATTCTTGCCGACTAAGTTTCATTTCATTAGCATTATTAATTAACCTTATATATTTTCTCATTCGTTTTTTTAACAATCCGTCTTCTATTCTGCACATAAGCGAAAACATTTCACTTATTCTTCTCCTAATTGTACATCCATCCATTTGAAAATATGCACACAATAATCTGAATTGCAATCATGGTTCTCTCCTAATAAAGAATGATGGAACTCTCAAAGACATCCTTGTAATTAATGAAAATTCAATCAACAAAAAGGACCATGGATAGTAAGAAACTAACCAAAACTGTCAACGTAGGTTTCTTCAGTTTTCAAGTTGGCTCTTTGGTCATCTGTCTCTTTATTTTTCTATCTGTCTATCTATCTATCTTCAATATTGAACACGTGGAATATTGAAGACAAAATATAGAAGAGTCAGCATGAAATAAAAGTTTACTTTGGTTAATGCGGTTAATTCATTCCAAAATTTTCCGTACTTTTCAATACTGTACTGTTTTTAAAACAATGTGATGTACTTTTTTACAGTTTATACCCAGTTAAAATGATTTGTTGACCAATACTTTAACCGGATAACATCAAAACACGTACTAATCAAAACTGCACTATTCAAAGTATTGCTCAAGAAAAAACTGCACTATTCAAAGTATCTAAGTATCTATCTATCTACCTATATATCTAAATGAATATATGCATTTATCTATCTATCTGTGTACGAATCTGTCACTCTCATAGGTTGCACCGATGGGGATGGGGGAGATGTCTGAAAATTTAAATATTAACTCAATATGTCTTGAAATAAAAACGTTTTTGTTGGTTTGTTAAGACCCTAGGTTGTAACTTATTCAGTTCATGCCTGAATCTAACAAATCCAAATGAGTTTTCCTTCGTTGTTTGTTAATTTTTGTGTATTTTCTTCGAAATTTTCCCCCGAAAATAGGTTTTTAGAAAGGTCCCAGTTTACAAAATAAGTTCAAACTGAATAGATTACTTAGTTTGTGAACAGCAGTGCTCATGCCCGCTTGATGAGGAAATTCGGACTCATTTAAAGATAACTGCTCAGCAAAAGGGGGGGGGAGTAACTTGTCCATTTATCACCCCTCTCAATTGTTAATTGATCATCCCTAACATGGCATGTTACAAAAAGACGTTGGTCATGAGACGTTTTCTATTGAGTGACTAAGCAGAGTTGTCTTTCTACAAACTTTCTACATCATTTCATGTCTTCACCTGATAAACTCTTGTCCTGACGATGTGTCTAAATAAGAGCAAATTCCATAAAACAAGCACTGCATAATAACTTATTCAAGCGACCAATCTACGGGAGGCAAAAAAGAAACGATACAACACTTCCTGTCAACAATTGACAGAGGTCAGCATTGGTCTAATGATATGGAAGAACTTGTTGATATTAAAAAAGAACAAAAGCTAGCAATGACGAAAAGCGCTGACACAGAGACACTGCATATTATTTATTCATTCATATAATCATATATGGACAGATCCCTATCATAAAATAAAGATAAGATGCGCATCCGTACTTTCCATAAACAAACACTCGTATTCGTGACTTCATAAATGTAATCAGTTCGTCTTCCCTAGATCGGATAGAGGAGGATGTCACTGATGAATTATTCAATCAATAAATCAATTGTACATTTTTTGACACATCTTTCTAACAATTTGCTTCAAGAGCAATGCCTTGATTAGTGCAGTTTTTAATATTATGCGTTTTGATGTAGTACGGTTAAGTTATAACTGTATGAGTTGATGTAACTGAGTATACGCTGTAAAAAAAAACACATCGAATCATAATAAGATCTTGAACAGTGCTGTTTTGTACGGTACAGAAAATCTTGGAACGAATTAACAGTACTAATCAAGGTATACATATACGTCATGCAGACTCTAGAATGTGTAGTTTTCGCATGTGTTCAGTATCGTAAATCATCAACAGCAGCAGTCTTTTAGCGTCTGTCGTTGGACATAGACCTTCCTCGGGATTCGCATAACCTTGCTCTCATGACCATTGTGGAGTCAATATTTTCTGAATTTCTTCTTCGTTACACCATTTTATATTTTGCCAGCCACAGTTTTACATATGATCTCTGGGGATCTACGTAGTTAGTCATGATGTCCATCGATTGACTGACATTCTTGCAACATGACCAGCCCATTGCCATTTGAGTTTTTTAATGGATTCTAAGATATCACCGACTCCTATTTTTTTCCTCTCTGGTATTATGCGCTATCTTGCAATCTCTCCATGTTATGTTGAGCATGATTCTCGCATGTGCCGTTTGCATGGTTCTCAGTTTAAGGTTAGGTTCCATGTTCAAGCTCCATAGGTGACTATCAGGAGGGTACATTGGTCGTAGACCCATCTTTTTAAAACTAATAGGATTTCCTGTTCTTAAAAGTTGAGCTTGCTCTACCGAAAGCTTGCCATCCTGAAGAGAGAGACAGAGAGAAAGAGAGGTTTGGCATGGAGAGAGAGTGAGAGAGAGACTGGCAGAGAGAGAGAGAGAGAGAGAGAGAGAGAGAGAGAGAGAGAGAGAGTGAGAGAGAGAATGACACAGAGCATGTGATACATATGTTTTTATTGCATTTATACATCACTCCATACGCTGATCTATTTGTTTATCTATATCTATCTCTCTATCTATCTATCTATCTATCTATCTATCAACGTGCAGATGTATTCATATATATATGGCCACCTCGTATATCAATAGTGTAAATGCGTTTGCGCTTAAGTGAATTAAAGCGCTGCTGTATAGATGACTAAATGCATACATACGTATATACGTGCGTATATAATGACAACTATAGACTGAAATCATCAGATATGCACTGATGTTAATAGACTGAGGTACACTTGAACAGATTGATACAGATACACATGCACTTACTTATGTAGTTTAGAAAGCACATATATATGAATGAATGACTTGGCTTGGCTTGGCTTGGTTACAGCTTTTTTTTTTCTACACGTATATAGGACCTTAGACAACGGGGCTTGTGCAAGGAATAACCTTTTATACCCTATACATTAACTCTCTTATGTAAACAGCAAACATTGTCTATCAAAGGTTTGATCGTGTATAATTTTTTCATATATATATATATATATATATATATATATATATATATATATATATATATATATATACGCTCGCCTGCATACATATACAAACATATATGCATATTACATCTATACGCTTATGTGTGAATATTTATATATGTGTGTGTGTGTGTTCGTATATGTCAAATGCACGCATATTTCACACCTTTCATGTGTCCATGCGCACACATACACTTATATATATATACATATTTGTGTATGAATGTGTACACACGCATATCATGTATATGCATGTATATGTGTGTACATATAATTATGTTCGCATGTATGTGGCTGATGCATACACATTAGACACGAATTTAGGGCGTGTCTATCTGTGTGTGCGTGTCAGTGTGAGTGTGCGTGCGGAGGTATTTTATCTCGTAACCACACATTAATCCCTTTTATCATCTCTATGTTTATCTGTTTGAATATAAGAATGGCTGTTCCGGTCAGATTTCCATTTAAGCCTTGGATACCGATTGAATAGACACAGATAGTGGCCAGTACTTATCGATAAGCCCATAGATCAACGAAGATAACGAGGCTAAGGGGGTTTAAAGGCTAAAAAAGAAAAAAAAAATGACAGAGATAAAGTCGGTCTATGTCAATAATTGATGAAAGTGCCATTCGAGGGCAGCTCCCGTCTTTTATGGCGGATTTTACTAATAAAAATATTTTGCACTGATACGAAACAACACATGGATCGAATAGTTATTTATTTATTTTTAATTAACCCTTTCGAGATCAAGAAAGAGAGTAATGAATGTCTTTCAGAGGAAGTTCATTTTGGCTCTGTGTTGGACCATCATTTTGGTCCTTTCATTAATATTCAATTAAACACAAAAAAAAGAAAACCATTAGTAGACATTTCTTCTTGAATATTACATTACATTACGTTTTCACTAGCAAAATGTTATTCGAGATGTTTCGATGGACAACGTCTTCAGACTCCACAACGAGGAAACCAATCCTATTTATATGGAATCAATGAATGCTTTATTGTTTATGGATTTAAATATTTATTCCTCTCAATCTTGGCTTTACCCAAATATCTATAAATTCCGACTATTCTTCTCGTTTATTTTTTCATTTGCTCACTGCATTTCGGTCGTGTACAGTACAGCTCTCGTCAGTGGGAATCACTACTCCGAGCGCATGCTCAATTGGACAGGACACGCAGCATCCGTTTTCTGTACATCCAGGTTGTGTTATCGGGTAACTTGCAAGTTTTCTCCCTTGCATTGGGTAATCTGTTTTGGGTTTGTTTTTTTAAAGAAGTCTTTTATAACGAACTGATATCAATGTTTGATCGGCTAATTGGTTCGACTCAAGTAAGCGCACGTATCACTTCCCTCCATCGTCGTATTTGCCCCCTGTCAACGATACGCACTTTATTCCGTAAGGATCTGTGCTCATTCCACTCTCTCCAAATGTGATCCGTCAAGCCAGAATTTTACGTGCCGCCGTGTGTTACGGTAATCACTGTCCGGCATGTCTCACCTTTGAATATATACTCGAAGAAAATAGTCCGACCATATCACACATAATGATTAATATATCCCGTATAACAAGATTCCAGACTGTTGACAAGATTAGGTGAAAGCGACCTGATTAGGATTTGGCAGACTGTTCTGAAAATTGGAAGAAATGGTGAGATAGGTGTTTGAGGTCCAAGGGGGAACACTTTTACGGGAACAATGTCGTCAATGCCCGACTTAAGCTATTAATTCGTTAAGTATTTCGCTTGTTTTTTTTCACCGGACAGACTCTACGAAGCATAATATTGACTAAATGTTGAAATCCTATAAATCTTCTGTTTCTCAATCAATTCAAGTGCTTTTTTTCCAAATGACCACATTTAGTCCTGTAATCCCATAAAAAGTTGGTCAAATCTATGATAAACTCTGAAAATGCCAAATATCCTCTTCATTCTAGTTCTCGCCAGTTTTGACATCTTCAATTTATTTATCTAATCCAATGATAAACAATGTACTCGTCAAATAAGAAAAAATCATAAAATCAATTATTTAATACAGATAGATATAAGTAGTATTTACAATCTAATACCATTTACAGATCAGTTTCTCTTGAAAATTCAATCAGACAGATCCTAAAAATGCCCTTGTACGCTCTTTCCGTAATTCCCAAACTCACCTAAATTACTTTTAAACTCTATACAGGAGAATTATCTTTAACGAGACTAAGCAACGTATTCTAAAAATGTATTACTCTATTAGAATAAAACATCTATTTTTACTATATTTATGTATGTATATGTAAACAAACTATAGCCGTTATAATATATTGACAGTATACACACAGACGCACACGCACCCTGGCGCTCACGTGCACACACACACATACACACACACACACATATATGAGTTACACCGGGGAATCGGCGTCGATAGCGAGGGTCAACAATGTGGGAAGCACCGTTATTTCCTGCTTCCCTACTGTTTTTCTTCCGTTGACAGCGAATTAGGGTCACTCAGGGGCCAACAAATGTCATCTCATCTCAGTTATTCTCTCATTTTGACAAACAAGGACACCCCAACAGTGTGAACTATTTCATATATTCATCATTGAAGAAGTATCTTCGTCTTTGTTATTTTCGGTCGATGTAGACTTCAGCTTTCTTCAGGTGTGTATTGCATCTTTTTGCTAGTAACAATTGTTTCTACGATGTTCCCTGAAATCGTGTACCAAATTTAGCGAGATAATTCTTAGTTGAGTCCAGAAAACCTGTTCATTTGTTCCTATCTGAGCTCCTGACAATGGAAGCCGAGGCAGACATTGGCCGAAACATTCTGATCAGAGCAGCAAATCCATTCATGAAAGGCATGACTTCATCACTTTTTTGTAAAAAGCTGGCAACTATCAGAATGGGGAACATGATCTCAAACGTATGTTTAAGAGAATCTGGTGAAGCATCGTCGAACCTATCAAGCGATGGATTATAACAAAAGTGGAATGAAGGGGAATGAAAAACACATACATGGATACAAAGCAAGCGATCACCCGAGAGTACATGGGAAATATTTAAATAACAATAGCAATAAAAGCAATAACTTTTGTTTTATAATTAAATTTTCGTAGGTATGTGGAAATTATCAGTCTGGTTCAGTCAGTAAGAGAGCAGTATACTAATGGCTTGGTTGTCATTTCAAATCACGGCAAGAAAATGTTAATTTCACATATCGGTTCGGTTTAACGTGACGGGACAGAAGAACAGTGAAGAGTTTACTGCTCTGAATAAGGTGAGGATTGTTCTTGTTCTCGTTATAGTGAAAAAAATCATCTCCAGCCTCCGACTTGGACGGCAGATAGACCAAAACATATTGTTTACAAATGTTTACATCTTCCATTGGTGCTCTATATTCCTCCCTTCTCGGCTAAATTCGGATTTCACGGAGAAAATAATCAAGCTCTACTCCAAACCAAGAGTTGAATTTGTTTTTCTACCGTAACAAGAACAAGAACAACAAGAGCAATCCTCACTAAATTTAGGGGTGCAGTGGGTAAAAATCCCCCCGACCGTGACTTGATTCGTAGTTGTATCTCTTACTGACTGAGCAAAATTGAGAAATCTTACATATCAACTAAAATCTATGATAGAAATAAGCAAGTGCTTATTTCTTTCTGCAGAATAAAAACATTTATCCTTGAAGAATCCATACATTCATGATTGCTCATTCATCATTAGTACAATACAAAAGTTGCAGTGATCTCCTTCAGTCAGAATGATGGTTAGAGTGGATTTTGACCCTGCAACAGCCAGTCTTGTTATTATTTATTTTCATCAAGATTCTCCGGTAATGATTCATAATCACACCTCAATGATGAATTGTTCTTCTTATTATTTCAAATGAGAAGATCGATCGTTCTATAGATATATTGATTGAATCCTGGATAAAATGGAATCGATACAAAAGGTCTGGGAAAGAGACAAGCGGTGAGAAAAGCTGGTTGGTGAAAATGATATAAGATAAATCAAACTTTATCTATAATTTCTATCGATAAACTTGCAAGCTCTATCTCTCGATGTTTTGATCTGTCCTAAGACCTGGTCTACATAAACACACGCAAGTGTGTCCATATGTTGCTAGATTTATAAATACATATTCATACACAGTAACAGTCACCTACAAATCTTGAAAACCAGATCGGGAAATATCATGACTGCCTCTTTTGAGAGTCTAGCCGAGATGCAATTAGAGGGATGGATCCACGTTTTCAAAGCTTGCTACTTTTTGCAAATTAAAGAAATAAGATCAATTGTCATAAAAAATAATTAGTGAGATTAATTGTCCATAACAATTAAGTAGTACGATTCATTGTCCATGAAATGAAAGGGTAAGATTTATTACATCTGTATCTATTTATTCATACAGATACATCATATATATAAAGCACACACACACACATATATATATATATATATATATATATATATATATATATATATATATATATATATATATATATATATATATATAAAATGCTTATCCATTAATGACATATATCTAATCATAGCGATATATATATATATATATATATATATATATATAAACCGTTACATGGTAAACAACTGCTGATCCCTACAAGAGCAAATTTATACATTGTAGCGTAACAAAAAACTATGTGTGAAACAAGGGGAAAACAGAAAACAGTGAAGAAAATTACATAAATTGCATTGACTGGTATTGGAAAATAAAAATTTTGGAATATTTTTGGTAGCCAGTGTTTAAAGCTGTGAAGCTTTCTAGGCTATCTCTCTCTCTTTCTCTCCTGCCTCCCTCTCTCTCTCTTTCGGGTCGTGCACTGTTACATAGGGCACCCGTCTATTTACTGCCATGTTCTTCCAAATCTGGAATGGAGCACTCCAGTAGATGGAGAATTATGCGTAAGAAAATATATCGCTTGATTCTGTCCTACTGACTGTCCACTTCCGCGTAGGGCAGAGGTAAAATGTCTGCCTCTGGTTCAGAAGCGAAGGTTTTTATCCTGGAAGGGATATTGTATAGTCTATGGCCATACTGAAGAGATGTACACAATTATATATATATATATATATATATATATATATATATATATAGAGAGAGAGAGAGAGAGAGAGAGAGAGAGAGAGAGAGAGAAAGGTGCCATTGATGGGGTTGCTGCTTCAACGTAGCGATGTTCCTACCATTGAGCTAAATAACTGCCGGTAATGCAAAAGGCCAAATACCTGTTTTCATACCAAATTCTAATCTAGTTCATTCTCGGTCTGTTTGCTTTTTCAATTCGACAGTTACGTATCAAAAGAATACATGTGATCCGACAGAATGATTCTAAATTACATTATATTATACAAAAACTTCGAAACGATATTCCGCCATGACACCGTTAATGTATCACTCACGCTAGACAACGTAAATAAACGATAAAAAAAATGGGGCTGCTCCAGGATATATATATATATATATATATATATATATATATATATATATATATATATATATATATATATATATATATATATATATATATATATATATATATATATATATATATATATATATCGCTGTAGATTGGATTAAAAAATATGTAGGCTCACTTGTTTTCATCTGACTATCATCAATAAAAAAAATTAACCAATCGGATTTCCTTGTTTCCTGTTCAAAATGTTCATGGCTGCTTGTAGCTGAGTTAACTGCGCCTCAATCCATGTTCACCCAAGGCCGTTTCCGGAAGGAAGGTAAAACCACGTGGTTTCAAATACAGCTTTTTTCTGCATTACTCCAGCTACTTCGTTTCTAATCTGTAGCATTTAGCTTTGAATTAGTTATATAAAGGTTAATCGTTCATTTTCCTGTGTAGAGTCCAATCCTAACGTGATAAAGTTTTTGTTTTTGGGAATTTGTTATCATGGGGATATTTGCTTTATAGAGATTCAATAGTAAAATCAGCGTGTTAATTGTTTTACAATCATTTAATGTTATTATTTCCTTTTCTACCTTTCCGATAGTCTCTCGTATAGTTGATATTGTGTGGTTTATTATTCACGTTAAGGTCTATAGTTTTTTTTTTTTTATGGGGGGGGGTTCCAAATGGATAATCATCTTTCATTAATTGTATTGAATCAATAAAAAATCTTTCGATTGATTTTACGATATTCGGCGGTGTGTATTTATCATTTTTCTACCAATGTACTTTTATTATTGCAACGATTATCATGAGAATGAACAAAACAGGAAAGAGCTCTTTCGTTTGTAAGCGGGCGAGAGGGAGAGAAATATCGAGAGATTGAGTGATGTTATGAGAGAGAGAGAGAGAGAGAGAGAGAGAGAGAGGTTGTTTGTGTATTAAATTTTTTATGTAACCTCCGTCTAAAAATTTAAAAAACGTCAGATCATCGAGTCTTTCAGGGAAGTATAAAGGTGCCACGTGTTAGCTGATCCTCCGTGAAAATCACGTGACGAACATCTTTTGGCTAAATGCCGTGTTGAGCATCATCGGTAAAAAATTTAAAAAAAAAAGAAAGATAATCAATGAAGTACTTCTCTTGCTTTCAGTTGGATCACTGAAAAAAAAAAACTGAAACAAGTGTTTGCCTTTAAGCATGCTGACAGTTTTGGTTGAAAGTTTCTAACAACTTCATACACTTAGTAATAGAATTAATAGGCTCTGTGAAAGAGGGTCGATCTTACTTTTGAATCCTTAAAAGCAATTCAAGAAATACAACGACCATATTCATGAGAGCCTTGCCGAATAACTGTCAGAAGAACGAATCCACGTAGTCCGTGAAAATTTATGAATAAGGTTCATAATCCGTATGAAAGAGAGAGATGGGGGGGGGGCTCTCTTGTTTGCTGGTAAGGTACTGAAGGAGAATGACAGAGAGAATGATTGATCATATGTGAGACAGGGGGGAAGTTGAATTTTTGATAAAACCTAGATCTAGGTGTAAAATCTCAGATTGAGTCTTCAAATAAAGAAGAAAAAAGTACCACATGTCAACTGAACTCCTGTCAGAACCTTTGCTCCTCAAATGTCAAGATAACCACAATGTGAACATGGAATATTAAACAAGTTTAGGAGCCTGTGACCGAGTGGATAACGTCACAGACAGTAGGATCGGGGGCAGAGGCTTTGTGTCAGGATCTGCCCGTTTATTTTGACTAAGAACTTTCTGGAAAGCGAACACAGAAACTAATGAACTAGTATGGATGGTTAAAATCTATTACAATAATACGCTATGTGTGTTTGTTTGTTTATTTTTGTCTGCAATATCCCAGATCAAAAAAATAACCTAAATGTTTCATGGCTATTTCTATCATTATTCGGTCTATCCTCATCTTGGTTGTTTTTCATGCAACGTTTCGGCCGTTGTACTCTACGACCCTCATCAGGTATCATCTGGTAGATGTGGGGAAGTAACGAACTGAACCCTCTATTTAAGTGACGGGGGTATATAGACCGCACTCCCCTCTTAGCAGTAATAGTATTTTCGAATTATTATTGTATCACACTGGGATTGAACCTAGAACCATTAGATTACTTGCAATAATTATGTCCGATTCTGTAACCACTACTACTACTACTACTACCTCATCTCAAAAATCTAGATATACACTAATGTTTCATGACGTCGACATGTTTCACATTTCGCCTAGATTTATAAGATTCGATTAGAGCAATCGACGGGGCGTGTACGGGGAATAGCCCCCCGGCCTCTGCGATGGTTAAGCACAACTTGAGCACTGCCGACTCTAACATTTGAAATAATAGTTTGCATGCAATGGTCTACAGAGGAGGCACAGATAGGAGCCTGGTTTCGAGGTCGTGGGTTTAGTAGGAGTTTCCTTCTCCTGATGGATGACTGAGCTACCTATGGAGGTCTGCTGCACCTTTGCAAGTGTATTCTCTCAGTTGGGCTGACCTGGATAGAAATTATAAAACAAAACACGAGGACAAAATGATTAATAGGCTCTGTGACAGAGGGTTTATCTCACTTCTGAATCTTTAAAACACTTTTTTCAATGCACAAAGGAAACTTTTTCATCACACCGAGCGCCGTATTTTCTGATTGTTTATGTTTTAAAAAAAACTATGGAACATGGCTATTATTTTCCTGCTAACCTTTTATTCTGGGGGTTCTGAATATTCATGTTCAATTGTTTTCTTGAATATGATTAAAATGTGCAAATATGCGTGCTATCCAATTGAGAATAGGTAGATTGCAAATTATCACTTTTCTGGTCGCAAAAGCAATGTTTGAGGGGAATTATTGACATTTTCTAAACTTTTCATTCATAATCAATCAGAAAATAACACTTATTACCGAGGGGGAATTGAAAACAAGGTGCAGTGGTATTGCTATGCATCGATAGAGAGAGAGAGCTGTTTTGTTTGTGGATGGGGGACTGAGAATACAGAGAAAATGTGAGATGATATGAAAGAGTGAGAGAGTGTGTGAGAGAGAGAGAGACAGACAGACAGACAGACAGACAGGCAGACAGACAGACTGATAGAGACAGAGAGAGTTTAACTTTTTACAAAAACTCGGTCTAAAAATAACAAGATGTCAGGATCGAATCTACAAAGAAATTAGAAAGGTACCAAGTGTGAACCAAACTCCCGTCTGAATTTTCGTTCTACAAATGCTAAAAAGCATAATGCGAATAAGAAATAGTAAACATAATAATTAGTAATATGCAGATATCTTCTGTTACGCTGGAGAATGCAACTGACGTCGTAAAAATAGTAATTAATTCAAGTTCTGATGACGTATTGAAAATATTGAATGTAATGAATATTATAAAAATGGAAAAGGCAATGAAAAAAGCAACAACAAAAATAACAAAGATTCGTGATTAACAAGACTCAATTCCCCAAGATCCCTGCTATGCAAGTCTCCGTTATAAGCGCGTTTGGAATGCTACGCGTACATCTATATTCCATATACACCATTAGTTGTGATGATATGGGTAAAATAGTATACAATAACATTCATGGTTTGTGAAAAATTAGAGAATTCAAAACGTATCTATCTATAGATCGATTGTTTGAAAGGATCAACTCATAAACTATACATCTTCACTCTACACCAGTATCTCTCTCCATATATACAAAGTATCTATATATATACATGCACATGCACACACATACACACACACACACACACACACACACACACACATATATATATATATATATATATATATATATATATATATATATATATATATATATATATATATATATATATAAAGAGAGAGAGTGTGTGAGGGAGAGAGAGAGATCCTATGTCCCATTTATCATTACTATGTTCATTGTATGAAGGGAGAGAGTGTGGGGTTGTTTTTTTTGTAGTTGAGAGAGAAAGACACAGAAGATAGGTAAGAGAGAAAGACACAAAATTAGCGCTACTACAAGAGAGGGGGAAAGAGAGAGAGAGACATACACACAGAGAAAGTGTTGAATTTTTAATAAATCCTTCCTCTAAATAAATATAAGACGTGAGAAGGAAGTAAAAAAAAAGGTTGCCACGTGTCAGATGATCTGCCGTCTGAATTTCGCTATACGAATGCCAAAAAGCACAATGCAAATATGAAATAGTAAAGAGACCGATTGGGTGGTAGGAGTGGCCGAGCGGTTAGGGGGCACGGAAAATGAAATAGTTGAGCTTTTTGTGCCAGGACTAATCGTTTATTCTGGCTAGAAACTTTCAGGAAAACCGAACGAAAAGGTAGAGTGGGTTGGGAGAGTGGGCAGGGAAAAGGAACAGAACTTCTAAGGTATTCACACGTAACCTCAGGGTAAAGATGGAGTCGTGGGGTAATTCTGAAAAATGGTTGCATTCAGGAAGAACTAATGAAAGAATCATCTCGTTCTATTCCTCTGTCTTCCCCGTGTCTGTCTGTGTCTCTCTCTTCCCCTTTCCCTTGCTCTATCTTACTCTCTCTTTCTTTTCCCCTTTCCCTCTCTTACATATGTATGTCAGGGAATCACTCTCTCGATCTTTAATATATATATATATATATATATATATATATATATATATATATATATATATATATATGTACTTCAAAAATATACACAAACTTTTACAAAGAGTAAAGCCCCTTAAAATTTTAGACTGGATGAGACAGTAGTTTTTTTGAGAACAGATAAAGTATGTGCGTATGTGTGAGGGGAGAAGAATGGATGTTCATCCGACATAATGTTTTGGGAGAGTTGACAATGTGGAAAGGAAGAGACTAAAGACTGATAAGTCATTAAAGTACCTGAATGAGAATGGGATAAAGAAAATGTTGTGTCGTGGTATGGATAAGGGAGTTGAGGTTCTACTACAGTATATCGGGGAAAGAGTCGAGGGTGAGAATTCGTGAAAAGAGTAGTTTTTCAATTGATAAGACTGTCTGGGGATGTTTATGGAAATGTCTTTTGAAAGGAAATGAAAGTCGTGGTGAGGATATCATCATCATCATCATCAGTCTTTTAACGACCGTCGTTGGACATAGACCTTCCCCAGGATTCGCCACAATTCCCTATCATGCACATTGCGGAGCCTGTATTTCCTGAATCTGTCAAGTTCATCTCTCCATCTTGTGTTCTGTCGGCTTCGGTTTCTCATGTGATTTCTGGGGATCCATGTTGTGAGACATGATATTCACCGGTTGTCTTTCATTCTTGCAACATGGCCTGCCCATTGCCATTTGAGTTTTTTAATAGTTTCTATGATGTCACGAACACCTGTTTTCTTCCTTGTATACTGTGCTGTCTTGTGATCTCTCCATGTAAGGTTGAGCATGATTTTCTCATGTGCACGTTGCATACTTATCAGCTTGCAGGCCTGTCTCTTGGTTAGGTGAGGATATCAAAGGGTCTATAAAAATGTGCGTATGAGAGGAAAGAAGTTGGGAATCATATCTGTGGTATATGTTTAACCAGCATCAAATATGTCGTCATTCATGTGAGGCGTCATTATATGTTGATTAAAGATTAATCTTCCTAATGGTTGTGCTAATAGAAAGTTACCTTGGCGCTGTATGATTGTACTGGAGATTGAAATGAGGGAATATCCAAAGCATCTGCTTTTTTCTGGAGATTTGTTTATGTTCGATTGTTTGTGCTTTTTTGTGTGGTCGAGATTATGGTGAAAAAATTTCTATGTTGGGCCAAAGCATTTGGGTATCAATGCCCTCCGATGTTCGTAGATTCGTCCTCTGAGACACCATGTATATATTTATCTATCTAATTATCTATCTATCAGTGGCAGCTGATCTACTGTCGGGTCGCTCTTCAGATGCCAAAACTACAATACGAATATGAAATAGTAAACAGTTCGAATGAGCAAAGGCTATGTGCCATGATTGACCGTTTATATTGGCTCAAAACATTCAAGAAAGTGCGAAAACGAATGAACGAGGAAAGATTGGTGAAAAAATAATGAACAGAATTTTAAATTATTAACACGTAACCTTAGGGTAAAGACGGAATTGTGGGTAAACATAGAGAATTGAAAGAATCCGTTTGTGTAATAAAGAAACTGGCAAAGAATAGTACAAGAAAAATTGTAAACTGGCGTCCCCCGTTATAATACGAATATTGGGGTCCAAAAAAGCCAATTGCGTTACAATCGGGCTGCGATGACCAGGTTTGTCAGTAGAGCGATTTGGTGGCTAGATTTAGCCCTTCAGGAGTGCAACATAGATATTTTCGAACTAGATCAAGCTATTTTGGAGCTAGATCTATCTTGATTAATATTTTGGGGTCCACCATCCACTCGCCTTTTATCGTAGACTGCTCTAAAATGAAACTCGTTATAACGGGGGAGGCTTATATTTGGTTGAACTACGGAAATAACAGCATTTGTAGTATTTGTGAAATTTAACCTTCAATCTCTCAAACCCTCTACCAACATTCAATTCATATCTATCTTTCTATCTATCTTGTGGTTTTGTGCTACATTATCCCTCACTATTTACGTGAACTCATATTTGTTACTAAAAAATTGTCTATTTAATTCGTTTCAAGTCTGTAAATTGCAATCTATCAATCTAGCTAGTATCCCAGTCCGTCCATTTCAGTGAATGTTTGTTCAGATCTAATTATCAATCCATCCTGTAGCTTTGTGCCGGATTATCAATCTTTCAGTCTGTTTAAATGTCATTCCATCTATGAAGATATTTTCAATAATTTAGAGGCAACTCGTTAAAATCTTGTGATCTGTTCGGACAATCGAACTGATTAAACGGTCCGGTTAGTCCATTCTAAAGTTCATTTCAGGTATATAGTCTGTAAAGAAAGGGTATGGTGTCTTTTTTTTCTTAAAAATAAGATGATAAATAAAAAATACCAACCGACAACAAATCTCAGAATATTTGGATCTCTCTCCCTCTCTCTCTCTCTCTCTCTCTCTCTCTATCTATCTCTCTCTCTCTCTCTCTCTCTCTCTATATATATATATATATATATATATATATATATATATATCAGTCAGTCTGTTCATATCTATTTACCCATCTATCTATTTTTCAATCTCAGTGTATTCCTATCCATCTACCTGACAATATTCTGATCTACATCTTTCTTTCTATCTATCGACCTATCTATCTATCTATCGATCCATCTATCTATCTCTTATTCATAACAATTACGCTATCCATCAATAAACAATGAATGTGGTTTCATTCAAGAATCCTATAAAAAGAATCCACCTCCGTTTGGCGGAAGATAAACACTTTTGAAAGTACCAAAAAGAAGTAGTATTCATTGGCCCTTTATTTGATGCGTACTTTTAGAGTCTTGTAATGTTGTTTTCAGAAAAAAAGTTCATTCAAAATGTATAAAGGAAGCACTAGCCAACCCTTTTCTCCTTGGTAACCGGAATGATATTTAACAGAAAATATCTGTGTTGTCTCCAACCGTTAAACATTTGAATAATATTATTTATTCTTACTTGCGATAAAATTTCCTTTCCTGGCAAAATTCTACTCATGTACTGGTTGCCCTACTCCCCTAAGCTGATGTTTAGCAAATGTCAACAAACTTATGGTGTGAGCATATAAAGATATGTTACTATGCGCTTCATTTCACAATGTATTATCCGCTACAACAGGTATTGCCCACCCTTGATTGAGTTTCAATTCTGAATGAAAAATGCATCATACCCTGTGTACAAATATGTATAACAATAATGTTTCCGTATATAATATGCAGCCGTTTTTAACTATCGTGGAAGTAATTATTTCAATTTTCTTTTTCTACTCTGAGTTGTAATCTCTTTCATTATTAATATTTTCATTCTTTTCCTTTCTTCCGCTGATTTTGTCTTCCCTCTCATCGTATGCCTTTTCTTCCTTTTTTTCTCTTTCCCTCCTTTCTCTTCTGTAATCTCTCTCCGTCACTTCTTTTTTTTTGTAGGTTTTTGTTTACACTTTTCTCTTCTCTACTACCTTGCATTTCGTCTTCTTGTTCTTCTTGTTCTTCTTCTTGTTCTTCTTGTTCTTGTTCTTCTTGTTCTTCTTCTTGTTCTTCTTCTTGTTCTTCTTCTTCTTTTACATTTTTTTCCTTTCATCCATTCATCCAAGCTGTCTTTATTTCTTCCTTTCTTTCTCTTGGTCTTCCCACATCCGCACTCATTATCTGTTTCCTCTTTAACTCTTTTTTATTTTCAGTTCCTTTCTTATCACCATCTTATCATTTTGCTTTGTTCTTTCTTTCACTTCACCCCCAAACCTCTCTTCCGTTATCTATTCAACTGTTTGTTTCTCAGCCTTGCACTTTCCATCATCATCATCATCATCATCATCATCATCTCTCCTCCTCCGCCCCCACTACCGCTCTCCGCCTACTCTTTAGCCCCGCATCTCGTGTCCATCCCTCCACCCTTCATCCCCGCCTGTTAACCACCTTCAACTTTATGAATACTTCACATACCCCAAACAGAGAAACAAGTAGCCATAATTCTAATTACAATGAGAAAGTGCTATATTAATAAGTAAACACTGGACCAGCGCACATGAATGTTTGATGGAAAACATTGAGTCACCAACGACGAAGCAATCGGAACATTGTGAGGGCGGAGGGTGGAGCGCTTCAGATGAACAAGAGACATTGTTGGCAACATGGCCGTTTTACGAGTGACAACCGAAAGAACAGTATGACAGAGAAACGCCCAAAGTTTGGCCCAACAATGACGTACATTAAGTGTATCATGTATCATTAAAGACAACCAGGGATTTTGTTTTAATAGGCACGGTTCTGCCGGTCGAAACCTGTCTTCTTGTCTGTCGTCTTTTATCAAACTATACGTATATTCTGATAGATATTCACGACAAACTTGTTTCACCCTACGAACCCGTGTCCACCAGGAAGCAGTCTTTACGTGACTCTGCTCGACCTACTGAGTTAACAGTGCCTTTGGCAAGCAGGAGTTCTAAGTAGCGAACTCATACCCCGACCTCATTATTCTGCAGTCGGAGGCATGAATGTTTACATGCATATATATATATATATATATATATGTATATATATATATATATATATATATATATATATATATATATATATATATATATATATATATATATGTGTGTGTGTGTGTGTGTGTTTGTGTGTGTGTGTGTGTGTGTGTGTGTTAGTGTGTGTTCCCATTTTGCTGATATTTGTACACACACACACACATACATATATGGCTGCGATTCTTGGAAACAAAACCACACAAAAACAAATCAGAATAGCACAGAGGGGAATGGAAGGACAGGCGTAATGAATGACTCTCAGCGATGGAAACATGAATTCGAGAGAGGACCAGGGTGGATGATGTCGTACTAAAATGGAGATGGGCAGATTGCATTGCTAGAAAAAGTGAGATGGTGCAAAAGGCTAACCTATTGGTGCCCGTGGGACTGTATACACAGTGAAAAAAGTTCTGACACAAGACGGAGAGATGAGATAGAAAGGTTTGTCAGTAAGATATGGCAAAGCCTAGTGCGATCCCGCTTGTCATGGAATGATGTGCGAAAGGCGTTTTCCCAGCAGTGGACTTATAATGGATGATGGTGATATAAATATATTTGATACAATAAAGACGAAGAATGTTTGTTTCTAACTTTAATTTCCAACTATGTTTTTATAGACTACTAAATGATGGCACCTTCTATCTGAAGATCTTTGTTTAAGGGTAACTTGACACCAGTATGAACACAGCATCGGTGATGATTACCTCCAGTAAACTTTTAAGGTCAATATTGGCATTTTCATTTGAAACACAAACGGCTACAACCTAAAACGTCACAAATTTATATTTACGTGTAACTCGACCAGGGGATAAACGTACGGTAGGAGGTACCGACCCCTGTTGAAATACAAAGGTGGATTCAATGACGGGTCAATTTTTTGTGGGGTCTTGTCAACTTAAGCATTTTCAAATCTAACACAGACGACTGCACCCGAAAGGCGGCAAATTTGTGTGCCAGCGTAATTTCACCCAAGGATAAATATAAGATGGATCTCTAAAGGTCAATAATAAGTCAAGTCAATTTTGTCAGGCCTTTCCCAAACTGACAGGGACGTCCTCACCCTAAAATCTATGAATATGTTACGAGAGTAACTTAAATCCAGGACGAACATTGGATAGA
>OY735201.1:23922886-23935386 GCA_963457665.1 Thysanoteuthis rhombus
GCCTGTTAATTAATAATTATGCCCTTCCCTAGAATATGGAGCAACCCAACTCCCCACCGTCGCCGTCTTTGTCCCCGGGCGCTGTCTTTTCCCCCCAGGAGCTGAGAACCATTGCTACGTCACTGAGTATATATTATTCTTTACAGACGGTACGCAAATATGCTTGAAAGAGAGAGAGAGAGAATGTGTGTATGTGTGTGTATGTGTGTGTGTGTGTGTGTGTGTGTGTGTGTGTGTGTGTGTGTGTGTGTGCATGCGCACGCTTGTATGCGGTCGTCTTGATAGAGAGTTGATGACAATACCCATCAGTTGGTGCTAAGGTAAAAGGAAACTCTCAAGGAAAAATGACGTCGCCCAATAAAGTTAAAGATTCAAAATCGAGAGAAAATGTTTATTTCTTCTGATGAGTGATATTTCCAGCGAAGCACGGGAAACGCCGACTGTCTTTACAGATAAACACACTGGTCAATTTTTTCAATAAATATATCTTGAAATTTCAAAAAATCATTCTTTAGAGCAGGTCTAGGGGAATTATGATACCGAATTTCAACTCTGTAGACAAAACGGTACGGCCAAGAGCACTGGAGCACACAAACACATATGCAAACAAACACACACATACATACAAAAAATTAGAACTTTTCTCCATCTTTGATGGTTATGTCATAACCTCTAGTCATCTTTAATGTCTACAGTTGTTCAATAGCCTGCTTATCCATAAGCATTTACTTCAGACTCAAATGAATGTATTCTTGTAAGAGACATCTGTAATAAATGGATTATTAAAGAAATTAAAATTTCGATACACAGCGCCAAAATGTTTACCACGACTGAAAGTTATCTGCAAAGTTTTTTTTGTAATACTCTGTAAATGTTTTAGCCGTGATAGGCGAGGTGGGTGCGTAGTTCTTACCAGTGTCAGTGTTCGGTTTTCGAATCTTCACCCAGATAAAAACCCCAGGGAACAAAACCTGCATAGCCGGACAAAATTTCTGTAATTTGGTTCTGGTTTTTCCATCCTGGTCTCATATTCTATTCGCACATTTTTAAAGCTCTTCATGTCGATGCATCCAAAAATTAGATAAATAAATAAATAAATAATAGTACAACAAAGAATTTGTTTCTGCTAATTTTTGCGACAAAATGGTGTTGTTTAGATTTTTAAATTGGTTTCTACAATGAAATATAGACAACTTTGTTGAATCGGGGATTTAGGAAGTGTATCGATGGATTCTATTTTTTCTGTGAGGTGCACTTTGTGAAATAACGATTGATACAGTCATATTTATACATATATTTTCGAATCATCACTTATTTTTCTAACACACAGCAATTCATATGACGTATTCGATGGCATACGCTGAAACAGAATCACCGTAAAAAGCATCACCCTAAATCTAACGATGAGACTACTGTTTTAAATCTGTGATTCCTCACCAGTTTAGGGTGAGGATTGCTTCCAAAGGCAGATTTTAAGTTGTCAAAGGAGGGGATGAGGCTATTAGGTTAAATGAATGTTTTGGTGAATGTTTTGGATAAAGGGTAGTGGGGAGGCGTGATTCAAGATAGAGTATAACTGTTCAACCGAAGCTCTGATTTCTCCTTACAAATGATATCTATTGAAATATCTCTGTAATTGTTTGCACTTCCATCTAGTCCAAGGCTCCAAATAATCTCCAGGTTGAGGATGATTTAAGATGTGCACTATCACTAATAAGACCATAAATCTATAAATGAAGAACTAGTATCAAAAACAAGAACCGAGATCACATTGATGCGTATTGCAGTTACGAAAGCATAATTTTATTTTTTTTTTTATGATAGATTGGAATTTCAAATGAGATGTTCCTAGTGATTTCTTCTTGCCATCTTTGAGTAAGAAATACACACCAACAGCTGTAGAATTCCCAAACTATCTAATCATACGAACAACAAAATTATTTTTGGAACTTAATCTTTGTTGCTACTTACTCAAATGGAAGATGGGAAAAAGTAATCTTAAAAAAAAAACATGTGGAATATCCCTGAAAAGGTTGGGAACCACTGCTTTAAACCATATCTTTTGCCTCTAGAACATTCGTCGTTGAAATTAGAGATAATCTTTTTCGATCATGCGACTTATACGTCATGAAATCATCATCATCATCGTCGTCGTCGTCGTCGTCGTTATCAGTCATTTCAGATCCACTGCTGGACAAGGGCCTTTCCCAACTTCCCCATGGTTATGTTGGTTCTAGGGAGGTATTGATTAATTGAGACTACTAGTTGGTTCTAGGTAGGTATTGATTAATTGAAACCACTATTTGGTTCTGGGGAAGTATTGATTAATTGAGACCATTCGTTGGTTCTAGGTTGGTATTGAATAATTGAGATCACTCGTTGATTCTGGGGAGGTATTGACTAATGGTGTGCACTCGTTGGTCCTGGGGAGGTATTGAATAATTGAGCTCACTCTTTGGTTCTGGGGACGTATTGATTAATTGAGCTCACTCGTTGGTTCTGAGGAGGTATTGGTTAATTTACCACAAATTCAAACTTGTCTTTATACTAGATAGATTGTCTTCCTAATCAAACTGCAGTCTGTCCTGTTATTTTAACCATGGAGGAGTTATGTATACACATCTTTCCCAAGGGCACTAATGTGAAGTAATTATAAACAGCCTCGGTCAGATACTGGACCCGGCTTGACAATCCCATTTTTGTTTTGTACTTTTGTATTATATATATATATATATATATATATATATATATATATATATATATATATATATGTGTGTGTGTGTGTGTGTGTGTGTGTGTGTGTGTGTGTGTGTGTGTTATTAAAGTTATTAAAAAACATATTTATTTCTGTATAAATGCATTTATTTGTTAGATTGAAATTAGCCCGTATATATATATGTATGATAGATTTTCAATAATATCTAAAACTTTTCAGGTTTTCAGTTAGACAGCCTTCTGGGCATTAGTTAGTCATGAGTTTAAATCATAGGAGGAGAATACAGGTTTTACAAATTGCTTCACACCCATAATTTTGGAGAAGATTGTTCTATTTTGTCTTGTACCTATTATGGTAGGAAAATAAAATCGGCTCCAGACTTAGTCCTGGATTTTGACAAAGCATTAGGAGGCAAGATTTGTGAGATTACTGTAAATAAAACCTTTATTTTATTTTCCACCACTATTTCTGTTTTTCATGCATACATACTTCAAAGTATTTTGAAAATACAAAAGACTCATGGAAGTTTGATTTTCCGTTGTTGTTCTTTTAAGAAATGATTTTTCCATGTCTGTAAAATGATTGATTTCTCTCAGGTAAAAACAGCGACTGTCATCAAAAGATCAAAAAAGGTTTCTTTTTTTTACCGCTTACAGCAAAGAGAGATGAATGTAATTGACTTTTATCCTGATTTTTGGTAGTTGGACGATTGTCTGATGGAACAATGGAACCAACATTACAAAAAACAGGAAATTATTCAAATGACAACCAAGGAAGAAATCTAAGTGAAATTAAAGCTTTTGATATGAACTCATGCATGTGGATAGGGAGGTAGGTAGGTAGGTAGTTACACACGCTCCTAAGTCAACGCCAAAATGATAGAATATATTTGTTTGAGTGATTGGCAGTTGACAAGGCTGAATATAGGTGTAACAGCTTTTTAAAGTCACTAATCCCTGAGCAGTTTGGATCATTATGGGAGGGCTTCGCTCAACTGTCCAGTCATCTACCATTTTAGCGTTTTTGACAAGATATCAGGTGACTGGCCAGAGCACAGAGATGTAAGTTTGTGCCTTTCCGAAGAGAATTACTGCAACGAGAACATAAGCAATCTCAACCAAAATTCAAACTTTGTTTGCTGAATTCAATGTCTGTCAGTCAATCTGTCCAACTGTTCCACTTTGTAGGTTATAGTTTTGCATATAAAAAGCAGAAATTCTGCGTTGCGGTACATCTTTCCACAGCGGTATGACGTGGGCTGCGAGATTTTTAAAAGATTATACAATGGAGTTGTATTTAGCATGTTTGTAATGCTGAATTGGACCCTGACTTTCCTTTCGATATAAAATGAAATTGGGCAAAGGAGTACACCTTTTCACAGCTAAAGACATAAATTATGTGAAGTTGACCTCAGGGGTCATTTGAGGATACCAAATTTCATTCATATTCATTTCTAGCAAATTGAAGCAGTTATAGGCTACAATTCTGCATTCATGCATGGTTGACCTACAAAATCATTCGTGGTCATATCTATTCATTTCTATTTTTCATTAAGACAAATGTCAGGAAAGAAACTCATTTTCCTCAAATTTACTTAAAAAATCTATACAAAAATAAATAAATATAAGGTAAATATTGGAGAAAAAAATCTACTCGGTGATATTCATTTTCCAGGAGACTTCTAACAGATTAATGTATGTAGTGTTTGATAATATTTTGATGAATTTTAACATATTCATCAAATAATTTTCAATTTGATATTAATTTTTTTAAAGTGCTGTTTTGATATTTTCGGCTTATTCTCTTTTATTATCTCTGTGAATCTTTTTAAACGTTTTTCATGATATTTTCATTCTTATCAAAATAAACTGAAGAATATATTATTTGATATTTTATTTTCTTACACCACGCAAATCACTGAACCAAAAATATTTCTAATCAGTATAACATAGGTATTTTGAATGATATTTCAGTGGTTTTGAATACACTTTTTGATATCAGGTAACGCTAACCTCAGGTAGGCCTGCAAATATTTCCATGTAGACCAGCATGCAAATATTCGGTTCAGTCTGATAGAAAATAGATATTTTTGCAAATTATGTTTTGTGTTTTCTGTCCATAAAATCGTCCTTTACTCCGGTAAATTGTCCCTTTTGAGAGTGATCAATTATCAATCTATCAAGAGAAAAATGTTCTATTTACAATGTAACTACAATCCTAAATTTGACTCGGGAATGTGCACAAATATTCGACTAAATTAGAGCGTGGGAGTATGTGCAGACCAATCTAGACAACCAAAATTCGAAGACTGATCGAAAAAAAAAGGTTGTGATAAATAATTTTTCTATGGTACTCAGTTGTTTTTCCAAAGAAAGATTTTTCAAAGCTGTTTCTCCCATGATAGTGGGATTTAAACCTTTACTGAAATCAGTTATCAGATTTCTCTAAATTTTTCCAGTAATTTTTTATTATACTTATGGCTTCAACATAAAATATTCACAGTGGTTCACACAAAATTTTGTATTGTTTGGTTGTTTAGTAAGAGCTGGAGGGGGGCGTTTTATCTATGTAGGTGAGAGTAACATTTGCGTTGAAATCAGAAAGTTCTGCGAGAGGCAGGGTCAGAGGGTTTTCGTTTCCTATCGCTCCCTAAAAAGATGGCTGGCACCCGTCGAAATGCATTGAAACATGCCCACGAAATCATAAAAAATGAGATATAACACCTACTTTCTCTTCAGTTTTTCTCTTCACTATATGCCTACAAGATAAGTATTTTATTTGTATCATCATCATCATCATCATGATCATCATCATCATTGTATTCTAGTGCTGGACGAAGGCCTCTCCCACCTCCTTCCATGTCAATTGTGACTATTCTAATCTATGCCATATATAACCAGCAAATCTTCCAATCCAATCTCTTCATTTGCTATCTTTAGGGCACCTATCCGCTATCCTCTTGCCCCATCTTATATTTTTGCTAGGTGTACATTCCAACTCCATTTTTGTCTCTCAATTGTCACATTGATACATTTTGCTTTGGTTTGTTCTTTGGCCCATTTCACTCTTTTCCTGTCCATTAATTTTTTTCTCAGGTTGGTTCTTTCTTCAATATTTTCTTCAAGAGCAATAATAACATTGATAAGTATGACTGTTACCGGGTCACACTCCACTTCTACTTTTACCCTAACCCACTCTTGCATTGTATATAGAATAAATAAAAATTATAAAAATAGATTTTTTGTAACGTGAATGGATTTATTTATTAGAATTAAATAAGCCTTTGTGTATCTCTATGTCGCAGATATGTTGTGAAATGTTAATTTTATTGATAAATTTATTCATCAGAATGAAATAGGCCCTTGCATATTTCTAGCACAAATTTTGGTGGATATGTAAGGTAGTCAATTTTAGTCCGGTCCTGATTTCAATCATGGTAGAGGAGTGTTAATGTTTACAACTCTAAATTTAGTGAGGATTGTTCTTGTTGTTCTCGTTTTTATTGTTTGAGGCAAATTTGTACTGCACCACTTTGTATCCACATGTGTGTTTGTACCACCATGCATCCAAGTACATGGTCACGTGAGTGAGTATGTACACCCATGTGTGTATAAGTATAATGGCTTCTCGCATGAACCGTGCCAAGTGGTGAAAAGTAATAGTTATCTATTGCAAAATAAAAGCCTTGGTTCGTTACAAGATAACCTATTGCAAGATTGTATTACAAGTAATACACTGTAAGATAAACGTTCTGACTCCAAGATAGAATTGGGTTGCCTTTAATCACAATAAAACGGGCATGTAATTGAGTTTAGCCAGAGAACTGCAACGGCGGAAATTCCCGTCATTTGCAGTTAATCGGTCAATCAGAGTTACTTTCTTCCTCTCCGTCTCCATTTTCATCAGGTGTTGTACACAAGGTCTTTTGTGCAACAAGACAATTCAAACAGAATCTAAAAATAGTTAAAGGTATTTTTTGGGTGGAAACCAAAAAGAGAAAAATAAAAATAAATGACTTAAAAAAATGTTGAGAAAATGAAATAAATCAACCTCTGCACAAGACAAAGATTCCTTTGTCGTAGAACAGTTGAAAACATAATTTTTGATCTTCTTCTTCTTCTTCTTTTTCTTCTTCATCATCTTATTTATTAGAATTATTTAGCTCGATTGGTTCGAGACATAACTACCAATCACTTCGTCATTATTTCAAATCACAGACGGAGAATGTTAAATTTTACTCCTCTAAATTTGGTGAGAATCGTTCTTGTTGTTAGTTGAGAAAAACAAAGTGAACTCCAGGTTTCGGTTGGAATTTGTCAATTGCTAAAACTGGATGTTGATCAACTAAATCACACACAAGCGAAAAGTTATCTGGATCTTGGTCAATTCTGTTTACATTGTTTAGATATTGTCATCAACGGACATCGACATTAAAAAATGATAACTAATACAACCTTTTAAAAAATATATATCAAGACATGTCAACAGAGTAAACGCCTAGGCATCTACAAATGTGAATGACGTATAGAAATTAGTCACTGATGGAAAGTATGAGACGAAATTACCACTATTTGGTGAATACGCTGCGTCTCTCTTGTGATGGTGTGATCTGTACGATGGGGCTGTTTAGAAATTGAATCCCTTCAATTTCTATCTCTCTCTCTTTATCTCTCTAACTCCCCCCCTTCTCTCTCTCTTTATCTCTCTCCCTCTCCCTCTCTCTCCCTCTCCCCTCTCTCTCTCTCTCTCTCTATATATATATATCTATATATATATATACATATTAGGTAAATGATTAGTGATTACGCTTGCTATTTAGAAATTTGTTTCACCACAAATTGTTGTCAGTGATGTATTTCCAAAAAGCGCATTGGTCTACTCAAGTGAAAAGCTTTTTAACTAACTAGTTTGGCAACTCATCCAAATAGCAATTTTAGTTATCCTCTTCACTATCACTGGTCGATTCTGAACAACATTTTGCTGGATAGAAAAGAACGCATTTGTTTGATTCATTCAGCAAGTTAATTCAACTTAGAAGAAAACATTTTCAAAACATGTATCATTTAGAACCAAAAAATTTGGTTCTTCTTGGATTAAATACCTCTTTTTAACTCACAAAGATTTGAAAACGTACCGAGTACTGCTAACCTATTGTTCGCCTATCATCACTGGTATGCCGCAAACCACACTGAGTAGCACTGGCATCAAGGATGTCGCACCAAAAACCAATACTTTTTTGACTCAACCCCTGGGGTCTTATTGCCGGTACGACGATATCCGTTTCCTAAACATCAAACTCCCGGGCACAGTACCAAAAAAGAGAAATAGTTATAAAAGAAGCGGGGTAAACAGATCAAGTTGTTCAAGTGTGACCCACTTCTTTGACAGCACTCTAGAACATGGGTCGTCTAACCCACCATGTCTGTTAGTGTACATCATGGTTACGGATAGATTAACAAAGGTTCTGTGGCTGTTCTTACGGAAGTATCACTTTTCAGGAAACATCAGTCGAAATATGCTAAAACAATCTGCGGATGTTTCAGGATAACCTTTTTTTTACCACCACAATGTTTGGAAACTGATGCGTGTGGTTACATCAGGGTTGGTATTTTGGCCGTTTTACAGCCAAATCTGGCGATTCCGCCATTTTTTAAAAGCATCCGGCAATGACCATTTTGGTTTGCCTATGTTTAAATTTGTCTATATTTGACTTCGTTTTCGTAGCATTTTAAATATTTTTTCTTAATTTGGAGTGTACGTCTGTATTGCAATTTTATAACAATCATCATCATCATCATCATCATCATCATCATCATCATCATCATCATCATCATCATCATCATTTAATTCTACTATTCACCATCTTCTTAATTTTTTTAGATGCTTTTTATAATTACAACTTCGATCTCAGGCTGTCATCGTAAAGTTGCAATTAAAAAGCAACCGAAAAATCAAGATGAAGATAAATCGTAGAATTAAAAAACTTTTGAAAGAAATTCATTCATAATGATTTACAATACTCCACCTAATACAAATAAACAATAAACTAATTGCGTTTACAAACAATATTTTGCATTTGGCACTTTTCAGGATATTTTTGCGTGTTTTGCCCGGAAACATCTCCAGATATCTAGCTAATCAGCTTTGAATTGTCCCCTACCCCAACCCCATCCGGCTCAGACAAAACACAATCAATTTTTTTCTAATATCTAGGTAGAGGATTTTTCTAAATAGAAATAAAGTGCAACTAACACCCAGTAATCATAGATTAACTCGGAAAAAATGTATATCCATGGTTTAATTCGTAAAATGGGATTAAAAATTGGACAGACAAGCCCTACTCTAAATCCTGGATCCGCTCCTGAGATGGAAATTCACAACTATCTTTGTAAAATGCTTCGATGATTGGAACAGATATCGACGTGTGTGTGCGAGCGAGTATGTGAATGCTTGTTCGTACATACCAATATCTACAGTTAAATAAGACGAACACTTAGTTATAAAGAGAACTATATAAATATTACACGGTGCCAATGTGCTGATATTATGATGAAGGGTTGTCTACCGAAGATCGAAATTGCAGGGAGTGTTAGTAACCCAAGTACCCTTGTAAAACCATGTTTATTATAGGCCGGCAAATGCAGTACACAAGTTGGCCTTGGAGTGTCTTATGTGTTTTACTTGAAAACCTTCCATTAGGTCCATTGAGTATGCATGCCAAATTTGTCTTGGTGAATCAGTCTTTCATTATTACAGAGAAATAGAAAGAAATAAGATCGTTGTTATCGGGGTGAGAGAGAAACGCAGACCAAACTATTTCATTAATTTTTTCAACAGGGGAACTATATGTGAATTATGCACACATACAATCCATTTGGTATCCATTGGATTCGTTTTTAGATACTTGATAAGGTCAAATTAATTAATTGAAATATCGGCCATTGTGAAATGACATATATCTATCAATAGGTATTGTGATGAAAACAACAATGACAAGTTCCGGAGACCAAATGGAATGATGACAATGACTCTGTTCAGATATTATATTTAAATTTTTGTTCCAAACTGAGATAGATAGATAGATAGATAGATAGATAGATAGATAGATAGATAGATAGATAGATAGATAGATAGAAACATACATACATACATACATATATACATACATACATACATGGATCGATTGATATGTACGTACATACATACATATATACATACATACATAAAGGCTGGCTGAGATGGATGGATGGATCAATAGATAGATAGATAGATAGATAGATAGATAGATAGATAGATAGATAGATATATTTGCATAAAATTGAACATATCAGAATAGTTTGGAAGGATGTGGCAATCCAAGTCTGATGTTTCTCGTGAATATAGCTGTTTTAAAACAGACAGATAAAAACTGACTTGAATATGAACAGACTGAGATAGATAGATAGATAGATAGATAGATAGATAGATAGATAGATAGATAGATAGATAGATAGATAGATAGATAGATAGATTAGAGCAGAGCAGACATAAATATGAACATATAGATAGATAGATAGATAGATAGATAGATAGATACATACATACATACATACATACATACATACATACATACATACATACATGCTGACTTAAATATGAACAGGCCGAGACAGATAGCTTTATACACAGAAATGTTTATTATCCCTATTTGTAACATAATTGCATACGCCTTATATATTCGTATTATTTCTTATAGTATTATCATTGCATATGCCTTATTTGACGACACTAGAACACAAACATATATACAGATATATTTATAGACTTATTTATAAATATATGTATGAATGTGCGTACGTATGTGAATAACGAATTAATGTTGAATAGATCCAAAATGTTATTTCTACCGCTGGGGCAAACGAATGCATTTGACAAACCAGACTGGATTCAATAGTCCCGACGATGCCGCAAGTTACTAATTTATTAATCTGTCTGTGTATTTAGGCAAATGCACAGATCAATATTCAATGACTATGCCAAAAACCTCTCCAATATTCGAGTTGAAAATTGGAAGATCAAGATGACAATATGGCGTCCATTTGGAAAAAAGAGGATAGAACAGTCTGACTAGTCTCTCAATAGAAACCGTGATGTGTCCAATATCTTTGGGCAGCAAGCTGTATTGTGGATGATCAATTACCTCTTCAACATTCCAACTTGAAAATTGGAAGATAAAATGAGAATATGGCGTCCATTTGGAAACAAAAACATCGAACAGTCTAGTGAGTAACTCAATTTATACTGTCAGCTTGACAATGTCTTTTGGCAGCATGCAGTCTGTGCTGGGGTGATCAATTAAAAAAATGTACAGGGAGTGATCAATGAATCAATTAATTTTCTTACCTTTTGTGCCCAAGATCTCTGGAAATGTTCCAATTTAGCAGAAGATTTCATTATAAATTGATCCCCCCATTTAGAGGGAGAATTGAAAAGAAAACAGTGGTGTGATGTATACATGTGACACATGCAAAGATAACTGGCTTGCTAGCCAGCCAATCAGACTCACTTAATAACCAAAGAAATCTATGTTGACAGGTTTGATGATAACTAATAGAAACCATCTAACTCTCTAATGATAAGATAACTCTCCAAGCATGTGGATGCTTTCTTTCAGTAAACAAAATTTGCCAGATATTTAATATATACTTTGTCTTTTCTGATTCTCTTGAAAATTGTCGTTGTGGTACTGTAATTAATCTAGTAGAGACAAAACTGGCTGCTGCAGGGTCCAACTCCTCACCTACTTCTGTTTTGACTTGAGATGATTACTATAACTTTTGTATTGTATATAAAAAATTGAAAATTATAATACATATGCATATATTTTTGTTGAGATGCATTTATTTATTAGAATGACATGAGCCCGTGTATATACGTATGATAATGACAGGTCAAATTTGCTTAATCAGTAAAGTTCGTCGCCTGGCAATCACTTTGTCGTGAGTTCAAGTCACGGTAGGCGATCTGAGTTCAGACTGAGACTAGCACTAATACCTTCGGGCAAGACATGAATCCATCTCCTCTCCCTCTAGCTATAGTTGACAAAGTGCATGGTGAACTGAGTTACGCCAGTCCAGGTTCTTATCTATTTCACATAAGGCAAACTTCGAAAAAGGAGCCGAGAAACTAATGATAAGTGAAGACCGGGCAGGGACAACTGATGCCGTAGTCAGCATAAGGGCACTTTTTTAAAATGCTATTAGACGTTCATTCATGTGATGGCATCAATAGACAACTTCATCTTCCGACCAGATAGGGAAAATAAAAGAGCAATCATCAGAAATATTTTAAATGAAATTCTGATTAATTATTTTCTGTGCTCTATACATTATCTGAATATATATCCTTGTCCTTATGAGTTGTATCATTCAGATGCAGCTGATTAATTCTTCGTGTTACGTCGAATATGTGTAAGTTTTCTTTGCTATTTGATAGTAGAGCGTTCCTATAGAAAACATTTTGTAAGCCAAAATGACGTAAAGTGCAGAAACTGATTTACTAATTTTATTAATACATAAAGGAAACACTTTTGAGAGCAGCATCGCGTCAAGATGTCCTCTCTGGCAGGTTCGGTCCCTGCAAGCAGCCCATTTCTTTATTGTTTATCTATTTACGCTGCCTTAGCCGATTGATATATATTCACCGTGTAAAAGCATGAGTGTCGGTTCAAAAATAGTTTACACTAAAAATAATGTAACTCTCTCTTTCTCTCTCTCTCTCGAAGTTACAAACGGTGAGCAATTAA
>OY735201.1:23940386-23970386 GCA_963457665.1 Thysanoteuthis rhombus
CCAACCCACAGAAAAATACGGGGAAAACATGCGAGTCTCGTTTTGGTGTAATAGCCTTCGTGACAGAGAGCGTGTCTGCCGGGCGTTGGTCTGCGTGCGAAGACCACTGTGGACGCAGCGGTCGGGACGCCGTCCTCCGTTCCTGGGCACGTCTTCCATCGACTGGTTCGTGTGACAAAAGCACAAAACAAAACTGTCTGTGTTTATAATGGAAACGCCCCACGTCTCCCCTCCACCAGTCAGATAGTCTGCCATTTTGATAAACCCTTTTGTCACGAATGATAAGGACCAGGGAACGAATGGCGGGAAAAGACGCCATTGTAAACGTTGCTTACTTCCGGTATGTCTTAGTCTCATTTTAATGAACATGTTAGTCACGTGAGTCTCGCCTGTCATCTCGCAAGCACGGTTTTTGCTGAGTTTCCTCTGTTCTTAGATTGAAAATGTGTCATCAACTTTTCGTTCAATCTTTCTCTCCCCAGTCTATGTATGACATCTGTACGTGCCTCTATTGTTGAATGCGTGTGTATCTGTTTCTCAGTATATATATATATATATATATATATATATATATATATATATATATATATATATATATATATATTCTCATTTTGCCAAGAAAAAATGTGAGATGGCGTAACGTCTATCATTCGGACCCGAATTCAAATTCCACCTGGGTCTGCTTGTTTTTATTCCGAAGTAATTTTCTTTGGGAAAGGCATAAATCCACTCGTTGACACTCTAGGTCGCGTGCAATGTTTGTCAGAATAGATGGTTGGTGAGTAAGCAGCATGGAAGAACATTTTGCAAAAAAAAGAATAGCAAAATCTGTTACACTCATTTTTATCCTTCACAGGGGACAGCCACAACTAAGCACATCCTGGAATGTTATGCGATTGGCAAAATTCTTCTATTGTGTGCAGCATAGTTTGTTAATATATGTGTACGTTCTGAGCCGAACTGTTGATTCTCTTTATCCCAGTCTTTGTGTGTCCATCTCTCTTGTCTTAGTCATAGGCCCAAAGCTACTGCTTAGTTTGTTCATATATCGGATCGGGTATGAGTAGGGCGTTCATATCAAAACTTTCTTAAGCCGAAATAGTGGTAAATAAAGATTTGTGCTCATCTGTAAGGGGACGAGAACGATTTAAAAAATAATCTTTGTTGACTTTGTTTCCAGTTTGGAAAAGTGCAGAGCTCCCCATGAAGACCAAAATCATCACACAGCGGAAAGGGTGTGCCACACTAGCTCGTGAAAGATTTCACCATGGCCAATGAGTAATATCACCATCAGCAGCAGCATCACTGCTGGACAAAGACCTTCCCCATTTCTTCTTCTGATGACCCCAATTGCACGAGCATCTACTATGTCTCATCGGCAATCATCTCTATCTCATCCCTCCATCTCGTGTATGGCATTTTCCTACTGCGTGTACTGTCTCTTGGGCACCAATCAGTTAGACTTTTGCTCCACCCACTGCTACCCCTTCTTGCTAAATGTCCAGACCAAATCAATTTTTGTTACCTTAGTTTTTGTATAAAATCCTTCACTTTACTCATACGACAATTAACACACACACACACACGCATATATATATATATATATATATATATATATATATATATATATATATATATATATATATATATATATATATATAAGTGTTAGTGTTGTAGTAGTAATTTGACAATATGGAAGTGAAATTTTTGAGAACAAGTGTGTTACATCTCAAAGGTAGAATAATAAATAGAGAGAGAGAGGGAGAGGGAGACAGAGACAGACAGAGAGAGGGGGAGAGGGAGAGAGAAAGGGAATATTTGTATATATTTTGTTTGACATTTTTTTAATAGAGTTTTACTGCCTCACCCACAACTGACTATCTTCATGCGACGTAATCACTTCTTCTGACTCAATATCCCGCTAAGCCGATTCCAGTTATCAAAAGAATGTCCAGTGACATTTTTAGGACATGTCCCGGTGATCAAATCTGGCGAAAAGATTTTAGTACCTGTTTACCGATGGGATACGAACTGATAGCATTTTATGCCCGACAGCTCGCAGTCATAAACCGCAGCGTTTTTATAAATGGACACTGGGCAGACAGGTTGGTCAGTCTCCATGTGTCCGGTCTTTGATAGATTGCTGAGTACCGATTGGTGATTGCGAGTGGTAGAGAGAGAAAGAGACAAAGAGAGGGAGAGTAGCAAAAGAATAGCGAAAAAGAGATGAAAAGAGTGTAATATACATACATGTGTGTATACATACACAAAAGAACAATAATAAAATATACAATACGCATGTGTATATGTATTAAGTAGATCTTAAATCAAAAAAGTGCTCTATACCATCAGTAGGGTGGTTATACATGAGTGAAGACTTTTTTCAATGGTTCATTACAGATTGTACACTCTGTTTCACTTACAAAAGATTTTCAAATGAATGGTTAGGAGATATTCTTTTTAACCTTTGATACCCATTCGGATATCCCAATCCCGCCTACCTATTTTGGAGGCTGGCCCATACTGTAAAGTTATTTGTCTGCCCAGCTTAGCTACCTTGTGGTCAGTCACGCGATTTAAAGTAGGGGAGGGAGAAGCAAAGTCAGATGTTTTTGGGTTTTACGCTATTGATAGAGTGCTACTCTCCGATTTTTCTATTAAATTCAATTTGGTTCATTTTACCTCGTGAATTAATTGGTTTATTTTACCTCGTGAATTCATTAATTTTCTATTTTGTTTATTTATACATTTTTTAGTTATAACTAACTTTATTTTCCTTAGATCTTTCAATTTGTTGTTATTTTGTATATTTTGTATATCTCTCATTCCTTTTTATTTTCTAAAATTTATTACTCACTTTTATCATGTTAGTAACGCATAGAAACCTACCTAGGTATCAACTCTTTTTATAATCATGATTTCTTATTATAACTTACACTGTATTTGCTACCAGAATTTCGGTCAACCCTAAACCCCCCTTATTTTTATGATCGTGAACTGTGCGTACAGGTTCAACTTAGGGTTACTGAATGGACACTTGGGTCAAACATAGGATATGTCTAACATGTAAAAATGAGCACTAAACCATCTCATCTACTTTCATGCCATGGTCGTAAGTTTATGAATTGGAATCTCAGCACTATGGCTCTCCCAAACAAAATTCATTATGCTACCCCATTTTTCATTACAGATATTATAGTTAAAACTCTTGTTCATATCTGCAATTCACACTTCCCTCCAATCTAGAGTTTAATAGCTTATTTCTATTCTGAAATGTCATTATTTGTAATCTTTTTTCCAGACACGGTTCAAGAGTTTAGCGTCTTGAATATTCTAGCCTTTTTCACTAACCTCCAGTGGAAAACCGGCTTTTTTTCTTTTCTTTCAGCTTCAAATAATTTTGAAAGTATCGTCTCCTAGCCAACTATAAATCTATTTTTATAGATTTCTTTGAATTAAAAATATGATAAGAAAAAAGAACCACATTGAATTCAAATGGTCCAAAATTAAAACCAAGCATATTTCCCGTTCTTACTTCAAAGTTCATTTTCACATTCCATGTACAAATTTTCTAGCGATAAGCAACATTGTTAATGGATTATTGTCTATGAAAATCGTTTTTTTTCTTCCCAAATTTTATACACAATATACATGTAAATAATAAATCTTACAGTAAAATTGATGATATTTTCATTATAGATGCTTTTACCTTCATAAATCGTAAACATACCCCAATTGTACAGATATTAGAGAAAAAAGTCGGCCGGTGTTTCTGTAAATGATCATCTATGGTACAAAGGCCCTCGGATAGTCTCTCTTTGATCCGATGGCAATTCTGAATCGGCCAATCGGATTCAAACGAACGAAGATGCAGGGGGCGCGAATGCACTAAATCTGAGAATAGTTTTTGCTATCCCCACCTTTTCTGCTCCCCAAACCATAAATATTGTACTATAAACCTTCAGATTTTACCATTCCAAAATTGTAAGTGTAAAAACAAATGGATGAATACTATAAATTGTTAACAATTTTAAAAAATTGGAAAAAATGGATAAATTGGACTGGATTGTCTATTTTATTTACGCTGTCTAGGCTGCATGACTCAATTTTCGTGTAATAACGATGGAGTTCCAGAAAGTATAACGCGTTCACTAATATTCTATCAGATTATATATTCATTTCTTTATAATTTAATCGTCTGCGTTGGAAATAACAATGCATGCATGGACAGTGAATGAACACAAGAAAGTATACAATATATATATATATATATATATATATATATATATATATATATATATATATAAATTTCATAAAATTACAGCGTAGCGAATTGGAAGGAAAAATAATGTCTAAAATACTGTTCGACTGACCGGTTTGCTAGTGCAAACAAGTTAATGTTTTCAACCACGATTATTACCGGATTTATATTGCCTACATTTTCAGTTGTTAATTTCTCTACGATCTGTCTACTGATTAATAACACCAAGATCATTACGATAGAATTGATAGATAAAAAGTTCCAAATGTTTTTATCGACACATGTCGCTTTTTGTCAAAAGTCTGTGTTAGTTGTTATGATTATATGTGCATTTATGATTTCTCAAATGTTTTCCATTTACACTGAACAGCGTTCTTTCTTTGATACAGTTTCTCCACAGAACTCCTCAAAATATTCCCATGAAATTATTCATGACTAAACGGCAAAAGCAAGAGTGGAAAAACCAAAAATAGCAAGAGAAAAGTATATATATATATATAGAGAGAGAGAGAGAGAGAGACAGAGAGAGAGAGAGAGAGATAAAGGGGAAGTGAGGAAGAAGAAGAGAAGAAGAAGAAGAAGAAGAAGAAGAAGGGTGCGTTAGTATTGCAGATACTTGCAGTTACTTGATCTCCATGAAAGACAGAAAGCAAGTGCTTGAAGAAGAGAGGAACAGAAGATGAGAGAAAGAGAGAGAAAGACTGAAAATGAGAAAGTGTCAGAGAGTAAGAGAACCTGGCTTGAAATAAAACTAATCGTTAAATAATAGATATGTCCATCAATGAGTGATGAGAAACATTGAGACAGAACACCATGAGACACACTGACCTGAGGGAGGATATTAAAAAAAACGAACGAAACTTAATGATACGTGTCAGTAGAGTAACATGGAAAAACTGGATGATTAAAAAATATTCTTTGCTTCGATTCTGCACCCAATTCTTGTTGAATGCATCGATTCTCGTATGATCAACAAAGTTAAGCAACGTCGAGCCTGGCCAGTATTTAGATGCTTGAATATCAGGTGTAAGCGAGAATGATGAAGTTATGGATGTCACTTCAGGTGCCTGTCACCTTTAAACGTATGTCATGAATCATCATCAGTCTTTTAACGTCCGATTCGCCACACCTCTCTGTCATAGGCATCGTGGAGCCAGTACTTCCTGAACTTGTCTAGCTCGTCTCTCAATCTAATATTCAAGCCGGCCTCGGTTGCGCATGTGATCTCGGGGGATCCATGTCGTGAGTTGTGATGTCCATCGGTTGACCGCCATTCTTGCAACATGGCCAGCCCACTGCCATTTGAGATTTTTATTGGATTCTATGATGTCCCAGACTCTTGTCTTTTCCTGGATGTACAGTGCTGTCTTGAGCAAGCCAAAACAAGATGAACTTGTGATATTGAAGCCCGGGCAGGGGTGACTGATGTCATAGCCAACGTGAGCCCCAAAACTAATCCTCTCTTGTTCCGTCTAATCACCTGTTCATGTCCATTCTTTGTCATTAGATCTCATCGCTTCCTTTATAATCGACTCAGGGACGGATTAAGTTTTTGCAGAGCCTCATTTTTAAGAAATACAAATAGATATGAGAACGTATATATTTTTTCATTTCTGCATTGAAGTAATTCCTTCCATTTGCCATACAACCAAATGATACGATAAATTAGAAAAGCTGTAGAATATGAAATGCCACTCGCTGTAGCATTTATCGACTCCAAGAAGGGGGGGGTAAATTCTTAAGGTCATTAATGCTATCATTCTACAAAGTTTGAACTCCGTTATTTTTTTTTGCCAGAGTATTACAACGCACACACACACACACACACACACACACACACACACACACATATATATATATATATATATATATATATATATATATATATATATATATATATATATATACTGTCATAGCAGCTCCTTTATCAGGACAGGTGAAGACTCAGAGTACTTTCAGCTCCAAAAACGTGATAAGACGATGTAACACCAGCGAACCCAAACTCATTGCATCTTCAGACACCTAGACTGGAAAATTAAAGGAATCAGAATAGACGGTAAATATCTGAGTAACCTCAAATTTGCAAATGACATTGTCCTTTTTGCATAAAACTTTCATGGCCTCGAACAAATGTTAGATGAACTGAATGAAGAAAGCAAGAAAGTTGGCCTTCATATGAACTTCAGCAAAACAAAGGTCATGTACAACAAAATATCTTGAAAATGTATACACAACGATCAAAATCAAAAATGCAGACCCCAAGAAGATAAACCTCTACATCTACCCAGGACAATGAATTTCCATGAGATCCTTATGAGAAGAATTCAAGCGGCAAGACTTCAGTAGAGCAAAGAAACTTACTAGGTCAAGAAAATACCATGTCCGAAAAGGATGGGTATATAACCTATGCATCCTACCGATAGTCACCTATGGAGCCGAAACATGGGACTAACCAAAGGATTGACCCTCGAACTGAGAAGCATGCAACGTGCACATGAAAGAATCATGCTCAGCATCAAATGGTGAGATCATAAAGACAGCAAAATATATAAAGAAAAAAAAAAAGATTCTGAGACATCATAGAAACTACGTGGAAACTCAAATGGCAATGGGCAGGTCATGTTGCAGGAATGTTAGACAATCGATGGACATTATGACTCACCACGTGGATCTCCAGAGATTACATGCAAAACTGAGGTTGACAGAATATTGAGATCGAAACGAACTAGACAAGTTCAGAAAGTATTGACTCTGCGACGCCCATGAGAAAGATATCTGGCGAATCCTGGGAAACTTCTCTGTCCAAAGATGGACGATGAAAGAATGATGATCATGATGATGATCAGTAATATTTCTTTGATTTTGTTTTGATTATTGTGCAATGGTCTCAAATATCTTAATTGTATATATATATCACATAGATATCACACTGTATTGAAATGATTCCTCCGAATAAATGAGATAATTGGCAAAATAGCTATTTAAAGAAAGAAAAGTTCATAAAGGTTGAGTGCAGTGTAATACTACTTGAAGAAAGCAAGTGCCGAATGAATTGTCAGTTGGCAAGTAATTAGCATAGCGCTCTTGAAAATGTGGGACCCATAGCATATGCTGCTTTTGCTACGTTGTCAAATTATGTTTGATTAACATGTGCTTTCTTACAAATACACAAAATCCATGATAATTTTACTTGATCAACGTAGTTGGGAAGTGTATATGCATTCACTTATGTTTATCTGTTTGTCCAAAAATATCTCCAAAATCTTAAAAGTATTTCAATGAAATTTTGTGGAAGAATGGGTCATGGGTAGAAAAAGTGTTGATTAAATTTTGGGAAGGATCCAGAAAATCTTACAGTTACCCAAACCCCAGCATCATGGCAATATAACGGTACACAATATCTCCAAAAGTTCTCAATTAGACTTTCCTGAAGGGTAGCCCATGGGATAAAGAAGAATTGGCTAAAAATTATGGTGGATCCTTTATTATTTTTCGATTGAAAGATATTTTTTCCATTCTTCCCACATATTTTTGCAATCATTCCTATTGCCCATGAAAAATTTCCAAAAGTTCTCAATTAATGATAAATGGTTGGGCAGTGTACTGGAGAAGAGTTGATAAAATTTGGGATGGATCTAGGAATTTTTGTATTCATCTCCCCTACATCGTAGCCATAAAGGTACTTATTCTCATTCAGTCTTAGTGACAATGGCATAGGCAAAGGTATGCGCTCTCTGAGTGCTTCCTAGTTCATAGAATAATAAGAAAGAGTTTCAAGAGCAATCGGTGTCAAGATAGATTCAGGCATTCAGAAATATGGATGTTCTTCCTCTTGTTCAGAACGTGTACATCCACTTGATAAGTTTTTCAGACTGTATAAATCGATCAACGATTTTAATCATTTACCGGGCTCTGTTCGCACTACATATGACCGCATTTACATCTATTTAAAGAGGGCTTGTGAAAAATGCAGTTGTCAAAAAGGAAATAACTCTTCAATAGAAACTTACCGGTTACTTTCCTTAAATTTACAGTCAGCCAATTGGCTGAAACGTTTAGCTCTACTCTTTGAGGAGGGGAATAGTTATGTTTATATATCTTCATATTTACGAAGCTTAGCTTCATACGGCTTAATGCCAAATCTAGGATGTACGAGTAGTTATTCATCAAGGTTTGTCTTGATGTAGCTCTTATCTTGCAATGCTTGGTACTCCAAGAAATGGTAGTTGTTAGTCTACAATAGAACTTGAAATAAATCTGCCAAAGTAGACATTGACTAAAAGGCTACAGACAATAGAATCTCACATTTACTGGGGTATGGTATGTAAGTTGTACTCTCATCTGAAGCTACTCGTTTATTCCGAATTCGCGTCGTTTAATTAAACGGCTGAATAATAAATTGGTTAAAGAAGTTGTGAGAAAAAAACAGCAAAAAGATTAAGAAACTAATTGAAGTTAATAATAAAGTGTTTGCAATAACGCTAGATTTATTGCCTTACTCTTCCAATTGGACTTTGCTGGCGGTTTGAATTAAACATTAGACCAAGGTCCCGTAGAATGTAGCAGAGTGGGAATTGCTGGGAGCGACAAGGGGAAGGAAACTGTGGAGAGCTATGAAGATACATGACACACGACGATCAAAAAAAAAGAAGAGGGTCTGCAAGTCTTCGGAATAAGGGTTACAGCTTGCACTTCGTTTGTATGAAGATGTGAGAAGGGTGATGCCAGAGTACAGGTTTCCTCGGCTACACAAAATTCAAGCCTTCCTATAAAAACATTTTGCAAGCTGAAATGGTATTAAGCAACGAACCAATCCCCATTGGTTTATACGATAATCTTTTCTTATCTTTTCTTTTAAAAACGAAAAAGACGTAAAATGAATTAAGCACACGATACCTGTAATAACGTAAAAGAAAATTTTAAGGATTGTAGAATCGTTGTGTAATTCCGTGTCAATAGTCTGTTGAAAGAAACTGGAAACATATATATATATAAATATATATATATGTGTGTGTGTGTGTGTGTGTGTGTGTGTGTGCAATCCTTAAAACAATACCATTTATTGTGTTATGTTATTCTTTTTATTTCCTTGATCCATCACTTTTCAATCAAACTCTTCCTATAATCTTATCACCGATGCCATCTGTCTATCCACATGATATCTCCAAAAATACTCCATGAATTCAAATGAAACGGTGAATAATGGAGCAAAGAAGATGGAGTTAGATTTTTGGACAGGTCCAGTGAAACTTTTCTGATTGGAAGATATTTTTCCGGTTTTTTTTTTCTGGATACACATAAGTATAAGCTCATGTCTTTCCACATGATATCTCTTAAGGTTCTCAGTGAATTTCGATGAAATTTTGAGGAAGGGTTGATTACAAAAAATGTGACTATTTTTTGGGTGAGGGGCAGATCCATGCACACTTACCTGCCTCAAGGTCGTAATTATTTATCGACATGACATAATATCACCAAATGTTCGAGTCTATCCAAATGATGTCTCTGAAAGTTAGCAATGATTTTCAATTAAATTATCTGGAAGGGTGGTTAAATAGGTTCAATTTTAGGGTGGATCCTCGTACGATATATTTCCCTGATATTGACGATAGCATTGGCAAAGGTATGCGTTTTCAGTACGTTATCTAGTCTTATCTTCGAATCTTATTCGATCTTTGGAACTAGTTTGAATACTTATTTATCCAAAACTATTTTTAAAAGTATTGCTATGAAAAAAAAAACAAACAATTCCTTATAAATCCTTGTTTTTTTTTGGGGGGGGGGGTTCTTTTTTATATTTCTCTTTGTTCATTTTCAAATATTTCATATTAGATCAATTTCTTCCCACTGACAATGAAGTTGAAAAGAGGTATGTGTATATTTACGTCAATTTGTTCGTCTGTCCCCACGATATCTCTTCAGAATGAATTTCGATGAGATTTTGCGGAAGGCTGGGTAATGGCATGAGGAAGAGGTGGCAAAATTTGGTTGTCGGCCCGGAACTTTTTTTTTTTCTTATTGAGAAATATTTTTTCCGTTTTTTTTTTTCCATTGCATTTATGTATACGCTCATAGCTGCCCATACGATATCTCCAAAATTATCGATACATTTCTATGGAATTCTGTGGAAGGGTGGACAATAGGCTACCGCAGAACTGATTAAATTTCGGAACGGATCTGTGCACAATTATCTCCCTTAGTTATACGTCCAAGCAGCATAATATCGTCGTAATTTCATGTTTCCCCACACGATATCTCCAATTTTCTCAACCAATTTCAATGATAAGCTATGAGTGGACAATAGGCTGAGGAAGGAATTATCAAACTTTAGGACGGATCCATGCACAATTAATTACCCTGACAATGGCATTGCAACTTGTATGCATTCTCCGAATACTTTATCTGTTCATTTCTTTTCTTTAAAACCTACTTCAGTTTAACCGGTTTCTTTTTCTTCTCAATTCATTATGTAACAATTTGTATTCTTCAACTTGTTTCTCACTCATTATGACCCTTGACCCAACAATTATTTTCCAACACCTTCCATTTAGGAAAAACATTTCAAATCTAATCAACATCATTTCTTCTCTCATTTTCCACTTTCACCATAGATTTTATCTTCTCTCATTAAAACACATTTCAGTTCTAAACAACGTAATTTCTTTTTCAGAGTCTTCAAAGTATTGTTCTTCACTTCATCTCTTCCTTTCGTTTTATCCTAAATCTAAACATAAATTCTTCTTCTTCTTCTTCTTCTTCTTCTTCTTCTTCTTCTTCTTCTTCTTCTTCTTCTTCTTCTTCCATCTATTCATCCATCCATCCATCCATCTACTTAGACAACAACAGAATCAAATAAACCAGAAATATTTTAGAAATTCTACCCAACCACCCACCCACCAACAAATAAGAGTTTCCTTTTTCCTGAAAAGTTAGAAAACATAAACAGCTATTGGGTACCATTAAATATGTATGGAAGTTGAGCTGGAGTCTGTGGATACAGACTTGTCTTGGCGATAAACAATCAGCATTTATTCGTGTTACTATTCGCTTTGGACACTCTAATTTTATTAGGAGACCTACATTAAACCCACTCAAAAGTGCTTACAAGGCAAATCCCAAGGAAATATGAACATACAGGATGTCTCAAAATATGTGCACACTTTTTCACAGAGAGTTAAACCCCTTGAAATTTGAGGCATGGATTTGCTCAAATTATACATGCATACATGCATACATACATACATACACACATACATATATATATATATGTGTATATATGTATGTGTGTGTGTGTGTGTGTGTGTGTGTGTGTGTGTGTGTGTGTGTGTTCTCCGAAAAAAGTACTGGTCTACCCCCTTAAATTTCAAAGGGCTTAACGATCTGTTAAAAAGTGAGTACTTTATTTTAAAACACACTGTCTGTCTGTCTGCTGGTCTCTTTTTTTCTCTCTCTCCCCCCTCTCTCTCCCTCTTTCTAGGATATATTTTAGAATAAATGTATCTATTACAAACAAAATGAGATTTGTTTTTCTCTTAATACAAATCAAAACAGAAAGACATTTATGAAATCAAAAACCAACTTACCAATCACAGCATATAAAAAATGAATCTTATTTGTTTAAAAATATGAATAAACACATTTTTACATTAACCAAACCATCGAAATGAACTGAAAATAATCCAACCAAACAATACAACACGAAAATATGACAAAATACTAGTTATATGATACACTAACCGAGACAATACACAGACTCAGACACACACACACATACACACACACATATATATATATATATATATGTGTATACATACATACATATATATATATATATATATATATATATATATATATATATATGTATATATATATATATATGTATACATATATATATATATATATATATATATATATATATATATATATATATATGCAGCAGCCAAATTTTCTTCAGTAGTTTATTCTGTTTATGTCGTCTAGGGTGAGTGCTACATTAACCATGTAATGATAGGGGATCATTCCAAATGACATTCTATATAATATAATGCAATTAATGATTATATATGTGCACATATATGAACGTAAATGTACCACGAATCAGTTTAAAATCTAATATTCTGAACATGAAATACGCACATAAAAAGAGAAAAGAAAAAGAAAGCAAGAACTATTTCAACAATAGAAAACGAAAAATTACTGGCATAAATGCACACATTAAGCAAAATAAACACTAATATGAAATAACTAAACATGAACAATTAAAAAGAAGGTAGCACGCAATAATTCCAAGGCCAGACGAAGCGATCCAATTTATTGCGTACCCTGAAAAATAAAAGGAATGAAAAGATGAATATTTTTCTCATATTCTGGAAAGATTAAAAGCCATAGAATGAAAATCTGATCTGATGAATGCAGGGGACCAGTATTTTGGTGTTTATGCATGAAACTTGAAGTCGAAAAATCAACGTAATTCAAAATCTTCTGATTATAACCATTATAAAACCCCAATGCTTTGCAATCACAAAATGATACGTATATTAATTGTATTTAGGCAGTCCATCATAGATATAAGAGTAGATTACAATGTTAATATTGTCCTAACGTTTTGATCTCCCACTTTCTATCAAACCTCTGGCCATTATCGAAGTCAGGGAAAACTGAGTTTCAGCAAATCCTGAAGGAGACGATGAAGCAATAAATGTAATTGAGTCATTCTGTTTTGGTTAATGTGGACTAACTTCCTAATCTTTGCTGTCTGTTTTTATCATAACGTTTCAGCTGATGTACTCTTCGATATTCCTTGGGTGGCATTTTGGAATCTTGGACCTCACTCCATGGGGGCATGCGCTCCTTCTCATACAGGTCACATCTGGTACCTGTGTTTGCGTGTTATCAGAATAGTCCTCCTTTGGCCAATGAGCAAAACCCGCGACCTTACAGTGAACTCAGGGTACATCAGCGAAGCTCCATTGTTTTGGCAGTCATATTCATTTTAGCACCGAAAACATTTCAGTCTGGTTTAAGTTTTGGATCTTCTTGTAGCTGCCAACTGACTTGACTGCTACTACTCTCTTTCGTCCATCCAGTTTTAGCACAATATTTCGAACGTCGATGATTAAACGATGAATTTTCGATTTATTCCATCTAAAATTTGTTTTGGTGGTCTCTCTATATATGTGTGAGTGTATGAGAGAGAGAGAGAGAGAGAGAGAGAGAGAGAGAGAGAGAGAGAGAAAGAGAGGGGGTGAGTTATTGTCATTTCTTCCTCTGTAGACTCCCTGTAAGGCATAGCATTACGGTTTCAATAGCAAGTAGGACTTATTAGTCGGCTGGAAAACTACAACACATTTACTCTACTCATTTGCAATAATAAAGTAATGTGAGTAATCTCCTCAAAAAGTCATCTCTGAAAAATTGAAATTCAAGAATTCGTAAATCATTTTATCACTAAAACATTACTAAACGAAAAACAAAATTATTGTTACCTGCTGCCAAGTTATAGACAACAAGTTGAAAGCAGCTAATTTCCCAAAAAGTAATGGATTTTTCTCAGATCTTCATCACATTTATTATGATTTTGTTCATTTTACTTATGCTGATTTCATCACTATGAAGTTACCTTTTACATAACCCAGATAAGCGCTCATCAAACATTGTGGATCTTAAGCAAGTTGTAATTGAACTTGGTGTACTAAAAGATCGTTCAACACTACATTATGTTGCTGGCGAAGACCAACAGCAAAGCCTCGCGAATAACAAAGTATCATCCGATACATCATTTCTATCTTCCACATTGGATTTTGAGGACCATAAGTCAAACTATGCGAAAGTTTCAATGCCGAACTCATCGATTCTATTCATTGATACAATGCTCGTGACACTTTGCTTGAAATTCGCTTGTTCACATTTCTCCATATCTATGAAAAGGAGTTGAAACACGATTATTTGAGGCCTGTTTTCTCTTGGAAAACTAATCTGAAGTGAATGAATCAAAGTTCCAAGACAAAGGACGAACATACACACCTAAAATGATCCTTTAGAGCAGAACTTTCAAAATTACAACGATGCTTCTCCGCATAATTATCAGCCCTATGCATAACACCCTGTCTGAAAAACTAGGGAGCATCCTCTCTGTGTTTCTTGATAACACCTACTAAATCTTGAATATTGCGACTGAACTGAAGTAAATCTATTTTGTGAGCTCTGAGGTTGTTGAGTTACGAGTCCAAGCAAAGATGAATGTGTAGAAATAGTCGCCAATAAAAAAAACAAAAAAACTTGTAATTGCAGCAGCTTTCAACTGATGTGCAGTTGGAGTGAGTATTCTCTTGATCACGTTCAGCTATCCACTCAAGCTTTTCGTATATCTTCACGAAATGCGTAGCGGACACATGGATGCTTTTGTTCTCATCTGACCGACGTGTTTCTCATATAAGTTGGATGTTTGGAACCAATTTCCGTCTCATGGAAAAAATGATGATTGCTTCAATCGTTTTTGTCACGCTTCCAGCCTGAGGTGAAGAGATTAAATCGGTAACCAACAAATACAACCTGTGTGAAGAGTGGTGGACACTGCCTTTGGTTACAATTCCCAGAGTTTAGCCTGCACTCAGATTTCCTCACCTCTCATTGCTGAGCAATCATCATACCTCTGGCCACAAAGATTTCCTAGATTCAATCTGAAGTCTCTTGTACCCTCTAGAATATCACCAGCAGTTGTTTAAATTAATGTCTCCCAGTGCTACAAACCCAATAGACTCTTCTATTGTTTTTTCCATCACTGTTATCCACCAAACAAACAGAAAGCTACTCAATTCCAGATATATTTGCAGCATCTTCTGCAATGACAGAAAATCCTGGAGCATAGTTAGCCACAATTTCATCTCGGACTACTCGCTCACATATGTCTGTTACAGCAAACTTTCCATACAATTTTCATATTTTCGCTTGGTGGTAGTGTTTGCTGACATCTCAGCTATGCAAAGAGCGTAATTAATGTGTGCACATGTATTAACTATTGTCAGCTTCTATCTTAACGATTTTTTATATTCGTTTTTCCAATAAAAACAACAGAATTGAAATTATATAGTTACTTACAAATTTCTAAACTTCTATATCCTTTGGCACGCACACACCTGGAAAATGAATGTCTTACTGGACTAGAGTTCCAACTGCCCTGCTATTCGCTCGTAGCTGAGAAGTGGATGTATTATTTCCCCAACGACATGAGTGAGAAGTAAACGTAAACAGCCTTAGCAGAAACTTGATCACGGTTTTGCCGATTCCACTGTCTGTGCCAATACCTCCGATGATTGTAAATGGTAGGGAATTGGTGCAAGCGTTCCTGACTGGATACGGCAATTTTCTAAATAGTATGACGAATATTCCTCGTGTTTTCCGATTTTGACACATGAGAAGAAAACTTGAAAAATAGAAACGTTTTTGTTCTTCCTCGTTCTCTCTCAAAAATTAAAAAAAAAGTTCCCCTCACTTTGGTCTCTTAGTAAGATTACCTCACTCTCCACTGCACATATATTGTGGGACTGCTTAGCTGAAAATTCCAATCCAATTGTGCATTTCGGGTTCAAAAGTATAAAATTTAATATACTTTTTTGCTGAAGGCATTTTTTAAAATGTTTGATAGATCGTCCCTGGCAGCCATTTAAAAATGCCAATAACTGTTTCCGGATCAATTTTCCTGCCATCGATGAATATAATGATATTGAGGACATAATTAATTGAATTTATTTAGCAAACATCGTTTTGTGGAATCTCCATTTGGATAATACATTCAAGTCATAGAAAATCCAAAAGGGCTTCAGTGACTGATGTGTAAATTTTAATTGCAATACAGTTGCGTAGACTCGTCCGATATGAATAATTTTGGTGTCAAATCATAAATTTCTTTGATGCACAATTTGGAATTAGAAGTTTCCTTCTATCACATGATTCAATATAATCACCATGTGTGGAGTTCAATGCAACAACTACATTCACAGATTAAATGGAACTGATGATACTGGTGATGTTGATGGTGGTGGTGATGATGATAATAGTGGCAGTGGTGGTAGTTGAGATGATGGTGGTAGTAGTTGAAGTGATGTTGTTGGTGGTGATAATATTAGTTGTGCTTTTGGTGATGATGATGGTGGTGGTGATAAAGGTTATTGTGATGACGGCAGTGATGGTGATGATCATCACCACGTTTACCATCTCCATCATCATCATAACCATCATCACTATCATAGCCACAATCATCATCGTCACCACCACCATTACCACCCACACCACTATCATCAGAACCATTTCCAAAATCATCATCATAACCGCCCTTATCACCAATAGCATCATCATCACCACCAGCACCACCACCATCATAAATAGCACCATTCCCACCATCAAGACCATTATCATCATCATCATTACCACCACCACTACCACCACCACCAGTTCCACCGCCACCATGATCTGTATGACCAGCCCCATTTACACTGCAGTGTTGACACCAGCATCGGACTAAACATATGGTGGCCATCTTGAATTGTGAGATGAAAGGAATCGTCTGAACAATTCTAAAGTTCCAAATTCAAAGTCAAATCATTAAATAAATGAAACTGAGATCATCCATAACAGAGTAATTCACACAATTCGATCGCAAGTACAATTTTCATGACAGTCATGGCGGTCATCTTGGATATTTCATTTTTTGAAATGTATTGAGCTTTAAGTGTGCCAAATTTCGGTGCTTTTATCACAAAATGCACAGTTATTTGGCTAATTGGATTCACTCTAAATGATATTCAACAGGAGAATAATTTTGTAGATGAAAATGTTTGTTCTAGTCTGCAATTCTCAGATGAGTCCAAGTCATCATTCCAGGGAAATTTCACCCTTGCTTTGTTCATCATTGGTGCATAATTCAAGTTGTAGATAGAGTGAGCGTTCTAGATCTGAGCGTCAGAAATTCTGCAAGCCGTCACAATTTCTTAGAACTATCAACGTGGCTAACATGTTTCTTCCGTTTTTCAGTGATTCGGGCAAGTTAGTTGGATGTGTATGTATGTATGTATGTATGTATGTATGTATGTATGTATGTATAGTATGTATGGACCCCAGCAACGGAACGAGAAAACTGAATATTCAAACATTTACTCTATATTATGTTTAGAAAAAAAAAACGGTTTTAATTTTTGGAAAATCTCATCCCCAAATAATTTTTAAGAAAGGGGTTCAATTTACAAAGTAAGTTTATGCCAAATCGGTCCTTTACTTTTCGTCCGACAGTCTTCATGCTTGCTTCGCTTTTTTCAATTCAGACTTTTAGTGACCCAACAAAAGTAACATTTATCTCCTGTTTTTTTGTTTTTTCTCCTAATTGATCATCCTTAACAAAGTACATTGCTGGAAGACGTTGGTTATGTGCCGGTTTCTATTGAGTAACAACCCAAACCCGTTTTGTCTGAGTCTTTGTGATAAGTTGATCGTAATTTAGTGACTGACTTCATCTTCAATTAAGTGTAGGATTCATTCATCAGACTCATTCAAAAGACCAGACAGCAGAAACCTTTTCAAAAGGCGCCTCTGCTAGAACCAGTGATTCCCCCTGGTGAGAAAGATCCAGTCCCTCAGGTTAGTGCAATGCTCCCTCAAAAACGTGACTGCGAAATTTTAAAAAATCCCCAGAGTTAAGTCAAGTTGGAGAACTTGCTCATAATGATAATAGTGTCCCCATGAGATCAAATGTGTCTATTTATTTAAGAACCCTACTGAGAGGGGATCAGTTGACGCAAAGTTGCCAAGAAAGAAAAAGAACAGACGGGTCATTTAGCTACTTGGCAAAATAGCCCCAGTGATAAAAGGGTCGATATGGGTTCAAATCCCATGTGAAGTTTTGCGCATATTTTCAAAAAATTGAGCGTACATTTTTGCCAAGTGATAATTGATATTCCATTTGGGATGGGTTTCATGTAGATTTTATGATGAATTTATATGTTTCGTCTTCAGAGATCTGACCCTTATTTTAGGGAAAAAGAAGAGTTGATTGAATTTAACTCTTATCGATCACGAGTTATAAAACAAGAAAAATTAAATATACCCTTTTCCCAGGCAAAATAAAAAAAAAGCATCAAACTTTAAAAATATGGCTAGCAAGTTGAAAAATATGGCTAGCAAGTTGAAAAATATGGCAAGCAAGTTGAAAAATATGGCAAGCAAATTCAAATCGTCAGTGTGGCTTGTTTTTATTGCAATGTTTCGTCCACTGTACTCTCTCGGTAGTTGTATACTTTAAACTTGTTTGTTGTATTTCTTAATTTGCTTGCCGATTTTCTTTATTTACTTGCCGTATTCATTAATTTGTTCGTCTTATTTTCTTTATTTGTTAGCTTCATTTTTTAATCTACACGGGAAAAGGTATTGAACATAGTAATATCCAGTACTTTTTAGGGAAATGTCAGTAGTACATCAAATAGAGTATTTTGGTGGAGTAGTTCGCTAGTGAAAATTTGATAATAATAATAATAATAACAATGATAATAATAATAATAATGATAATAAAAATAGTAATAACAATAATAATGATGATGATGATGATGATGATGATGATAATATTAATAATAATAATAATAATAATAATAATAATAATAATAACAATGGTATTAGTATTATCATTATTATTGTTTTTTTGATTTTGTTATCGTTGCAAAGCAAAGATCTACTCATAGAACCCTTCTGGCAAGTGCATCTGCACCATTCGTAGTTTCTTCCAATGAAGTTGTCTCAGAGATTATTCGATTGAGCTGATGTTTGGTACAAGAGACTTTTGGACCAGGGTGCAACTTCTTTATACATCGAACTATACGCCTTCACGCTGGCTACAGCTCCAGCCGTTTATGCTTAAAATAGACAAACTCCCACTGTTTTAAGTGGAAATACTAAAGGCGGCTCCGCTAAAACATTTGAATGAATAATTCTCAAATCTCATGCCCTCTTTTCAGTATTATAGCCTTCTCCCACACTGCTCTGGTCTGATTTGTTTCATTGTTTCCCTTTAATCTCGATTTTATTCAATTATTATCCGAAGTGTTAAAAATAAATGATTCCACAAAGATTTTATATGATCTCGTTGCAAGATGAATTATCTTAAGTGTCCAAAATGTCCTCTCATGAATTTAGACATTATTAAATATCCAATATATACGTCTCAGTGGAAGAGTAGAATAACTGTGTAATATTTCATAGGATCAATAACAATAGAATTGCACGGAATCATTTCACGGAATTTTTTCTCAATAAAAATACCTACTGATCATTTCTGAAATGTGCCCCACCCATACGTATAATAATTAGCAATGTATTTTCCACTCTAGCATTCTTAGGAAAATAACTGGCGTAATAAGATTGACAGCGTAGGAGAATTAAAAGAATCATACAGTAATAAAGTAAATAAAAGCTCAACAGGACGTTATTCCCCGAGTTGGCTGCAAGTCTCTACGCCACGGGCAAACTAGTTGATGAGTGAAAAAATGCACAGCATCGTAACCATGGAAGCTGTCTTATTTCATAACTTGTTAAAATTCATCTTTGTTAGTTCTATCATGAAGTTTCAGTCGATACATAGTTCAGCCTTCTACATGTGTATAATACAATTGGTAAGAGAGGATTCTGAATCTTGGTGATGAAGTTTCCTGAAGGCAAGAAGTTACCCCCATCAGAGGGTGAATTATATACCTGAGTAAGACTAAAGAATGTATCAGCCAAATAGTTGTGAGATAATCAACAATCATGAGAATACCAATCCAAACAACTCGTAAAAAAAAGGACTACTACTCTGGAGTTTACTTTACACTGTTATATAATTCTAGATATTGATAACAACAATGACAACAACAATTACAAATTTGGCATACAACTTTATTTCAACTGGAAGATTTGTGGAGAAAAATTGGGGTCACTCGATTCCCTTCCCCCACACTCTATATCTAGAATTATTTCGAGAATTACTTAGATTTTCATGCAATCTATATAGAAAAAGTAGCGATACTCTCTTATTAACTCCCCTTCTATGGTTAAAGAGAAAGATATTTTTCAATTAAACAAAAACTGTTTTTTGTTTTACAATTTTTTTTAAAATGAAGCCAAGAGGCTGGAATAGATACATTTTTTTAAAATCTATGTATTCGTCACTATTAGTCACCGTTCATAGTAAGAACTTTTCACATGCACACTCCCCTTAACGAATTAATAAGCTTCAATTAGTGTGGGGTTGGGCCCTGAAGCAGCCAGCTTGTCTTGAAATTTCTTCTGATAATGGAAAAGGCCTGAGAATATATCGGCCGAAATGTAGTAATAAACTAACAAATATGAGCGTATTAGTCCAAATAACTTGAGGAATGATGATAATGCATCATGTAAGAATGTTAGGCGTTGAGAAAGGCTGAAGAATTCATCTAGTGAAGAATAGAGATAAAACCTACTAAGATGGCGATATTAGTCCAAAGTACTCGTGGAATGATAATACCTTATCTGATAAATTCAAAGAAATACAAAAGAGAATTCTATTGTCAAACTCCAAAACTGTTTTTTTTTTTCTGTAACAAGAACAAGATTAAAAACATCAAGAACGATTTGGTAAAAACCAAGATGTAAAATTCACATTCCCTACCCCAATTCGAACTTACAATAAACACATTACCCAGAGACTGTCTTAGAGACTGAGCTAAATTGATAAATTCTGATTTTAGTGAAAGTTAATTTTACGGATTATAGGAAAATAAAAGGTGTTTGCAATGACTGTGATCGGAAGAAAAAAAAAAAAAAAAAAAAGAATTAGACAAGGTACACGGTACCGAAAGTGAAAAGAAGACGAGAAAAGTAGCGTCGGATTTGAGAGAAAAAAAGAGAGCATTGGACGGAGAAAGAGGGGGGGGCGTATCAAATTAAAAACTGGTCCGGTTAGTCACACAACAGAAATCACGACGTGACCAACGTATTTTGGCGGCCTAACGTGTTGGTTGTGATCAATAAAAAATAGTGAAAAGGTCTGACCAAGGAATACGTTACTTCTCTTGCCTTTTCTTACATCGTTAAAAAGTCCAAATTTTCCAAAAGTAAGCTTGAATGCAGCCGGGCACAAACAAAGGGATCAATTCAACATGAGCGTTCATAGACATATCGAGTAAATGTTCAAATTTTCAGCCCACAAGCTCTGCTGGTGGGGCCTGGAACACGACTCATACATAGATTTCCAGCCAGCCAGACCTACTTAAAAACTAAGGGAACATATGATGTTGACAGTTTTGGTTGACGGTTTCTAAAGACTGACATCATGGGTTGGTGTATAAGTGGGAGTGAAATTTAGTTAGAAAATGGCTTAGACTGGTGGTAAAGAAATAGCATGGAAGAGGAAAGGAAATGTGTGTGTGGGTGTTTGTGAGTAGGTGAGAGAGAGAGAGAGAGAGAGAAACAAAGTGAGAGATAGAGAGAGGGACGGGAAGTAAAGGAGAACGGACCACTGGAGTTGAGCTACCGACAGATTGGTGTGATGACTTCCGCAGGTGTCGAGGAGCGTAGCCGGCCAGTCTGAGTGGCTCTGGCTCTTGGCACTCCCCTACGCCACTACACCGCTTGTGGGCATTCTAGGTGATAGTTTTGGATATGGCCCAAAGCCTGGCGCCCTATGCTGCGTGGGGAGTATTACTTACCCATCTTTTCCGGTACGCTCTAAAGTAAGAACCCCTCGGCTGGACAGATGTGCTTACAACCATCGTTTAGCCGAGAAAAAAACACAGTAGCCTCTCCAAAGATATTGCTTTGACAGGCAAGGATTCAGAGAAGGGGGTTAAAGGGTGGCAGGCCTACCCCTGCTCATGCTAAGCAAAATTAAAGTGTCGTTTTTAATATCTAGATAAAGAAATTTCATAAATCAAAAAACAAAACAAATAATCATAGATTAACTTTGAAAACAAAAAAATATATCCATTGTCAAATTATACAAATGGAAGAAACGCGATTTTCATTTATAGTGGGCCCACCTGACTGCTCAAAATCCGAGAATCAAACCCTGAATGGTAAGATCAAACCCCAAGAAATATTGGCCATTTGCATATTCATTTATGATAAACATAGCTTGCTTAATGGAAACATATATGACTTTTCCATACCATCTGTAGATGGGTTTGGCGAAGTGGCGCGGGTAATAGAATCAGCGACCCGAGTTCAAACTACGGTCGGGTTTGTCACCGTTCACCAAATCGATTCCCCAGGCAAATGCATGATTCCATTTCAGCCCACCAAGCTAAGGGTAGAATACCAGGGCAGAATCTGCTGTATAGCCAGAGGGAGACCAGGGAGTGAAACCTCCTTACAGCAGTTTGACGCCCAATTTGGTATCTTTATGGCAGCTCCTGCTGCCCATACGATGCAAAATGTAGCGCTCTGCTTTCCTCTGGACCGAGGCTGAGAGGGTGATTCTGACGACTGAGCATCTCAGGATTTCCATATGCTTCGCCTAGGCATGTGCCCGTGTCAATCTATTGTATATAGAGACAGAAGAGAGGCACTTTTTGGCACTACCCGTCGGTTAATGAGGAAGAATAAGCGGATACAAGATATCTTCTGGCATGGACAGTGGGATGGGAACAATTAATCTCCATTGATTGAATAAAAGCATTGGTTCAAAAATTCCCAGAAGGTTACGAAAGACACCTGAAGAAGGCTGTAGAATACAACAGCTGAAATATTGTGTCTACAACAATCAAGATGAGTCCAAGTAAATCAGTGTATGATACATGAGTAGTTATTTAATATTTGCACTCACATGCACACACATACACACACACACTCACACACACACACACACACACACACACACACATAAGCAAATGTATTGTCTCCATGATATTTACGGCTGTGAATATATACTATTTTACGTGCGTTTGTGAGTACCTATGGGGATACAGATATATTGGTAAATGGTTTTTTCGTGCTGGTCAGAAGAGTTGTCCGTAGTGGCTCAATTTCCACCGTCCTCCTCGGTTCCACATTATCACCTTGCTGTGTCTGACAGGCTGCCATAACTTTGACAGAACCAATATCCACGGCTGACGTTCCATTTTGTTTGTGGGTTTAAACATTGTCAGTCACTTCCGTTCTGGACAGTCGGAGACGCCGACGGAAATCACATCAAGAAGGTACACAAGACACTAACTTTACATACACGCACGCAATTACAGAGGTCTTTTCTTTCTTTCTATACTCCCCTCTCTCTCAAATACACACACACACGCACAGGCATACATTTTGTTTTCTAATTTTTGTGCTTCTTTTTCTTGCAATATATACCAACATAAAAGCATACATTTACTAATACCCATCTATTTGTCTGTCTATCTCTATCTCTCTTTCTCTCTCTCTCTCTCTCTCAATCCGCTATATAAAACGCAATATTTATTCATAGATACGTATGTTTTGAGTTACAATTTTAAATGAGTGCACAAATACTCCCAAAACTGACCAGCAGCAACACTTTGATCATTGGTAGAGCGCACAAATACTGGACTCTAAGACATAGATATTCTGATCCTTGGCAGAAGTGCTGATCCGTACGTTAATAATACCATAATACTATGGATATTATGCATAGATATTCAGGTATTACATTGTATCCAATGCGCTGAAATTATGACTTGGAGGCGTCTACCGAAATTGGACCGTTGGTGTAAGTTGTGCCAATTCAATATCCTTGTAAAACATGTACAGATAGGCCTTCAAATAAGGAATATAACAGAGGAAGATAAGAGCTATGTTCATACACACACACACACACACACACACACACACACACACACACACACATATATATATATATATATATATATATATATATGAAATTGGGGCACAGTGGATCAGGAGAACAATTGTAAGTAGAAGCTAAATAAGGTTTTTTAAGATAAAAGAACTGTGAAATAGATATGAAGATGGGAAAGTAATACCTCTCTCAGTTAGCAGCTGACAAGCACTTTTTTCTAACCAGCTGCTCCCCAATCAAAGTAAACAATGAATCATCCTCCGGGGAACAATGAATCAATATAAGATTAAATGATTCAGAGAAGATGAAACCGTACATTTATTAAAATATTGTTGAATCGTAGACTTATTCTCACAAAGAGTGATCATAAAAATCTATCCAATATTCATTGGCCAAAATAGGGTATACTGAAGGAAACATTCAACTCAAAATCACATCCACAATCTCAAAAGCAATTTAAGAAATGGAAATGAATGATGCAAAATTAAAATGATAATGTTCTTTTAGTTTCTATGTCAACTACATTAAATGAATTGACAGGATAATTTTGATTAAAAGAATTGAAGTCACTCATTCCGAGAAGAGATCCGCTGTACCTGATGCACTGTGCCCCACGCATTCCATTGAGAAAGGTGACTTTATCTTTCTCTCACACTCTCCCTCTTGTCCTTTCCGTCCCCCTCTCTCTCTCTCTCACTATATATATGTGTGTGTGTGTGTGTGTGTGTGTGTGTGCATTTGTGTGAAACAGTATGTGAGAGAGAATTACATGTATGTTCATTTATACTCATACAAGTTTTCAGTTTTTCACCTCTCACTTCATTCTCTACCCTTTCTCTCTCTCCCTCTCACTCTCTCTCTCTCTATGAATATATGTGTGCGAGTGTGTGCGCCTTTGTATGTGTGTGCAGGTTTGTGTGCATGCATGTATATAAGTATATGTGCATGTGTGTGAATGTTCAGAGAGAAGCAGTGCGTGAGAAAAAATTACATATACTCATGCAGATTTATAGTTTTGCCCCCCCCCTCTCTCTCTCTCTCTTTCTCTCTCGTCCTCTCTCTGTGTACCAACATAAAAACTACACAGAGATATTCATACGTACCAGCTTTGAAAGCCCTTTTTTTCACAAAGGTTCAAACGCCAACCATTACTGCCAGTTTAATATCTCACAAAATGTTGGAAATCCAATAGATAAAATATATCATGACTTCAGTAAAACTTTTGATCCAGTACCTCATAAAATTATGACACAAACTAAAATCCTGTAACATCAAAGGAAATATTTTAATATTGATAGAAGATTTCTGAACAGGAAGGAAACAATGCGTGAAGATGAATGAGACGAAGTCAGAGTGAAAGGAAATAAACAGAGGTGTGCCACAGGCTTCAGTTTTAGGTGCAAACTTTTTATATTATACATTAACGGTTTAGCAAAAACAACCCAATCCAAATGCAGTATATTTGTGAATGACACAAACAGAATTCAGTAAAAGATCAAAACAACACAATAAAACTAGATAAAGACATAAAAGAATTAGAAAAATTGGTCTGAAACATGATAATTACATACAAATGTATAATAACGCATATTGGAAAACAGCAACAAAAACTGATACATGAATAATGAAGATCTGAAAACCACAGAAAAACAAACAAACCTAGGCATAATCATAACATCAAAATACCAAATCCATAACCTCGTATTAAAACCTTCTAAAACGTTGCAAAAATAATTTGAATAATAGAAAGCAGATTTGATTTCTTTGATATAAAAATGAACATTTAAGATATTATACACAGCATACATAAGAACTTATTTCGAATATGCAGTGCAAGCATAGTCCCAGCATTGCAAAAACTATATAAAAGAATTGGAAAATATCTAGAGAAGACCAACAAAACTTGATCCAGAACTAAGAAAAATCTTCTATGATGACAGACTTGAAAAATTAAATCTAGTAACATTAGAAGAAAGAAGAGCAATAAGAAACATAATTCCAACATTGAAATTTATAAAAGTCATTGACAATATCCCCACAAAAAATTCTTTACAATGTGCGAAAGAAAATGATATAGAACATTGCATAAACAATTAAGTAAAGAACTTCTTCTCACGAAGTTTTGTCAACAATTGGAACAAATTAATGGATAAAGAAATAGTAGAAAACTAAAACAGTAAATAATATTGAAAATAAATACAATGATTGCACAACTAATTAAAATTTAAAAGACAAAACAAATGAAAGACTTGAAAAGGGGAAAAACTCTCGAATGAAAAAGCTAGATGCTAACACAAATATGAGCTTATTTTTACACACCACATATATCGTACATAATTTATCTATCTTCATGATTTTATAAACACAGGCCCGTGTTGTGGCTGAATGGTAAAATGCGTCAAGTGATTGATGTTTCAATTCATGCAGAACTGTTAATTCGTATGAGAAAGAGTTATTTTCTAAATTAACTTTCATGACTCAGCTTTAATTTGCAATAAACATTATCAACATCAGACAATTAGTTCATTTCTAATCACTATTTCAGCTTGTGGGGATCGGATAACTTAGAATTACTGGAAGCAATAGACGGATTACAAAATCGATAATTTGCAGAAAACATTAGGTAAATAAAAACAGTGTCGTTGTTTTTGTTTTTTCTCTCACGAGTTGATGGTAATTCCATCATTTTTTAAAACACCTAGAAACATATAGATTTCCCACATATATATATATATATATATATATATATATATATATATATATATATATATATATATATATATATATATATAATGTAATTATAATTTTTATTCCAGGACTTTCATTAACCATTCTTCTCATATTACACAAAGATTCCTTAGAATACAATTATTTTCTAACTTGTTACCGCAGTTTTTCCTGATATTCACGAACAATCATGAACATTAAGAAGTGATGAGACAGCCATTGTCAAATTTTATGAGTCCTTCGCTTCCATTTTTGAAACATAACAGCCAAAGCTCTAGTCAGAGTCTATCAACCTTTCACTTTTTTTTTCTAACGTACCAGCCGAATAAACCCGAAATAAAATAATATCCAGTCTGCCCTCCAATTACACTGGTTTCTATTTCGTTGATTTGATTATTCGCGGTATCGTCATTAATGGTAAAATGTTGTTTTTTGTTTGTTTTTGTTTTCTAATTTGTGGACTGTAGTGAAAAACTGTGGACTACTAAAATACTGCATGGTTTCGTAAACAATGAAAGTATAGGACAGTATGTGTACATAAATGTACTAAATTGTATAACCTTAAATTTATACTTAATCATTTTATCAAAGATATTCTTAAAAGTTCAAGTACGGGTGTACTCTCTTCCTCTTCCCCTCTCTGTCTCTGTACATGTTTACTGTTGTTTTTTTTTTTACGTACAACCCGTTACTGCGACCGTCGTGGTATACAGCGGATGTTATCTGTCCGGGAATGTTCGTATTGCATTCATTAAAATACTATTACAGTAATAAGAGTTCAGTTTTAGTCTAGAGTTTCGAAATTTAAATTTCGCGAGTCTGCGCTCTGACCACTCTCGAAATTAGAGGACCGACTGTATATCAATATTTTTTTTTTTTTGCACATGATATTATTCCATTCTGAGTACTATTTACCTTTAGCTTGATTTATTCAGTTGTTTTCATAGGTTAAAATTTGTTTTACCAATGAAAACAAAAAACACATTAATGATTTTTTCCCGAATAATTTTTTCTTGCTTTCAATCACCATCGTTTGGCAAAATGTCAGTTTTGAAAAATTCAATTTTTGGGGTCGGGGATGGGCCTTCTATTTATGATATAGCTATAATGCTGGACAAGATTTTTACTTTACGTCCATTGTGCGACCATTTGCAATGATATTTCAAAAACACAAAATTGCATCTGAACAAATGACCTCAAGCCACCAAATAAAAACGCCCCCCACCACCAACACAACGGAAGTAAACGGAGTACTTCAAAGTCGTACTTTTGCACGCCTGACGGTTGTGCGACGGACGGAAAGCAAGGGTCAGTTAATTGTTAGATCGTAAATAAAACTGACTACCATAAAAAAAAAACTACTTTTTCTTCTTCTAAAAATGACACTTTCACATAGGGAACGAATGTTATATTGATTGCAAAAACATTTTCTTCTGAAAATTACTTTTTTTCTGATTTTAGGATTTCAGTGGCCTAGCACATTCCTACCCCACCTTTTTTTTTAGTTTCATGGGATATCTATAGAATATAATTTGCTTTCATGTATTGTTATATTCCAATTTTTCTCTCCCGGGCAGCGCCTGGTACCATAGCAAGTTATTTATAAAATTAAGATTTTACCTTGAACATTTTTTTTATTGGAACAATGCTCAATTTATTTCGAAATATTACTTATTTTCACACCATAAATTGATAAGAATATTAATTTAAAAAAAAACAAAACAATAATATAAAAAACGATTTCTAACATCAAGACGCAATTAAAAGCATCTAAATTTAGAAGTATAAAACAAATTGACAACAATGAGCAAGGGACGTAACTAACGCAGATGATTAAAAAAAATCTAAATTGCCAACACTGAGCAAGTGATGTGATTCACATATGGTTCACGTACATCGGCACGTCTGTCAGTGATTGCAATCGATGCTAGAGATGCTCGAGCATCTGAAAAGGCGGTAAGCGAAAGTGACGTTCAGCGTTTGTTTTTGAGACAAGCCGATACTTTCACCAGACACTACTCATAAACACTCAAATCAAAAACTTTATGTATTGTTGCATCTCAACATCTCAATCAATTTACCCTATTTTATGTAGCATAACGACTGTTTTCTGTGCTTGCCATTAAAAGTAAGCGAGTTTTGAAAGTCTTTTTCTCTTGGTTTCGATCACTAATGTTTTCTCTTTTGGGATGATGACAGATTGTTTTTAGATGCACTGGCATCTATAGCAGTGATTGCTGTCACTGACTGACAGACTGACAAATCGACATAGCAAACGCCTCGCTCCATTTACACGAAGCCCTTTTTCATGAGTTGGTTAAGTGACATTTTTTTTATTACATTATCAGAACATTGAATTCTATCTTACTACCCGAAAATACAAACATATCAAATGTAAGAATGAAATTTCACAATATAAGCCTTAAATGAAAAAGGAAAAGGTTTTTAAAGGGAGTAGCTTTGATAGGAGTGTTTTTCAAATGAATGTTTTTATAAGACACTGAAGATCTAACTAGTGCATCTATGATCTGACTTTCCGATTTGTTTTCAGTGTTGCTCAACTGGTGAAAGGAGGTATGAGTTGCGTACTGGTTGACTGTAAGGATAATGAAATCAGCGAGCCGAGTTCGAACTCTTGCCAAGGCAGTTTACGTTTCTCCTGCCTTAATGCTCTTGGGAAATCCACCCCCCCAAGCTGTTGGTAAAATAGACTTGGATCTTTAGTATTTGAAAGGTAACCGGTGTAGGTGAAGAACAACCAAATATCGATTGTTTTCTGAGTTACCATAAGAATAAAACCTATTTTTAAATATTTTTCCCCAGACAGTGAAGTTTGGAGAGGAATATGTATTCCCTTGTGTTAGTTTCTTTTGTTTGTATGTCTGCTTGATACGGTTCTCAATGAATTTCTATGAGATTTAGAAGAATGGTGGGCAAAGGGCTATGGAGGATGGATTCGTATGCAATTACCTCACCTGACTGTTGGCTGTATGTTCACACCACGCGATATCTCTAAAAGTTCTCAATGAATCTCAATGAATCTTTAATGAAATTCAGTGGAAGATTGGACAATGTGCTACGGAACAAGTGATTAAGTTTTCCCAAACTTCTAAATGAATTCCAATAACATTTTTTCCAAGGGTATGCAATAGGCAAAGGAGGAACTAATTCGATTGGGGTGGGGGGGTGATCAATGTCTTTTCTC
>OY735201.1:23975386-23997886 GCA_963457665.1 Thysanoteuthis rhombus
GATCACCTCTTTTCCAACTTTCCTGATTGATCAGCCCCTACATGACACGCTGACAAGAGACGTTGATCACAAGACGGTTTCTATTGAGTAACTAACCAGACTAACCAGAAACTATAGGTTTCGTTTTTTTTTTTTTGTATCAACAGTATTGGTTGTTGGCCGAGGAAATATTTCAAGGAATGTCCGTTATTCGAAAAAGGTTTAGAAGAACAACTGTTCTGCGTCAAACATTATGTTTGTATTGGTGACGTGACTATTGTCAAGGGTCTATACTATTATAAGCAATTTACTTCAGCAGCAGTGGCGAGAATGCGTTTACTTCTTCCATGACGAGCATGACTGTGCTAATTTCTACCGTGTCTCGTCTCACTTTCGTGTGTCTTATCGTTTCTTATTGCTTTTTACTATGACCTAGACACCAATCAATTAATCTTTTGTCCCATTTGTTGTCTTTTCTTTTCACTACATGCACTTCACATTTTCTCCATTTTTTATTACTTAATCTCTTGTACGATATCCTTCACCCTGGTCATCTCTCGGATCCATGTTGATCTTTTTCCATCGCCGAGAGTTATTCCAAATATTACTCTTTCCATCGCTCTCTGTGCGGTTCAGAGTTGGTTTTCGAGTGATTTTGTGAGTTTCCAAATTTTGCTCCCTTACATCATTCTTGGAAGGGCTCATCAAAAAATGTACGTACATTTTTACTAGGAGTCAAGCTCCTTGCAAATCAAGAGTGGGCATGATTCATTTTTTTCTTTCGAAAACACACACATACACACACACACACACACACACATATATATATATATATATATATATATATATATATATATATATATGTATGTATATATACACACACATACACACATATATATATATATATATATATATATATATATATATATATATATATATTATATGTGTGTGTGTGTGTGTGTGTGCACACATTTTTTTCAGAAAAAAAGTATTGACTTGCCCCCTTAAAATATATAGAGTCTTGACTTTAGGTAAAAATGTGTATATTTTTTCAAACACACAGCAATGACCACACATATTGGGGATCTGCCTATTACAATATCTCATTTTTATTTGTTGACAATTTCTTCTTACTACTTGCTGAATTTCTATTCATGATTAGCTTCCCTCCGAAAATTTTAGACGTAGAAACTTTCTGACTGCCTTTACAGCACATTTATAATATTATCAAATCACAAGTATCCACATATTCCTTCTCATATTACACCCGAGTTCAATTTTCAGTCGAGGCAGTTTATGTTCACTTTGTAGTAATATCCTTGTGAAAAACATGAATCAATCTCTTCTCCCTCAGCTATAAGTAAAATTGCTGGACGGATAGAGTTCTCTAGCCCCGGAAAGGCAACATGTTTATGAAAAAGACAAACCAGGAAGTGGAATTCCCCTCAAAGCACATTGTCACCCAATTTGTCGTCCTGATGCCAGACGTATCAATCTATGTTTTCCTCTGAGCTACATCAGCGAGACCGGGAGGGGTATTCTGACGACAGGGCATCATAGGGTCTCCATAATCTACGCTTAGACATGCGCCCTGGAAGGGACACTCTAGTGTTGTTCCATTATCTGTAGAGACCGAACGGAAGCCATGTATTCACTGTTTCATTGAATAGTGACATGTGCATTGTTTTTCTGGGTATCGAAATTCACTGAGCAGCAACGCAAGAAATAACAAATGTGATTCTGTACCAGACAAAGCTAAATTTAGTATTCATTTAGTTTAGCTTAGTTTAGACACTAGGTGACAAATATGGGTCCAATTCACTACACGATTGGAATACTCAACGAGACTACCTGGCTAACCATTACTCCACGACAGGGTGACCTTTACTTATTTGAAAAAATAAGATGAATCAATAAACTAAAGATGCTTTGCTTAGAAGTCATGCTTAACAAGGTAGCCACGCAGAGCATTTACACTGGAGCGAATTCGATCCTAACTGGTTGTCATCTTTGACACCCTTGTTTACTATCTAGCAGAGTTCTAGGACAGTTGCAACCGGACAGCTACCTCTGGAAATAGCATAGCAACTGTAAAGCCAACGATAAGTTGACAAAAATTAAGTACTTGGCCTTGTAAATGATTACACTCTTAGAAATAGTCAAGTTTTTACCTGGGTAGCAGTTATCCAAGGGGTAGTTGTCGCATGGGGGTAATTGTTCCGGGGGCAGTTGTCCTGATACGATCTAGCTGTGATAGTAGCAGTCTTTATTTGAATAATGTCATAAAGTACATCTAATATTGATGCTTTATCATTTCCTCTTTTCATCACAACGTTCTAGGTTGAATACCCTCGGTAAGTACAGTGTAGTCAAAATTGAGAGAATTCAGCTTTGCACTTGAACCTCATATACAATTTACTTACTTTAAATTTTCGGTGAGTATTCATTCGACTTAGAAGTCTGGTAGAAACAATAAATAGTTTTAAAAGAAAATTAGAAAAAAATGAATTATCAAGTGCTCGCAACTTCAAACCCACCTTGTTGTGGTAGTATCGCAGCTCGGGAGATTAGAAAGCAGACACATCATTTTATAGTAACAGTTCCATTTATATCAAAGAGGCAGAGTCTATCTATTTGCATAAATTCAATTTCTAGCACTTATAATAGCTATTAAGGGATTTTTTTTACACATATTCATAAATTTTAGCGCACTTAGAGCTGATTTAGACTGTTCCAGGGTCTCATCATTCAACAGCCGAAGCCGTTGACCGGGTAAAGGCATTTCTTATAATTCAATGTACAAAAAGTTGTGCCTTGGTCCGAAAATTTCACGTACTAAATTCAAGCTCAATTCGACAATCTGCAAGGTAGCTTCGTTGGAAGAAACTGCAAATTGCCCCTGACCAAATTGGTTCTGTGAATAGATCTTTACTTCGCTCCAGTAATGAAAACGTATTGTAGAACTCAGATCAAACAAAGGGGCAATCTCACAAAACATTGAGAGAGAGAGCTCAGTCTTCCTAAAAAGTTGGATCTTTCCAACTAATACGACACCTGGTCAAAAAGTATTCAGCCATTTAGTATTAACGAAAAATATCCTCCTAAAGGCAATGGTGCCTCAGTCTGTTTCAAAGTACTACCTTTTGGACTTCACACACTTACCCAAGAGCCCCTTCACTTTTTAATACTCTTTCAGAATTGCCATCATCAGCCCAGTCACATCCTTCTTAATCTCGTCCAAGGTCTGAAAGAAAGGCTATAAATCCAGGGAACATAATCTGAACTGTAAATGGTGGGGCTGGCAAACTTTGTCGATGCGTTGTTTTGCGAAGAAAACCTGCACGAGACGAAGAATTCAGTCGCTCAGGCATTTTGAATGCGATGGTTACAAAGACTGCTATCTCACTCAATGGCACCTCACTGTCGACTGAGTAACCCGGCGGGACTGTATATGTTCAAGCATGCGCAGAAAAGTTCCCACTGGATGGGTGCGGAAAGAAAAAGAAAATGCGTGTAAGAAAGATAAAATTGGAAGAAAAACAACAAAAAGGAAGGAAAGAAAATCTACAGGATTCTGCTTCAAAGGATCTAAAGATTTAACATTATCTATGAACAGGTTTCTGTATCAATATCAATCTCCCCTCTCCGGCCATTATCAACTTTGAGGTGCAATTTGAAAAGAAAATGGCAGATAATTGAGAGATAAGAGAAAAGTTGGGTGAGCCCCTTTTTTGATACGATGCACGTGTCACGGACACGCTCAGCTGCCGAGCATTTTGTCAAAGACAGTAGAAACTAAACATAAGTTGATATCATTAAAGATATGAGAGAGATAATTAGCCTATAACAGTGACTAATTTAGGCCCTTTCAAGACCGATTTATGATGGTTGTTAATACCTTAATTTTCAAGAGGATATTTTTAAATGACAAAAACGAACGAAAAATGTATTTTAATTGCCAAAGAAAATCATTCTTTAATAAATTAAAAATATTTTATATTCTCATGAATTAAAATCAAGATGAGATACACTTGTTCCATGATAAATTGATCCTGTTAGAAATTGATTCCCAATAGACCTCTAGAAAGTACGTACATATCCCAGAGGTCTTGGAAACTTGGGGATATATATGTTTCAGTGTGGAAGAGGTTAAGCGGGACATTAATGAAAAAATAAGAGAAAAAGGTGAATAAAGAGAAGGAATTAAAAGATAAAATAATGAAGGGGAAAAGGAAGAAGTAAAAAACATGGATAAAAAAACATGCAAAATGAAAGAAAATTAAAAAAAATAGAAATGAAGAAAGACAAGACAGGCTGCTACAGGGACAAACTCTACCCCAGCTTCTATCTTGACTGAAGATGATTTCTACAACTTTTGTATTGTATATATAATAATAGTATAAAAATATATATTTTAATGTAAAAATGTATTCATTTATCAGAATGAAATAAGCATGTGTATCTGTGTGGTAATTTCCCGTTAATATCCAAGACTTATCAATTTTGCTCAGTCATTGAGGCATCCTCCTGGCAATTAGTTGATCGTGAATCAAATCACGGTTGGTGAATGTTGATTTTACTTATCGATTTGCAACCATCATTTTGGTGAGGGTTATTCCTGTTGTTCTTCTGGTTAACGGTCGGAAAATAAAGTCGTTAACTGCAGAATTGTACTGAAGTTCGGAAATTTTTTTAGAAGGAAGAAAACCAATAAACCAACTCCTTGATTCTACCCCCAAAGATTTCATGATTTACGATAACATCGAGTGAAAAGAGTTTTGTTCCTGGGTAGTGAGTGTTGTTATCTGATTGTTTATGTATTAAAAAAGAGGGAGAGAATGGCTAAAATTCCTTCCTGACCAAAACAGTAATATCAATACGTAGTTGTTTTCACTCACTTTATGTGATTGAAAATGGGAAATAAATAGATTTCAAATTATTACTTCACTGCTGACAAAAGTGATGTTAGGGCCGAATAATTGACATTTTTTACATTTTTTTCAGACATAATCAATTAAAAAAGTAACACTCGTTATCAAGGGATGAAAAAAAGTCCCAAAAGTTGCACTGAGCCATCTGCAAACAGGTTTTCCCCATTTAAATTTTACCTCTCCTCTCCAGCCATTAGTAACTTTAAGGTCGATTTATGATTTTGAAAAATTGCCGATAACAGAGAAAGACAAGAAAGTTGGGTGTGCTCCCTATTTGATATGGGGCCCATGTGTCATGGATACGCTCAGCTGCCCAGCACTTCGTCAAAATCAGTAGCAACTAAAACAGTATCAACATTGTTGATCTTGTTAGTAGCTTTGCAAGGGATACTTAGTCGATAACAATGATGGATATTAAAGGCTATCTGCTTTTTATTTTGAAATGAGAAAACGAATTTTGTTCAGAGCAGCCTTTCTCAACTGGGGTTTTACGGAATCCTTGGGTTCTGTGAGGGATTTTATTGGGGTTCTGCGAAAATTCTATAAATGTGTGAAAAAATCATCTGATTCTTGCTTACTTTGAGGTGTGTGTGTGCGGGTTTGTTTGTTTTTTTCTCTAACGAGTTGCAGTCTTATCGGAGAACGAAAAGGATCATAGGCAGTCACTTTTCAATTGTTAAAATTTCAGATTTTTAAAGTGAAAATTTATAAAAATCTACTCTCTAAGATGATATAATAAAATACTTATAATTAGGATTCTAGATCTGTTGATAATTATCTATTTTGGTCAAATTATAAATCAGTAGTAAAAAGAATAATCTTTTTTTCGTCGATTACCCTGGCTGCTGCAGGGTCAAACAACACTCTAACTCTTTTTTTGAAGATGATCGCTGCCCATTTTGTATTTCATATAGAATACGTTCGTATGTACATAAAACCTGTCAGTTTACCTCTGCTTACATATCACTTGGTACTTAGATCAAATCATGGTAGAGAATGTTATATTTGCTTTGGCTCAAGTTGACGTGATAGTCAAACAATAAAGATTTTACACCCCTAAACTTGGTGAGGACTGTTGTTCTCGTTACGGTAGCAAACAAAGTCTACTTTAAGAATTAAGAAGTATTATTTCTATCTATTTTTCATTTCCATACACTGTCAGTGACAAAAAGCAGATGGCAGCTCACCATTCAGATTTGGTCATAAAGTTTTATCTCTATGGTCTAACATCTGGCAGTGAACTAAGCCAAGACAGACACGGGCCGCCAACCAGTATCAAGAGTTTCGCCGAGTATTGGATATTGCTCAATCACTCAAAATCTGCCAAGTTTGGAAAGTTGGCAAGTTTGGGATTACCGAGGAAATTTACCTTGAACGTATTTTTCATATGTAAGAATTCGATAGTTTCATTCTAGAAAGATCGGGAAAAAAGACAGAAGCCTTCAACAAAGTTCGTTGACGAATACATGCATCATGGGGCCATGACGTATAATTTATAATGTCAGACACATAATGTTCCAGAAAATCACTGTCCTGCTAAGAGAGCCATCATTGACATTGAGGTCAGTCATAAATTCGGTATAGAACCATAGCTACTACTAACCCAGAGTACCCGAACAATACCTTTCGATACCACAAGTCTAAGGTGGTGTTCTGTCACTGGATGGGAATGCAAGATGAAAAGAAGCCGCCTCATCATATATATCAATTATGTGTCCTATTATACGAAAGGGTTAACAGATTCAAGTATTGAAACTTCCTTTTGTTTTTGCACTTAGCTTAATCCTACTTTTTTGCTGTAACCCCACTTCCATATGGACAGCGTCCACTGGTGGTCAGAGGGATAAAATAACAATGGCTATTGAACGTGGCTATTGCTAAAGACATATCAATCAATAAAGACCGTAATTCTAACGTCTGGTCGGATAATCTTAATTATGTCCCAATCATCCTGATCACCTTTCAGAACGCTTTATATGAATAGAATGTTTTCGTGTCCGTTTTTTGCGACATTTTAATGCTGACTCAATACTAACCTCAAAACGCTTGGGGCATTATTTCAATTGTCATTAGTTGAATTGTTATTGTTATTGTTATTGCCCCGAGGGCTTTGTTATCATTATTGCTATTACTGCAATCAAAATGATAAAGTCTTTCTTTCTTACAGTTCATTTAACAGTCGATAGGACGTCGCCGTGAAATGAACTGAAGGCCAATAGCAAGAGATCAATTACGTACGAAGAGAAAAAGGTCTTAATGATGATTATGATCGCTGCCACTCGGAACGGGTAAGGCGGCTCCTAGGATAGCGCATTGCCATGTGTCCTTTATGGAGCAGGGTGTTCATGAAACGGGTACATTATCAGATATCAGCTTGGCAATACGTTGATCGGCAGCAGAGCATAGGCTGAAATGACTGCATAACAATCTTGTTGTTGCAAATAGCACCTGGTATTCACAAACGATCCCCAACCTGGGTAATGACCGGGCTCAACGTCACAACTGAGGTGATCGTTGGAGGACTGATATATTGGATGCGATTTGGCCGTATGTATCTCTAATGAGTTTCCACTGCTTCTTATTGTGACCAGGCCCAGATTAAACTCAATAGGGGACTGAAGTACAGGTTAACTTAGGGCACCCTAACATATAAATATAGAGTAAGAAAAAACAAAATAGATAGTTACTATTTACCATAAAACTCGAATTTGGTTCAACTTTTTATGTTTTAAAGTAAGGGGAGCCAAAACCAAAAGATAAAACAAACTTTTATGAACCCTACACGAGACAAAAGAGCTGAAAAACACATTCTATTTCACTATTCACCGGTACACACGGTTAGAAAGTGAGGCTGATCGACAGACGAACTAAGGCACAAATATGCAGTACTAACGAAGATGGACAATTAATGACAAAAAAAAGAAGAAGAAGAAGAAGAAGAAGAAGAAGAAGAAGAAGAAGAAGAAGAAGAAGAAGAATGAGAAAGGGACAGCAACAAGAAGAAACAGTAAAAGAGAAACTAGGAAGGAGAAAACGCCAAATAAGATAAATAAGTAACTTCGAAATAACCGCAGAAGGCCATGCAAAATGCTTGAAGAACATAAAACGTAAAAATGAATAAAATGAAGTAAATCAAAGGAAGAAAGAAGGAAAGAAACAAAGGAAGAAACAAAGAAAGGAAGGAAGTAGAAAAACTCAACTGAATCGTAAGAAAAAGTTTGATGATTTCTTTTTCATTTCATTCTTTTTTTTAATCATTTTGCATAGCTTCTTTTTCTTTGTGGTTATTTTGATGCAATTTATTTGTCCTATTATTCATTCTACTACGTTTCTTCCTGTCCGTTTCTCCTTCGTCGTTTCTTCTTCTCTGTTTTTCCTTCCCCGTTTCTTCTTCTCAAGTAATTAGCAAGACGGAAGGAAAGAATGTCGGTTGGATGCATCCGTGTTCTGCTAACTGATTAGCCTTGAGCAGAAAAACCTTTGCAGAGGAGGAGAAAGACGACGAGAGGCTCGACCAGATTTGATTAGGTCTTCTTTGAAGCATGTTTTAGGATTGTTTATTTCCTTGTTTTCTGCTCTTGTTGTTTTGTTACTTTGTCTGATTTTGGTAGAAACTGTCAACGAAAACTGTCAACATCAACATAGGTTTCTTCAGTTTTTCAGTGGGTCTGGCTGGCTATTTCAGTAGGTGTAGCGCCTTTGGCCGGACCAATGGAACTAGAGAGCTGAAAATTTAGATGTATATTTCTTATTATGTCTCGAATTATTTCTTTCAAAATAGGTCTTCTGATGTGGGATGGGGGAAGAAATTTTCAAGTTTATGCTAAAATGGTCCCTTCATGGTTTACCTTGTTCACGTTCGTTTTGTTTGATTGGAAACCTTTTTTCTAGTGATCATCGCCCAACAAAAAGCGGAAGAAATAAGTTGGTATCCCCTTCTTCTATTTTTTTTAGATTGATCAGCCCTAACATGCCATGCTACCAAAAGACAATGGTCACAAGACAGTTTCTATCGGATGACAAGCTAAACTTGTTCCTTTATTCTTCTTTTATTTCCTTTCTTTCCCACTTTATTGCTCTGTTCTTTTGCAATGCACTCACTCATGGCGATCAGCAAACTTGATGCACATGGATTTCTTTTTTTTTTCTCTCCAGACACAAAACGCCGCTAACATCAGCACATGAAGAGTTCAGGCCATCAAAATACATAAACCTGCTTCAGTGTGAGGTAATAGATGCAAACATGAAAAGGGAGGACAATCAGTTGAAATAGACGACATTTTTAAATGAAACAAAATCTTGGATAAAAACCTCGATAGAGTGGCACATGGCTGACTTCCTGGCTTCCGGTTCCTACATATTTAATCCTTCTATTGGAAACCAATCAGGAAAATCTTGCTTTTCCTTTTCGTCATTTTTTTTTTTTTTTTCATTTTCGATTGTAATTTCATCCAGTATAGAACACCCAATGTAGACTTACTCAGAAATGTTGATAACTTTTAGTCATTTCATCGATTTTTCATTCCCTTTTTTTCTCCCCGGAAGTTCAAAGAGACTAAGCTTTAACGCTATCGATAACAATGCGATCAACATTTGGATACATTTCCCGAAACTAGAATCTTTGTCAATATTATTGTAATAATCTTTGCGCTATAAACAAGAAGAAAAATTAGAGGAAGTTCTCATCTAAAAACTATTTGGTAATCGGTAACTTCGAGATGTTTGTGGTGGAAAACTAGTATTTAGTCCCCCTTGAAATAAAGCAGTGTAAACGAAAAATTTAGCTTTCGTTGACATTGGTTGAAAGACGGCTTCTATCAAGTAACTCACCAGACCTGTACTTCTTTTCATTCTTTACGAGAAAACATTCAGCTAGAACACTTAGAATCATCAAACGAATCTGAGTTGTGGGTATAAAGCAGAAGTGAATTAGAATAAGGATATTTTAATAAAAAAATAACGACATGCCCTCCTTTGGGATACCATAGGGTGATTGTACTTCAGAGACGCCTCAATCGTGTAGTGTTTAGGTTGATTAGATGAAGATAAACTATTCAACACATTCGTTTTATTTTTACATCCCTGCTATCCAAAAGTAGAGCGTTCCTCTAAACAAAACTCTCGTTAGCTGAAATGGCATGAAGCGAAAAAGCAATTACTATAAATTTGCATGGGAAAAATTTGAGCATTCACAAACCCAAAATATTGTCGATGGTATCTTATGCTGAGTCATTGGAGACTGGGGTGGTGGAATAAGCAGCAGAGTGGGGTGAAGAAAAGAAATGCTGAACGATATTATTTTTGCTTTGTATGAGTGGGGATATGCCTGTACCCCTATTTTGCTATTTGTTGGTTGGGTTTTTGTTTTCTCCTTCTTTGACACAAGGCCATGCTCTTTGGCCTTCAGATTGAATTGTTGGCATTTGAAACACATACTTCCGCAAGAGAGTCAAATTCAAATCCCGTATCAACGGAGCTTGCTATTTTACGAAGCAATGCCTTTGATAAAAAGTACATTCCTGCTTTGATCTGCGTCATACTTCATACTTTTCATACTACTTTAACCTGTCCGGAGTTCTTTTTCCATTATTCTAAACATTTTTTTGCAAGTATCATACTCTTTTGTCAAACTCTAGTTCAAGTTGGAGACTGAAGTTGACATTGTTTTTCTACTGTAACAACAACACCACCACCACCACCAACAACAACAACAACGACAACAACAACAGTAAGAACAATCCCAACCTAATTAAGGGTAGTAAACACTTCATGGTCTGTTTGCCCCATTTACTTGAACCAAACCAATTCATAAGATCATCATTTTCTTTGTATGATCTGAAATAACAACCAAGTCATTTGCAGGCATCTAATTCCTGCTCAGTCCATGACACATCATGTTTTATTCTTGCGGACTGAAAAACATGAAAAATCGGAAATCAAAGATAAACAAAGTTGATGACAGAATTTGAAAGAGAAAAAAATCCCTACAATGTAACGTCCCCGGAGGGAAGGCATGCCTAGAGATTCTGGTATGCCAAATCGTCAGAATCACCCTCTTGACAAGAGGAAAGCAGAAAACAAGGCGCTTGGCATTAACTTCAGCTGCAGGAGTTGCCGGAACGACGTTAAATTGGGCGTCAAACCGCCCCAAGGGGGCTCCGCTCCTTGGTCTTGGATCAGAGTTCTCCTTTTCCTAGACTATCCTACTATGCACTTCCGAAAGGTATTAATACGAAGTAAATATGACCGGAATTTGAACTCGGGTTGCCAATTCCATAGTACTTCAAAAGTAAATGTACGAGTACAAGTTGTACCCCTCCAATCTCTGGTTCTGTAGTTCCCACAATTACGTACGTTTTGAATCTACCAATGTTAGTTTGTCAATTTGCCCCAGGGGTTATCCGATTTGGGTTTAAACTGCGTTTTGGACCGTAATTCACTGGGTTACGAACCGACTCGTCTAATGTGTAGATATGAAAACAAATCAAAGAACTCTACAGCAATTAAAAAGCATTCGTATTTCCATCTATTTCTTTCAATATTAAGAAAAAAACAAGATGGGCCATTTAGTTTTGCTAGTAAATAGATAAATAACTACATAATATGGCATGGATGACTGAATAAAAGAGGTAGCGATAAAAAATCAAAATAATTAGAAAACGTCTCGTTCTACCTCATCTATCATTTATATCAAAATGTCTTCGTATTCCAGAAAAAAATCGAATTTCAACATGAAAATCACTTGAACATTTACTTACATCGATCTTATTGTGAAATAACTTGAGATAAATAAATTAAAAAAACCCAAAATTTGGTTCGAGTTATTACTTTTATCAATTGTTTGAAAAAGAAAATGATGGACCGTTTATTTCTGCTAATAAATAAATGAACAACTAGATAAAAGTCAGACGGAAGGCATCTATCTTTGGTTACATTTCTGCATGGCTGGTTTTACAAGACTGACTCTTGTGGGCCAATTGGTAAATGTATATTGACTGAAGAATTATCCTAGCGAATTGAGGAGAGGAATTATCCGTGGTCTGCTTATTCAATTTCTTACCATATTCTTTGATGTTGCTGTAAGAGAACAGAACATTTCGGTTTGCCAGATGTCTAGGGCCAATAGAACCGTTAATGTCTGAGGCCGTGAGAAATCAGGAGTGCAAAGATGAATGGAAAGGTCGTTCGAGTGGAAAGAATGAGGAAAAAAGATAGAGAAAAGCAGAAGTGGAAAGAATGGAAGGGAGAAAGAAAGGAGAGTGGAAGGAAAGAGTGAAAGATGAATGGAAGGAAGAGGAAAATGGATAGAAGTACGGAAGAAGAAAAGAAATAAATAAGCGAAGGAAGAACGGAAGGAGAAGAAAGAAAAAGGACGGAAGAAAGAATCGAAAATGTATGTATATATATATATATATATATATATATATATATATATATATATATATATATATATATATATATATATATATATATATATATATATATATAAGAGGTAGAGAAGGGGAAGAAAGGAAGGAAGAAAGAAAGAAAGGAAAAAAGGGAAGAAAGGAGCGAGAACGTAAGGAGGGGAGTATGAAAAAAAGAAAGAAAGGTAGAAAGAAAGAAAAAAGAGAAGAAGGAGAAAGAAAAGAAAAATGTATATATGAAATATCTGTAAAGATGGTGTGTGAGAAAATAAATGATATTGTTAAAAAGAAATGAGGAAGTGGAAGGGAAGAATGATAGATGAAGGAACAGGAAAGAGAGGGAGTAATATTGAACAGACGAAGAAAGACAAACATTCAAAAAATGGAAAAAGAAAGAAGAAAAAGAGAGAAGAAATAATGAAGAGATTATTGGAAGAAGAGGGGCCAAAGAGAGAAAAAAAAGGAAAATGGAGGTAAAAAAAAAAGGAATTATTGAACTAAGTGGATATGAAGAAAAGAAAAAGAGATGGAAAAAAGAAAATATTTAAAAAAAAAGAAGGAAGAATTAATTAGAACCAATGAAAGATGATGCAACAAAGAAAGAGAGAGAAAAAGGAATGAAAGAGAATCCCGTTTACGGACAAGAATGGATAAGGTACGTTTCAGCGCCGCCGGTTCACCGTTGCCGATTGAGCAACGCCAGTCCAGCGCCGGCCGTTCAATCTCAAGACCTTCCAGCCCCCGCCCCAACGAGTAAATAGTTTCACAAGACAAATAACAAAACTGCCCACCCTTTGAATACACTGTAGTGTAAGTAATTCGCACTAAATGCAGTTTTTTCTTTGATGATATTTTTCTAAACAATAACAAAATCGTTCCCAAATCTAGCTATAAAAAAATTAATTTCTGAATTATTTGAAATTTTTATCTCAAGCCTTAACACATAAATTTATTTGGGAAAAGCAAGGCGCCACACGAACTCGAATTTGGACTGTTGTGGCCTAACAGACCTGGAAGACGTGATGTTTCAACAAAAAGCCTACACGAAACGTGGTGAACACATTTTTGTGGTGAATACGTTTATTTCCATGCATAAATATGAAACCAATCTATGGTGAAAAAACTTAATGTAATCAAAATGTTACCTTTGCATATATATATATATATATATATATATATATATATATATATATATATATATATATATATATATATATATATATATATATATAATATATATATATATATATATATATATATATATATATATATATATATATATATATATATATATATATTGTTGTGTATGTGGAAGGATCTGTATCATTCACATTTAATACGCCCATCTCTTCGCATTGAAATATGCAAAGTATTTGTTATAGCAATAATTCTTGGGGCGGGGGTCGACGAAAAAAAATTATCGTCAAATAATAATCCATTTCGTTTTATCAATTTCCAGAAACTGATTCTTGCTCATCTGGGAAAATGCAGAAGAAATTAAACCAGTAATCTCAGAATGATCTCCCCTGAAGGTTCCAGCTTGATAAATCAAAATTGAAATGAAATCCTATCCGCTGGGGAATCAGTAAACTTTGCAAGATTGAATACATTTCACAGCACTCGGTGCAAAATAATATCAATATAGATCTGGTTACTCACTCGGTAGGAAGCGTCACGTGAACATTGTATTTTGGCAACACGCTATGTTGGGGTCATCAATTAAAAGAAAAAAAAGGATAATCAATGAATCAATTAATTCTTTCGCGTTTTGTTGGGCTGTGATTACAAAAATAAGTTCAAAATCAAGTGCGAACGCTGTTGGAAACAAACTAAGGGGCCAATTTAGCATAAATCTACATTGTAAATTGAACCTACGCTTAAAAATATTTTTCGTTCGTTTTCAGCCACTTATTTCATTCATTTAGCCTGAACGCGTGACACATACATAGATTGATAGCCAGCCAGACTCACTCGGAAAATGAACAAACCCATATTGGTGATAGTTTTGGTGACAGTTTTGGTTGACGGTCTCCAATTAGTAAGAGGCTAGACCCATTGAAATTCCCCCTTTCCAATATTTTTCTGATATATTTAGTTATGTTGAATTTCCAAAATAAATAGTGGTAAAAAGACAGCATCATGGACAAGATCAGAGATAACCCAATATTGTACACTTTGGTTAATGTGCCATGTGTTTGTGAATCGACACGTACGCAATAATTTATATCATGTCATGATACACATCGACACCAAGCGATATTTCATCAGCTCTGGAAAGTAACAACCGGATGAGATACACATCACTAGTCCATTCTATCTTCTTGTGTCTCAACAACGACATCATATATTTTCAAATCATTGCTGGTACAATCTCCATTGATGCCGAGTTTTAATCACCCGTCTGTAGCGCTGCCTCATTTTGCACTGTGTTTTGGGGAACGTATCTAGAGCACTGGCCAGTGTGTTACAGTATATATTTCTACAACAGAAGTGACGGATTTTGTTCAAGAAATTTATTACTTATGGGAGGGCGCTACTTTTCATCCCAGCCAACCCAGCTGACAAGCCACCCAAGCCGGAAATTCAAGCGAGAAGAAGAAATTAATATCCCCTTTTTCCTCCCTTTGTTCCACGCTATCTTAAAAAAAATCCTCTCTAGATGAACAGTTAGAGATTCTGGCTGGTATGACTTATTGGCTGAAAGAGCAAAAGTAAAAAGTAGCATCGCATATGGGATGTTCAAAGCCTGTCAGGAGAATAACCAGTCAGTTTGAATATCTTGAAGAGCGGTGACGTTGCCTTGATATATCTCTGCAAAGAATCAAAAAGGAGCTTGCTGGGCGTGCATGAATAGACACTCATCTTTGGTATTGCTCAGTTGGCAATGAGGAGCCATTGAGTGAGTTTAGATACTGTGTGACAGTTGAGTTCACAATTAGTGAGTAGATGAGCCTATCCATCACGGGGGAAACGTTCAGTTTTGTTCTTTACTGTTATACTTTTTTTCCAGTAAGTCCTTGGCTGGATTTTGATCTGAAGCGAGAGGAGAAAAATGAAAATCAAATTTTAATAATCAAACATTACGTATTACAGAAGTATGTACATGGTACAGCAGATCGGCGAAATTGCTTAATTCGAGATTAACTATTTCTGCAATTAATAAATACGTAGTTTTAATCTGAAAAAGTGCATTTAATCAAAATAAGGAAATAAAACAAATATTTTTACAATCAAAAGTTTGGTAATGGAAGAGAGATCAAACATTAAAAAAAATAAGTAAATACGTTTTTTTTACTTTTTTTACAAAAAATATATAAATTCTTAGTTTTAATTAGACCAAAATTTAATTCGATAAAAATAGGGAAATGGAAAAACATTTTTTTTAATAATCAACAGTTCATGTAATCAAACTCAAATGGAACTTTTTCCACAAAAATAAGTAAATTTTGCAAATCAAGCAATTTCACCGATTCGACGTAACATATAAACACATAAATGCATGTGAGTGATATATTCATGAGTGTGTGTGTGTATGTGTGTGTGGATGTGAGGTAACCCAACAAAATGATGGTGTTAAGACTAATGTTATATCTCAAAAATTATTATCACATGGCTTTGATGCATTTCATTGGTTCTACCAACTTTTTTTTCAGCACATGCAATGGTTGCAGAAAAAAAACTGTGCTTTTTAAATGTTTGAGAGTGAGGGTTGATATTATGAGAATAAAGCCTATTTGGTGGTGTGTTTTCTAATTGTTTGGTAGGGAGAAGGGAGAGTGTGTATGAGTCAGTGAGAATAAGTTGGTTAAAATAATGTGGGCCAGTAAGAGGAGGGGTCAAGATGAAGACGTTTTTGAAGAGCTGATATCCGGCATTTAATGGAGGAGTGGAAGTGGGTTGTGCTGTTTTAATCTTGTTGATTGATTTGAGAAACTAAGTGTGTGTGCGTATGGGTGTTTTTTCCAAGTGGGGGTCAGTATGTATTCATACCGTTTCTCAAAAGGTTTAGTATGTCTTAGCATATGCTTTGTTTGCTAGTGTTGTGATATGTTGCTTTCATATGAATTTGTTTAAAAACTAATGCACTTAAAGGGCTTGCCATCTGGAAATAATTATACCTTTGAGCTATAGCGTTGAATTCGGCTATGAGGGCCGCCTCGATACATCTGCGTGCCAATGAGTTGTGTATATTGTAGATGGGATTGGCTTCTTGAAAATTGAAATTGTGGTTGTGTGTATCTGTGTTTGACTAGGGCGTTTGTCTTCTCATCAAGTTTTAGAGCTCTTTTGCGCTTGCATGTATTCTTCTCTTGAGATATTTCGGTGTCTCTCTGATGTATATTTAGTGGTAATCCTTGCATTGCGTAAGCACCAACTTCGCGTGGTGAGGTTTACGTAGTGCTTTGTTTACCAAATCCTTGATGGTTGTCAAGGTTTGGTGTCGATTTGTATTTTCAGTTTACTCAGGTTCATGCTGATGTTGATGATGGTTGAGTAATGTAATGCACCGAATGGGGGTGTTTTTATCCTTTTTATTTTGTTTACTTTTAATCGTGTAGATTTCATACGCTTCTATTCTTGCGTTGGAATTCAAGTGAACAGGAGATTTATCCAATACATTTTTCTTCTCAACAAAATATTCGGGACTGAAAATTCTCAAGGCCCTTGTGTAGAAACCTATAATCAATTCTGATTTTTCTTTCAGAGTGTGGTGGGAGTAAAAATGCATGCTGCCGTTCTAGTCAGTGGCTTCGGGGAGAATACTTAGTTTGATACTATAGTGTAGTAGGGTAAAAAGTAAAAGTAGTGTTATTGGATTTTCTCTTTTGTGAATCCGTGTTTTGTCTAATAACTAGGTTGTCCAAGTATGTGTCTGGGGTCATCGTCGATGTAGAGAAAATAGGAGGCTGTTTTGGGTGTTTTGGAGATCTGATTCTACAAATTCTAGAAAAAAGGCAATCTAACACTTCACTCATCAGGGATTCCATATGAATAGATAAATGATTTACTCTCGGTTTCAAGATTGACTTTTTTCACCATTTAGTCGGATATGCAACATCCTTTCACATTCCGTATATATATGTGTGGGTGTGTATTGACCATGTCAAGGATAAAAATAGGTATAACAATTTATTGTTGCTATTAACTAAGAGGTAAAGTGTATATACATCTTGGTATATGTGTTTATATGTTTAACTGTTTATATAACTACTAATTTCGCGGGAAGGACGACAAAACGTGTATTCATTCTAGTGATTGCTTATCTAGTGAAACTACAATATATTAGAAAAGCTTGGACGATAATTTTTTTTTTTTCATTGAAGTCGGATGCCGAGATTTTGTTGCCACCGAGGTCTTGGCATAAATGACTAGAATCGGATTATCATCTGCTGATGAAAGGAAATACATCAAAAGGCTCCAAGATCGGAGAGAAGCTACGTTTTCAGGGAGCTTGTACTCCTGTATTGAGGCGGAGAATCAGCAAAACCAGCTGGTACTGGGGGATACTGCCCTGGGTTAGTGGTAAGGAAGCTTCGGCGCCAACATCAAGCCTGACCCCAGATGGCTCCTACTGATGAATGCTTTGTTGATGGCAGTGCTGATATTTTCGCAACAGTTGAATAAATTTATCTATTCATTTATAATGTCATATTCTTTAAAGAAATACACAATCTAATTCTTGATAAAAGAAATGTTCATGCTTTTCAACAATTGACTCCAGTCTTTTTGGTTGCTTCTTTTGTGTTTTCAACATTTTTTTGATTATCCTCCCAGTACAACCGACCTTTTCTTCGCGAATTGTAAACGCGAAGAAGGTCAAAACGTTTCAGTAACGATAGAAACGTAGTTCGAACAATTCACAGAATGAAAATGACTCAACAGGCGCCCCCTGTACTAACTGAGCCAAACTGAGAAGCTTTTATGTATTTACGAAAACTTATTTTTATAGATTTCTATTAATCATAAGCAAATTCAAAAATTTCAGTAACTATCTTCAATCAGAGTTGAAGTAAGAATGAAGGCTTGTTCAGTTTATAATTTTATCTAACTCCAGTCCAAGCCTAGAGCTCACTTTGTTTTTCCCTCATAAAAAGAACAAGATCAACCCTCACCCAAAATATTGGGAATAACAATCAACATTCCCCTTCCATAATTTGATATCTCGACCATTCGATGTCTTATAACTGAGCAAGACTGTTTTTCTTACAAACCTACGAAAATAATCTGATAATTATACAAAGGCTTATTTCATTCTAATTTATGAATACGTTTATGTTTATATTTTTTTCATTTTACTTTTATTATATACAAAATTTGAAGAGAGATCATCTTCAGTCGGAACAGGTGTAGGAGTAGAGTTTTTTCAATCTTTCGAGTTTATTTATTCTCACCGTGGGAGAATGTAGATGCACATCCCCAACAGCTGATCGTGCTCAAAATTCAAAATGTCTGAACAATTAAGATGACAATAGTGGTGTCAATAATCATAATAAGTGGGAGCTTCTATAATAAGGACAAACCATCTATCCCCAAGCCATGCACGCAAACGATGCTGGACACAGGAATCAAGTCGCCGTCGTCGTCGTAACGAAAAATACCAATGTCCCCGCAGAGAATATTTATTGCCAGTTAACGAGGCTCAGTGATGCAGCAAACCCTGTTTCCGTGCTCTTCCGAACAGGACTGTTGAAAAAAGATGAGAGGGAAGAGGAGCGGAAATAGAGGGAGAGTAAAGTAAAAAGTCAGAAGTTGGCAAAAGAATACAAACAAGATTGGCAGCTTCAGGGTTAAACCCCACGCTGAAGCTTAGATGACTCAACTCATAAGTTAAGAAAATACTTCAACATTTGTGAAACAGTTTTCCTTTTAGTGAGAAAGATCTTTAAATTTGGCCATGGGACGGGACTTGATAAATAGTATCTATGTATTTTTTTTTCGATGAATGGCATGAAAATCAAGATAATTCTATAAATAATCCGAGGCAATTTTCGATAGAAATCGAAAAAAAAAAAATGTGGTCCGTGGCAGAAGTGGTGTATTTATAATGGAGTTGAAATACGGCTGTATGTCAAATTTCAGTTCCTTTGAAGGGTTCTAATTCAGTGAGGGTAATACGACCACCCAGAGTAGGAGTTTGACAATAATATATATATATATATATATATATATATATATATATATATATATATATATATATATATATATATATATGTGTGTGTGTGTGTGTGTATGTGTAATAATTGAATAACTGTGTCATCCACTGGCAGCTGTTTAGTTGTATTACAACTCTTCAGTGTGGCTATTGACTATCCATTATCCTATCCAATACCACGAGGTAGGATCGAAACCTCCGCTCATCTTACCTCTGCCCTACACAGGACTGGACAGTTGGTAAGGTTGAATTTAAGCGATATATCTACTCACACATAATTCTGCATCCACCAGAGTGCGCTATTCCTGAGTTGGAAGAGCATCGCATAAGTTTATAATAAACGAGTTACCTCACCTAAAGAGTGCTCAATCCAGAATATACATATATACATTATAAGATATACAGATGAGAAAAAAATACGATTTTTCTTCTTAATATCAGAAAGTTATTCATTAAAAGGATAGAACAATAAAAACTAATATTTTTCTACATAAGTTCTATTATCACGAAAAGACTTTTGAAAACAGTGTTTCCAACATCATAGTATCTTTTCTGACCTAACGCGAAAACATTCAAATAACATTTCTTTCTATCTGAGTGTGAGTGTGTGTAAATATTTACGCCCATTTATTTATTGCAGAAAAAATATAACTTGCAAAAAATAACTGAAAAGATCGTCACAAATTAAAATGATCGTCACACCTTAAAAAAATTGTCACACAGAGAAAAACTTAATCGGCGTATTTTTTCTCACAACGGTAAGATATGAATACATGTATAAGCGCAGAGCGTAAGTTCATGTTTGAATAAAATCATATTCATGCACCCGAACAAATATAAAGAAATAAATGACATGTCAGGTTATTCACTCAATTGAAACTGTCAAGTAACCAACTCCTTTTCGTAGCATGCTGTGTTGGGGTTGATCAAGTAAAAATTGGAAAAGAGGATGGTTAATGAATAATGCCCTTGTTGGGTGGTGATCACTGAAGTGTTTCAGTTTTTTAAAGTATGAATGCTGCCGGACACAAAGTAAGGAACCGATTTAGCATGAAGTTACTGGGCAAATTGAATTCCCACTAAAATCTTAGGGATATTGAAAAAAAAAAAGCTTTTTTATAGATATATTGCAGAATGAATAATCAAATTTTCAGCCCGATAAATCCATTGATACAGCCTGTAAACTTGACACATACATAAGGGGATAGTCTGCCAGCTAGCCAGCCAGACCCATTTGAAATACTGACGAACTCTATGTTGATGTCGATTATGCCGATGTTGACAGTTTTGGATGATGGTTTCTAAAAATGAATAAGCATCGAAGGCATAAATTCATGAAACATGTTAACAAAGGAAACATTTTATAGTTTGCTTTATTTATTTATCTATATATTTTCTAATAATGCAAAAATTAATAACTATTCTTGACCATAATACAATCAAATGTACATAGACCCCGGGCAATATTATTCACACAGAAGATGCTTTCTATTAATTGGAACGGGACGTGCGCAGACTGAGAATGCTGATCTAGTGTCGTCTGTCGATTTCTCGTGCGCATGTTAACGGGTTTGTTAATCATTGAACTTATGCAAGTTGCATTTCGAAAATAGTTCGAGTATTCAGAATTCGTGCAGTGTTTAAAGTGGAATTTGCTGAATATTTTGAGTTGAAAGTCTTCATTTCGTTGAGTTTGCAAAGACTAGTTGACTGAATACAGAAACAGAAGTGCACTTGGCTCGGACGAAGCGTATGGAAATCCTGGGATGCCAAGTCATCAGATTCCTCCGCTCGCAAATGTAGTCCTAAGGAAAGCAGTAAACGATACGTCTGGTGTCAGGTTTAATGCGGGGCCTGCAGGAAGGACGTTAAATTAAGCGACTCCACTCCCTGATAGGGGTTCAGAGTTATCTTTCTCCTAGACTAGTCTCTTTCCAAAAGTTGGTGAGTGCAAACTCTCCAACTATTTTACCTTTAGATGGCGGGGGTGCATAGATTAATGCCTTTTCTAAGGTCATTAGTGTGAAGTGAATATAGACAGCCTTGACCAGAATCTAAACTTCACAAGAGTACCGGTCTTATGGTGGGCAGGCTTAATTCGCAACGCCACTGTAACATGGCACCCAGTGAGGATCTAACACAGTATTGTCGTAATGCTATGCTTGCAATCGTGCAATAATGGACGCTAATTGACATTTGGTAAGCTTGGTATAGTCTGGCACAAGGCCACTTAGTAAAGATCGAAATCACGAATCAAACTGCTTTGCTTGTATAACTAGATTATTATGTTGGGTTCTCTGAATAGAATGAGAAGACGAACAAAGAAGCAAAGAGCAGGTTTTTCACGTATTATATGAGCAGTATCAGTCACACAAATAGTGTCAGTAACGACCATTAACCCCCCCATCTTCGTACCCTCTGATTAAACTACCCGAGTTTTTCTCATTGTGGACTAGTTTCGAACAAGTGCGAACCCGTTACCTAAGATCCAAAACTTGGTTTTTACTTTTGATTTAAATGTTATTCATTTGTTAAACGTTCATCTTTTTTTTAAGAACACTGAAGCGTAGTCGTAGATAAGTCGGATCGAAGTAGAATCGAATATTGATTAGGTGTTTGTGTTTTGTGTGTTTTGGACATAACTCGCCCACGACACTGATGGCTCCCCGGAGGAAAGGAACTAATCCAAAGAAGGGTCTTTTTCATGTTTTGCACGATTCCGACCGTTAAGCCCGGAGCTGCTCGAGCCAAATCCCCGAGTGACTATAATCTCGTAACCTGAACTGTTTCTGAAACCTTATAAGGGGAGGAAAAGGGAGAAAAAAAGACATAAAAGCAAATCAAATTTCCAGACACAAAATAAGGAAAAAAAAAACTCTTTTAACGGGTGTGGGTGTGAAAGAAACAGACAAAAAATACGGAAATAAAAGTCAAAATAAAAAGTAAAATATTCGAAGTTGTTATTTAAAAGTCCGAGAAACTTACTGAGAGAGTTTGGCTAGAATGGTGATCCCAAAGTGGACACCACCGC
>OY735201.1:24000386-24005386 GCA_963457665.1 Thysanoteuthis rhombus
AGTTTTCTATTGTAAGAGTGCAGCCACAGCGATACTTAATACTTTCATTTACTTATATTTGTTTGTCCATCTTTTGACTGGGGTGGTCGTAATTTTCATATTTTTCTATTGCTTTTAATAATAGCTCGATTGTTGTGTGGCCCAAACTGAATACTTACAGCGTACATGTCTTAAACCTGCTTCTGCACATCGGCTGTATCAACGTCGTCTAATAAACATTCTGTGTTGCAAAATCATTGGCAACCCTTGCCTTCTTGAAGAGAACCTTGAGCTGAACCTCCTGAACAGCATATCCTTGATCAGCAACAACAACATTCTACGATTGACGAACATCTCTCCCAGGAGCCTCAATAGGAAGCTCAAGTTCCACCTCCAGACCAGCATATTGCTGATCATCATCAACAGCAACATGTTCATCACGCACTTCAAAATGAAGCTTAAAATACATTAGTACAACAGTATATCGTTGATCTGCAATTACTTGACGCAGAGAAACAACATAACGTTCAAGCAACTCAACTGTCCAATGATAAACCTGGAGAGAACTACGCAATGCTGTGTGATCCCTCATATGCCCAGTGAGCGATAATAATGATCTGATTTTGATGTGTCGATCCATTTAAATATTACAAAAAGTATGATTCCATTTATGTGTATATGACTTTTAAGTAGTCAAAATGATGCATTGTAGTCAGGGTTACAAAATCAAGGTTAAATTGTGAAAACAGATTTAATTTTTCATTTGGACCAGCTTTTCAGCTAGTATTCTAAAACAAACATCTTTTTCTATCTCTTTTACGATACGTTCAAAAATCTAAAAACTATCACTCTATACTGTTATTCACTGAATTTGTTTGCTTTTTAATTGATGCCTCGTGGTTGCATAATAGTTAACATGCTCATTTCGAAGATCATTACTACTGTAAAAGAAGATTGATCTTCACCGGGTGCTCAATACCTCTGACCCTATGCCAAAAACTTAGTAAACCTTAGTAGATAATTCTAATTGCACTCATTAGCAATTCTTGGAAATCCTGTCAGCTCGGATATCTTTCCATCAGACATCATATTTCCTGACTGCACTAAGAGGGTTAAAGTCAGAGGTTTATCTTGATGTCTGCAACAAAGAATGCAACAACTGAGTATTTTTTGAAAGCCAACATTAAGGAAGAAAGCTGCTGCGTCATGTATGATGGTTACCGCAGAGTTTGTGTCGAACGTATCGACACCTTATCAAAACGTACCAAATAGATTATAAAAATACCAAAATAAAGAGAAACGTCGAATAATACCTACAAAATAGAGTTAATCAAACAATTTCAATAAAGATCTCTATTTCCATTTTAATCAAGTTTTTCATTAATTTACTCGGACGATTATTCACATAGTTTAGTCGTAGAAATAACAGTATCTGATCTTCCTTGCCCGCTCCATGTATGAGTTATCAGTTTCAAGGGAACGAGTGCAACACAGCAAGTTGGCCAAAAAATTGTTATTTTATTTTTCTTGATTAAAATTCAATCATAATCATGTTTTTCCGGATCTGTGATCGTGGCTACGGTGATTCAATAAAGATTTAAGTAATTTTGAATTCATTTCGGATTGATACAGATCATTTAAAAAAATCATATGAAGCTAAATCTTCGAAATTTCAAAATTATTCTCCTGTTTTTGCATTTTTTATCAGTCCTTTCAGGTCCACTGTTTGAAATAAGCCTTCCATAAGTAAGTGTAGGAGATGGGGGGTTGGTAGGTCCCACCCTGCCACGCTGGCCCATGACGTGCGAAAAGGGAAGGAGATGAATACATGCTTTTCCTTAGGACGAAGTAGAAGCAAAATGAGGTTTGGACTTAAACATTAACTGCTGGGCCACTCACACCCTCTTTGTCGTGATTAGCAAATGACTAAACCAAGCCAACAACCAAACCAGTCATAAACATCTCTTGAAAAAAAAAATGGCTCGTGGGCTGACGAAGACCAGGGTCAGTTTGGAAATGTCTCATTTCTTGAGAGTGACAGCGAAATGTCAGTGTTACAGTGTTCAGATTTCGCGTATCGCATATCAGTAACCCCGTGCGTATGTGATTGATGATCGTCGAGGCAGGGGGGTAATGTTGAGGAGGGTGGCTGAAACGTAAAATAGTGATGAGGACGAGGGACTCTTAAAAAGTAGACATCGAATTGTATTACAACCGAACTCTTAGCCATATCAGGAGATTTCCAGAGCATCGGAAAGAGTATCACCGATGGGAAAACCCAAGACTCTACTTAACGCCTTTATTTGTCTTGGTCATTTTGGGCATTGGATACTAGATATGGCCAGATGTCAACCCGACGGCCCGGGGCACATGGCCAACATTGTGATATCGGCATGACATCATCATTTATCATCAGGCGAGGTACAGAAATATGTTTTTTTTTTTTTTAGGGCAGGGTTCTTTTTTTTTATGAAACAGCAGTATAAGTGGCCATATGCATGTGTGTGTGCATGTGTGTGTGTGTGTGTGTGTACGCATGTGTATGTGTGTGTGTGAGTGTGTGTGCGTGCGTGCGTACGAAAGAGAGAGAGAGAGAGAGAAGGATAAGCTCACAACTTCATCCACCTATCGTGCATTGTCGGTAGATGCCAGTCGTAAATATGAGAAGATTTGTGATATATATATATATATATATGGAGAGAGAGAGAGAGAGAGAGAGAGAGAGAGAGAGAGAGAGAGATAGATAGATAGATAGATAGATAGATAGATAGATATGACCGGCAAATTAGACACATACATAACGCAAAAATATATATGCTCTTTTACTTACACACCCACACAAAGGCATCACGCTCATACACGCAGATATGTCCTCATGTAGACAAACACAAGACCATTTCTTTTAGACCCGTTGGCATGCACATATACGAACCCATACGACTAAGTCATACAGTGGCACTTATATTTTCACCGATACGCACACGACACACGCGAACACAAATATCATGTCTTAAATATACACACTCATAAACTGACATACCTAAATAAACAACGCAATGGTAACTTCAACGAACGCATCTGCATATACACATATCCATAAACTGAGTGATACGCGTAGAAACCCAAGATTCACAAATCAAATATCTATCACGTATACGGAGGCACCACTAGTCGTTAACAAGCATGTTCTATGATTCTCATACTAAACACTACTCTCAATGCTAGATGCTTTTATATTGTTGCCTTGTGCCAGACTAGTCTGTCTTGATAAAGATCTTCACATTGCTTACGATAAAACGTTTTAAAATGCCTTTTTGTCCATGCTTTTTAATTCAGGAAAAAGTTTCCTCGACCTTTGAGAAAGTCGCCCCCTTCACTTTTGTCACTTGAAGAAAGAAAAGCCAGCCGTCACTTTCGACCTTTGACACACAAAGCCTCCCTCCAATTTGATCCCATAAATCTTCTGAAAAGTCTCCCTTTACTTTTGATCCCTCATTATTAACATAATAGTAAAATTGTGAATAGAACCCCCTCTAAACCCCCTTTAAAATGTTTTCTCATACTAAGAAAAGTAAGGGTCCAGTTTTGAATAATATTAATTTTACAAATAGAGCCCATCACTAAAACATTTAAGATGCTTTCTTTCTCAAAACTTTTAATCTGATTTTAGTTTGGGGAAAAGTCAGCTTTGTATTTCAAACACTCTTCCCAAATCCACTGTGTAGGCAAACTAAATTTAGTCATGTTTACATATCTTTTATAGCGTGGCATACAAACAGGCAAACAGACTCCTCTTCTCTATACATATACACACACACACACACACACACACACACACATACACACACACATATATATATATATATATATAATGCAAATACAGTGGTATATATTCGTAGTTGATATCTACTAAAATTCGATGTAGAAATAGAGACAATTGAGTATAAATTAATATAGATACACCCAGTTACAGGTTTATATCTGTTTCGTGTGAAGCACTTATTCAGTCTGGATGAGTGTTTTGCACAAAACTACCTTATATTTAAGATTTTAAAAAATAATACAAAAATAACAAAGGAAATTTAAATGAAAGGAAGAAAGATGAGAAAATAAGAAAGAAAACAGAAGAAAGAATAAATAATAGAGAGCAAAAAATGGGGGAAAAGGAAAAAAGAAAAGATTTAAACAAGAGAAATATTTGGATAGAAAAGGAAAACGGGAAATAGAAAGAAAGAAAGTGAAAAAGAAAGAAAATTCAAGAAGAGATTTGGGGAGAAAATGCAGAATGGCTGGACTGGGACAAATAGAAAAGAAAAAACAAGAAACAGAAAAGGAAGGAAAAAGAGAAAAAGAAAGAAAGGAAGAATAAACAAGAACAAAAAAAAAAAGATTGGGCTCAACTCCAAACCAAATTTTTGGGCCCATTTTCACGGGTCACTTAAGACCTTGCTGCCCCTGGAGATGAAGATTCTGAGGTTACATGCCACATCAGAGACGCTTCTCACTCCCGAGTACCTTTTTGGGGCGTTGGCCTTGTATTGACGCGACTTGAGTCAAATTCAAATTTCAAATACGACGACTGAGATTGGAAAACACTTTTCGACCGGATACTCGCCTCAGGGGATATTCAACCTTTGCTAACCTGACCCCAAACACCTTTACGCGTGATTGGAAACCAATGGTCGATTACGCCATGGGGTTCACCTGGGGTTTGTGTACTCAAAGCAGGGTACGATGTTTAAAGTCTTGGTATTTTCGAATTGGATCACTTGGATCATGTTATCGTGGTATGTAGAACAAAGTACAAATAACTTGTTTCGTTAAATGATATGAAAAGAATAACTGCCTCTTTGATGCTAACCGAGTTTGACCCAAAGATGTATTTATGGGGAATTCGACAGTTGTCCCTAGCATGAAATTATATCTTAGCTTCGCCGAATGTAAGCTACAACAGATACTGGTGTACAAGACGTTAAGTTTTTAGGAGTAAGGGAAGCGTAACTGTTAAGCATAGAAAACGA
>OY735201.1:24010386-24055386 GCA_963457665.1 Thysanoteuthis rhombus
AATCGTTCTTATTTCAATGAGTAGTTAGAGCCGCATTTAGTTCCCATACAGCTGTAGACAGGGGCGAAGGTTAGTGGGGCCAGTTGGCCTAAGGGTTCGTGGGCTGGGGGCTTTTCCAGAGACACACACGTATATAACCATACATAAATCATATGTATATAGCACTGATTACAAAATTACTTCATGGACAGTTTGTATATTTCCCATCTATCCCAGGGCTATTACTAGCCATATTACCACGTACAAATATTATTCAACTATCGTGTATCCCACTATATCACAGTGAATCTGATCACTAAATTACACCCTGTGGTCGAAGAATTGTCAACAACTTCATTGCCAGAGGCTTCCTGAACTTACTGCAATGATGACGAACATTTTAGCACGGTTTGTCGGAATCTTATCTTTTTTTAATAAACTTATTGGAGAGTCACTTACATACATACACGCATTTTAGTTTTCGGTAAACACTTATAGATAAGTGGGCTATTTTTTCTAACATATTTATAAAACTAAGAGTCTAACAAAATATAACTTGAAATTTCAAAATATATCTACGATTCGCCAGACTTCGTAACCAAAGAAGGCATTCAGTGTAACAGCCGTCCAAGTTATTTTGGACAACAAAGTTGAAAAAATCATTTTATCAAAATACCAGCTGAAAAAAACTTGGATATTTTTGTACCTGTATATATATTTGGTACTAATAGTGCATTACCATCACACTTTTTAATAGATCTTCATTATTAGAAAAAAATACATATTTAGATCCAATATAGATTTCAGTATGCTCAACTATACACTGCAGGCTGAGTTTTTCAACTCATTGTCAATAGGGATTTGCAATTCCCTGATTACTGGACAGATTCAATTGATTTTTTGTGCTAGATGAAATAACTTCATCTACATAATTATAAATGTTGGATTCGCTGTCATTATACATTACTGATTACTTCTACTCTGCTCATCATAGTGGAACTGATTATTGGGACATCTTTCAATGAGCTCATAGCCATAAACATGTTCTCTTGTGACATTTTCTATTGAGAAGTACATGTTAGCATCGTCAAAAGCACATTTTTGACTGCCTAGTTGACGAGGGTGAGACTGATGGTTTGTGAATATAGCCTAGTTCAGAATCATGTTCTTGTTTGAATATGAAGTAATAAAATTCTGTGACTTGTGAAATAAAGAGTCAAAATTATCATAAACATACTGCATTGCTGTTGTGTCAAGTGCCATTCCCGCAAGTTGCTGAACACTTTCTACTGCAATGGATGTCGTATTAGATGCGGCACATGACTATCTACTAGGTTCAGTCCTCGCTGCCTGTTTAGAATTTGAGCATAGCGTTCAGTGATGTTTGGAAATAACTCATTATAAACTGTAGCATGACTGTGGGGAGGTTTATTTATTTCATACCTCGAGTATTAGTAAAAATAAATCTTTTAGTTTGATGCGAAATATACAATTAAACCTGCAAGCGTTACTGCGATTGGACTATTTATGTTTCCATATCTCACATTGTTATAAATATTTGAATTATTCTCAGATGATGTTGGGGAAAATCCATAGGCTTGTTTTTCATGATCTTGTCAAGTAGAGGTGGAAGGGTGAGGAATGATTTCTATATTCATGGTGCCTAATTTTTTTTGAGTTTGTTGTCTGTTCTAAGATTGGGTTGGAGTTTGCTGTTATTTTCCGATTTGAATTACATGTTTCTCTTTCATGTTTCCTTTTTTTATGTTTTCTCTTCCGAAGGCACTTTTTATTTTTGTGGGTGCATATTGGAAACATTGCATGGATATTGTAAAGAAGCAAACTTGAGGGTAGCTATCAAACTAAGCTTTTCTTCTGTCTTTTTCAGATTGTCAACAGTTACCCCAACTACTAGTTCTACAGTGTTATTTAAATTTTGGTAGATTTTCTGCTCAAAATGAGAGGACTGTCGGGAGTTATCTACACCTTTCTTCTCATCATACACTTTCGTGTGTCTTGTATGATCTGGTGAATCGAATGTTTCTTTGTCTATATCTGTAGCGCACGTTAGCATGCAGTAATTTAGGCGCCACATATCCATTGGATATTTAATTTGTCTATTGGCTACCAATGGATATTCTGTAACTACTCCATTGAACTTTATGATCAATCATAAATAAGCTTCGTCATATAGGAATCTGGGTTCTTGTAGATGATTGATGTAGTCAATGACTTTATAGAGACCCAATCCCTCTTATCTAGATCACTGAATATTTGTGATCTTTTTTATCATAAAATTTTATCAAAATACAATTAGATAGATCATAGCTTGATCTAAAAACATCCACTGCCATGCCTTGGACTCAAATGATCAGCTCCCCTTCAATCCAGAAATTATTTGTTAACATAACACGGCTGCCAATTGCAGTATGTATTGTTGATTTCAATTCTGAAATATTGTCTACCACAGACACTGCTTTACTATTATTCTAAGATTCAATAACATCCATAGCGAAATATCATGCTTTCATTTATTTTCGTTGCAAATTATATTTTTTCTTTGTATTCCATGTTCCAGCTTGTTTATTAGTTATGACTAATCGTGTTCTAAATCTCCTGCAGGGGGAGACGGTCATAGTCTCTGGTTTAAAAGAGTAAATGTTCTTTTGGTGAAAATGTTCCATCTGGAAATTTTAGACAAAAACGTGTAGAACTTCCTCCGACCTGACTATACCACTTAGTAAGGATAACTGCTAAGTTAAATCGCTCAAAAAAAAATTTCCTTTGTTTGAAAATATCTTATTTTTTCAACGAATATTACTCAGTGGTTTCAAATGATCATCCATCAAAGAGCGCTGCATGATAGGGATAAGCTGTCCAAAATCTCCATAATGAATTACTCCCATTCCAACAAAAGCTGATCGTTTATCACCATCATAGATTTTATCATTTTCATAATTTTGTTCAAATGCACCTTTGATTTATTTTTTAAACATTTCAGTCCCCACCATGCCGACTTAATCAATTATTACCAACCAAAGAATGTTTTGTCTGTCCTTCTCCAAAAGCTTGAAAGAAATCTTCAAAATTTCTGTTTTGTTTAATGTGAAATGTTTTGAGAATTGATGTAGCTCAACATCCAATGCTCAAAGCAGCTACACTAGTGGGAGCTTTTAGCAGTAGTTTTCCTTGTTCGTTAAATCACCAATTTATTGAATTGCTGGACCATAGCTTTGATTATTATATGTTTACCAGTACCAGAAACACTAAGTAGCATGATTCTTACTGGGAGAAAAGGATTCTTCTTTTGTTGACATGAAAATAATTATTGCTCCCAGTAAAAGTTTAGAAAAAAAACACTTCCATCTTGTAAATCGCCTTTATTGTCAGTTTTTTTTTAAATTCAATTTGACTGTACGATAAGATCAAAGCGAATACGCTCCCGTGTCTTTCGACGGGTCAAATAATGAATCCTATTTATCTCAGAGTATTCGTACCTCTTCTATAATGTCTTGATCAACATCGAATACATCTAGATCTTTACTATCATATAGAAATCCTTTTGGGGCCATATGAATATATTTTTTATACATCTCAGTAACAATACTAATATAGTCGATGTTTGACCCATTTTTTTATTGTGTAAAGAATGGTTATTAAAAATAATAATTAGTATCCATGTTAGATGTGTAGCCTCTGCCATGATTAGATAGGTCTTCTTAATCAGTATCCTGAAGGTTTTTCTTCAATATGAATATCCTCTGTTATGTTATTAGTCGTTAGTTTCGTCCGTTTTTTTACCATTTACTTTCATAGGCTTGTTTTTTTTAACCAAAAAAAACTTTCAGCACTTTTAATGAATTAATGAAACACCTTTTCAAGACAATCGCTATCCATGTTAGTGAACACTTCCTGCTTCTGTTCAGCTTATTTGCTAACTGGGTCATAAGCACGTCTTGTTCAAATGTAAGGTTGCTCTTATAGGATGTATATGGGGCTTGAACATCATTTTTTGAAGCTTTTGTTTTCTGCCTTATTTCTTATCTCTTACAAGGAACTTTTTATTGAATAGAAATAAACCCATGTTGATGATAGTGTTTTAAGTTATTCCATCTTCCAGAGCAGCCTTATATATTTCGTTGTCCCCCCCCCCCACACACACACACATACACACATACTTTTTGGCATATCATTGCTTCAACCTCTTTCATGGTTTGGGGAAAATTTAGATTAGATTATAAACTTACTTCTGGAAAATACGCTGAAAGATCAAGTTAATGAGGTTTTTGTTTGGACGTAGGAACTACTGAATATCTAATTTAATCACAGAAAAGATTAGTAACAGTTTTGTTTACAGAGTTTGACTGTATAGGTAGATCTGTTTTCTCTTCAACCTGGTTTGAGGGTTTTTCCAGTGTCATCTCTAAAATCCCGAAAAGTATCAAAATTGTGATTCCAAGAGGTATATTTAGAGGTATATATAAGTAAGACAATGATAAGTAGAAATTTCTTTCAATGTTCAATAACCAAGAATAACAAGGAAGGTAATTGGATGAAAGTGATTGATACGTTAGTCATTTCTTTCCAAATGTAATTGATTCAAATTTGGTCTCTACTGCTTTTCTCCAGCATACAAATTCTCAAATTCAGTCGGGGATTTGGGGAAAAATTTTGATTTGCGAGATGGTATTCCTTTGGGACATTTCTAGCTTGGAATATTGAGAAGTTGGACTTCATCACTGAATTCAGATGAAAAATTTTATCCCCCGTTTCTTGGCATCATCTCTTACACTCCTTTCTTCATCCGTGAGGGAGCTATCTTTGCCTTCCGAAGGTGGATTTAGAATTGCATCGAAGCCTTCTTTGCTTATTGAAGAAAGGATGTATACCGATCCCTCCCCGGGTCCTTGACTGTCTAAACCAGCATGCAACACGCATGTATGTTTAAAAAAAAAGGATTGCAATTCTCTGTATTTTGTTTTTTAAGAAATGGCCCTTAGTTTCCATTTTGCAAAAGTCCCATTCATGTAAATGCACTCTCAGGAAATTCTATTGCAGTCGATGCAAATTCAAGATTCTCGTAGGGTGTAAACTGAAAGGCAAAACTTGTCATACGATGATGATGTAGTTGTTAGTATGTTATAGTTAGAATGTGTTGATTTCTGTTCTGGGGACGCATTTGAGTGCAGTTTCGTGACTTTTGCAGCTGCTACCTTTGCCTGTTTATCAAACTGATGAAAACATGCTCATCTTTGTTCTTCTTCCTCTCCATGTAGGATATTTTGAAGATTTTTTAGGGAAAATAGCCTTCCGCTACACGGCCTTGCTTTTTTGGTGATGGTGATTATTCAATTTTTTTCCTTTCACTACATTGATTTCGAAAGGGGTTCAGTTTGTTTTCAGTATCCATAAAGTTATATAATACAGAACTGTCTGAACACTTTTTTTGGTCTGCCTGTGAAGATACTGATTGACTGGACTTATTTTGTCTCCCTGGCAGTGATTTATAATGTACAATGAATAGTGAAATGGAGTGGAAACTTATTTGTTAGTGGCAGGCATAGGCATAATATTTGATACCAAAATGTTTGCAATGTAATGAATATTTTTTTCACTGGTTTTCTTCATTTTTTTTCTAATAAAAAAAATAAATCTTCATTTTCAGTAGCGTTGCCAATAAAGATATTTTAGAGCTAAATTTAGGTATTTTTGTCTCGTTCACTCGTCAGAAATTGTTTTGATATGTCAGATGTCGGTTTAGATAATTTTAATGATTAAATATTTTTTTGGATTTTTTGCCCCAATTTTGGATGTAAAAGCTAAATTGATAAAAATGGACTACTAAAAAGCTTATTCAAGACTATCGTGTGTCACTTAAAATTATGTGATGTGTCACAGCTAATACGCATGTCACGATTTCACCATCACTGACCAGGTGTCACACGAAGCCCTTAATACAAGTTTTACATCAAAGTAGCACGTGATCTCATTTTCAAATAAAATAAAAACACAGATCTTGCTCAATATTTCGTTTCATACTTGTAAAAAATCTACGATTGCCTGGCTTGAAAACTAACCTGTCCCAGGTAAATGATAAGAGTAAATGTTTCCTCGGGTACCCGAAAGGAAAATATTTCCATGAAAGAAAATAACATTAATAACAATCTGGTAGCCATAATAGCGTAAAGCAAATAAGCAATTATCATTAATTAGCAAAATTTCTGAATGTTGCACGACCCCAAAATGGTGATTACTTGTCAAAGGTTGTGGGTTGTACAGGAAACTTGAGGACGCGCGTTACCCTACAACAGCTCACTTTCCTCCTTTTGTCATACGAGCAGAAAATTTGTGTCAAGAAGATTTTCGGAAAGTGAAAGATACTTTCAACCAGTAATCATTAAATTCTCTGTGGAATTTGAGACGTTCTCAGTTTCAAAACAGTAGCTACTCCTATTGCTGCTTATATTGAGTAACCACTGCTTTCGGCAGCTGTTGGTGTGGTTGTTTTGTTCTAGAGGTCGAATTTGCAAAAAGTCACCTGAGGATGACAAGCCCTCGGCTGAGCAAACTCAACCTTCAAGAACAAGACGATGCTGAAAATCCTAAAAAGAAGAGTATACAATCAATGCATCCCCCCGATAGCCACTTATGGAGCTAAAGCATGGAACGTAACCAAGAGACAGACCCACAAAATGAGAAACATGCAAAGCGTGCACGAGAGAATCATGCTTATCCTCACATGAAGAGATCACAAGACAGCACAATACATCAGGAAGAAAAGCAGGAGTCTGAGTCATCACAGAATCTATCTGGAAACTTGACATGACGACTCAAAACATGGATCTCCAAAGATCACTAGTGACAGGAGGTGAACGCAAAATAACTCAACTAAATAATAAACTTATGAAATAACTTGATCAAATAATTAACTTGAAATAATCTCAAAAACTATAAAGAAAGTGTTAAAGCAGATCAAGATGAAATAAAATAGTACAATGCAGTAACAACATTTTAATAACTAATAATCAAATTAGTGAGAAAATTATTTTTGTGAAAAGAAAAGAAATAATCAGATGTCAGATGTTTGTGGTTTCGTGCAGGTTTGATTTTAGAAATTTTTGAATGCTCGAATAATCAAATGAGGTTAATTTGTTCAGTTTGATGTGATTGAAGTTTGAGCGAACACCGAAAACACGGGAGAAAATGCATCGAATCAGCTGTCATTTCCCAAAGTGATACTGCTGTTCAGGGGCCAGGGGGCTGTAACCCCTATCCATATTTAGCAATATTCGTCATCGAGCAAAACAAATTACCCATACATATTATTAGCCCACCTCCATCAGGCCTCATCAACCCCCGACCGCTGGAGCACATAGTCCTTTTACTCACTGCTCACACACACACACACACACACACACACATACGCACACACACACACATACACACAAATATATATATATGGAGGAACTATCACATGACCAACGTTTTTTGGCAGCATGTTGTGTTCAGGTGATCAATTAAAAAAGTTGAAAAAGGAGAGATCAATGGATCAGTTACTATTGTTGGGTGGTGGTTACGAAAAATGTCCGAATTAAAAACAAAAAAATCGAAAACAAACGTGAATGCAGCAGGACACAAAAGGGGACTAATTTAGCATGTATTAACATTGCAAATTGAAATCTCAGCTAAAAAAAACTTTTTTCTGTGGGAATTTGAAAAAAAAAAACAAGAAAAAAATGTTTTTTCAAGACTTAATGAGGAGTAGATGTTAACATTTTTAGTCCACTATTTCGACTGGAGCGGCCTCTACGCTCGACACACATAAACAGCTGGAACAACTTGAAAACTGGAGAAATGTATGTTGACAGTTTCGGTGACGGTTTTTGATGACGGTTTCTAATATAATCAGTGTGGCTTTCCACCACCAATGTTGTTCTTGTTATATTTGTCATTCACGGATGTTTTTTGTACCTGTGCGTTTGGGGTGGGTGATTTATTCAGGCTGGGAAGAAAATTGGATGAATAACAATGAAAGAACCAATGAACGAATGAGGAAACGAATGAGAAAATGAATGAAGTGTGAAGTGGAAATCAAAATATGTATGTGTCTGTGCGCCTCACTGCGTCTCTATCTCTAAATGACGGGGTTGGAAGGTGTGGTCTCACTACGTGTGATTATGGCTGAATAAGTTTTCTTAATATATGAGACAGAACGATATAAGGCTCTCCGTATATTTACCCCGTCACAAATTAATGTAATTACAAGAACACACACACACACATATATATATATATATATATATATATATATATATATATATATATATGTCTTGTAAGTACAATAATTTGTGACAGTGTATATACATATACGTATATGTCCCTTTCCATAGCTATATATTATGGACATCTATGTATGTATGTGTGTGTGCATGTGTGTGTGAATGTCTCTGTGTGTATGTATACAGCCGATTGTCTGCAATCGAATATGAATGATGTTAGTTAGCGTATGCATTTATATCGTATATTCCATGTATACGTATTTGTACATATGAGTTAATGTAATCATAGATATATGTGACCAGATGGGAGAATACATGTGTATAATTAAATCATTATACAGTTACTTGCATTTGCATACGTTTGCACATATGTTTGTTTATATGTGTTTAGATACATGTGCAGGTGCATGTATGTGTGCGGGTGGTGCGTGAGTGTGCCATCTCATAAATGAACAAAATCTCCTAGGGTGTAAAACAAATTCAAGTCTTGGCAAAATTAATCGTGTTTCCTTTCAATATTCGATGTTTTTCAGAACTTCTTTGACATTTCACATGTGGAATTATACATACACACACAGACACATGCCTTAAACTTACACATACAAATACACACACACAGACACATGCCAGAATACTTACATACAGTATATTTGTAGAATCTTGGATACACACACACACACACACACATATATATATATATATATATATATATATATATAATTTAGAAAGATAGAAAAACATAACAAAATGCCTGCCTTCGTATGTTGATTGCTATAAATTTGAATTTTTCTTGTGATATGTTCCTGGCTTCAAGTTTCAAAACGATACGAAGCGAAAAACCAGTTTGTTCAGACGGACATTTGTTGACAGAGAAACGCATAGATAAATCCAATACCTGTTTAGGTTAGGATCTAGCGCTTTCGACCTTACTTCTGGATATCATTACGATGAGAATACAAAAACCGAAGATCTTATACATATTCAAAAAAAAGAAAAATCATTTTTGCTTCAACCATATATATAGATACATAGACAGAGAGAGAGAGAGAGTGGGGGAGAAAGAATGATAGATATAGAAATGGACATATTTATAGGTATGGATGGAAAATGCATATTCATTCGCATTCACTCTCTCCATCACATTCTTCACACACACACACACACACAAACACACACACACTTATTATAAATATAAGTATTAATGCTTACGTATAGTTTTATATATGCATATATGATGTTAAAAATACAAGCATATATATATATATATATATATATATATATATATATATATAATTGTAAAATACTTTCTTTGTCGACTTTCATTTTCAGCGCAAACAAAGAAAAGCGGTGCAAAGTTTTCTCAGTCTGTTTTCTTGCAGTTTCCCTTCAAAATCTGCGAAACTACAAAAAAGCTGCGAGCTGAGAAGGGGACGATCGAGGATATATATATATATATATATATATATATATATATATATATATATATATATACGTGTGTGTGTGTGTGTGTGTGTGTGGAGGGAGAGAGAGAGAGAGAGAGTGAAAGGGACGATTGAGGAAGTGTATTGAACTCGGAGACAATTGAGACCCCGGGAAATGCCCGTCAAGACCGTGTTACCATGACGACGATTTGCAGCAAGGTGTGATAATTTATGCTCGGTCTTTTGTTGCTGATGTTGATGGGTCTTCCGCCTAATTGCCTCACCATGAACAGGTGCCCGGCGCTGGTTGGATACCAACGAGTGAATCTGTCTCCTTATGGTAATTATCACCAAAATGGGGGAAAAAAGAAATAATGCCTTCTGATATAAATAAACAAGAATAGTTAAACCTATATTTGCATTTATATATAAGTATATTTACATACGTGTACGTATGTCTGTTCTTATGTATGAATGCATGTAAATATACGTAGATGTGTTAACTTATTTAACTTAATATATACATTTATATCAATACATCTGCACAGATAAACATATGCCTGTGTGTGTGTGAGAGAGGGAGAGAGCATATGAATATATATGTGTGTGCGTGTGTGTTAAGAAAGTTGGCAGTTTGGAATAGAAAAAACTTGAGGCAGATTAGTACATCTCAAATTCTTCATTGGTTAAGATAGCTAACTTTTCGTTCGTGTAGAAGAATGGTGTGAGTAAACGATTATAGGTTTAGATCTATTCGGATTTATATCCATTTTTCACACACACACGCACACGCACACAATCACATTCACATGCACACACACACTCACACACACACACACACACATATATGTATATATATATATAATGATGAGCTGAAATATTATGGCAACTTGCCTTATACAGAGTTTGTCACAGTTAGTTTGCCTACAAAACAGTGTGCCTGCAAAACAGTTTTATTCTGAAAAAAGACTTGCAGAGGTTCCCTTTGGAATTGGTGACAGGATGGTAACAGCATGCCTTTCAACTGCAGCATGTTTTGTGATAGAGGTACAACAGAGCTAATTATTTGGTCCGACACACATCATGATTGCAATATGATCCAATATGATGTTTAGTGACGTCTTCATGTTCCCAAAACCATTCTTAAAACAACTCAGAGGGACAGGATGCATTAAACTGCTGAATTATGCCATTGTTATCATACATGACTGTTGCTCTGAAGATGTGAATCTGGTCTTCAATGATGTTGAAGTAGAAGATATGCGACTAAGTACCTTCCTCCCTCATCAATGGTAAAACCTCGAGTTTTACAGCAAAATTTTGCCCCAAAATACCACAATCCCTACACCGGTTCGTTATTTTCTCTCTGTCCATGCTGGTACCATCGCCTCTTAAGGATGATGACTCATCTGCACTCTGCCATTCCCATTCGTCTGATTCAGTTAAAAACGGACTTTTTCTCATTGCTGTAAGGTCCTTTTCCAAAACTAACATGCCCAATGAAGACGCTTTTGACGATGGACATTAGTCAGACTGGGTACACTGACTGTTCCATGGTTAAGCAATCCCAGACGTAAGATGGATCAATGCACTGGATGTTATGGCACATGGTGATACAATATCTCCCGATCGTATTTTCCTGGTGCTGATATCGAGCCCTTCATCTTCCTGACCAATCAGGTTACGCAACAACGACATATTGCTGCTAAAAATATACCATGCCTTGCAAAAGTTCACTTTACAACACTTTACTCTTACAAAAGACCTCAAACTGCAGTCGCCTTGAATTGTGTCCGGCAGCATCTGTATTCTTCGATTTATCTAGTAAGATATGGTTCAAGGTATCAGAATACCTGTCAAAGATTAGGAGGGTCTTACTGTTATCGTTAAACTGGAAAACATAGGAAAAAAATTATTTTGTCGGTGGGTGGGCAAGGAACATACAACTAAATTTCCCGTGTAAATCATTGGTATTTTTTTATGCCATTCAGTTTACGAGATGTTTCAAAGGAACGGATCACTTTCGGATGATGGGCAATCTTGGATTGATAGTTTCCTCAATATACTATCAATATGTTATGTTCTCTTGGAAATGACCGACAGTAGCTGGGCGAGATTTTTTGTCAACGAAGGTCTTTATAGTGCCGAGTGAGGTTCTACAGCACCTACCCCCGATCCCAGAAAATTACCACCGGATAATTGTCCCCTGATGATAACAAAGAAACGCGGTAACATAACCGAAGTTCGTGGAAATGAAGTAGTTGGCCACGCACATGATCACACCCATGGGGAAATTGGCCAGGGGTAATTGTCAAGAGACACTTGTTTAGAATGGCTGTTATCCAGAGGGACGTTGTAGTGGCAATTGGCAGTTGTCCTGTTTCTACCAAGTCGTTTCTAAATCAAGAAAGTCTCCTATTTTGAAAAGATCTTTATATCTGCTGAATATAGACTCTCTAAAACTAAAACTTCATTATCTTATCATAGTTTTACCTATTTGGACTAATTTTCTCATTTCGGTTGTTACAGTCACTGTGTTTATTCCTTCCTTGGGTATCCTCTATATCTAGTAATTTGAATCAAATCTTTTATTCGATTTGCAGGGATTGTTAATTCATCCGTGTGAAGGTGCAGAGTGGCCCAATCATCGACTATACGGATAGAGGAATCGTTGAAACTCGTTCAAATTCCGTCTGAGGTATTTTGTGTTCATATCTGAACGGGTTGTCTTCTTCGGCATCAAACACGTAAATAACAAAAGATCATTTTTTTTCTGTAAAATCGAAAAAGTAAATCGTTAGTAACTGCCAATAATGTAAGGTCCCAAGCCTTATATTTGGTACTTGGGATGGACAATAAAGTTTCACAAGTGTGTATTTCTGAGTTTCAATGCGTAACGAGAAGATGTAGACGATGATGAAATAAATGATAATATAAAATAAATATGAAGGCGTCCATAACTATGAACTTATAACGATAAAAGACTGGCTGCAGCAGGATCACACCCCACCCCAACTTATATTCCAATTGAAGATTATTAATGCAATTTTTTTTGTTTTATATATGATAAATATGATATTACTAAAATCTATCTTTTGTAAAATTGTATTCATTTATGAGACTTGAATAAGTCCGCTCACATCTGTATAATAAACTTTCGTTAATATATAAGACTTGTAAATTTAGGTAGCACAACCTCATAGCAAACAGCAGGAAGATTTAATCACAGTCGTGGAATGAAGGTTTACACCTCTCGTTTTGGTGAGGGTTGTTCCTGTTACGGTCGTGAAAGAAGGCCAAAAAGGCAAATTTCTGACAATAAACGTAAATCTTCCCAATTTTCATATCCTTTGCTTAATGTTATCAGCCAGTGATTGTTATCTAAGAGACCCTGTCCCAAAGTAAAGCACAATGAACGGCTTCCTCTGTATCTAGGATAGCAAACCAAAGGAAACGCCTAGTCGGCAAAGAAAGAGTTAATGTTTGTAAACGTTCCAACATTCGTTGAGAAGTGTTTATATTACTTCATGTCAATAATGGCGTTTTTATCGTTCAAAATAAGTTCCTTTTTTACCTCCTGGTAAAGGAGAGGTCACGACTTTTTTTTCTATACTGAAGAGTGGGAATGTTTTGTTCTGATTTTTTTTTCTGTATTATTTTCACTCCTTTTTGTCGTTATGTTTGGTTTTGGAGATGAAATGGCTGGAAAAGGGAAAGGTAGATAATTTATTTCTTATTTTAGCACTGTATTTTTTTCGCTGATGTAGAGCCTAAAAATATATGCGGCATTTCGTTTTACTAATAGGGGCGCTGATGGGTATCATTCTTCGTGAAGTTTGAAAGGCAACCAAACACTTATATATATATATATATATATATATATATATATATATATATATATATATATATATATATATATATATATATATATATATATGGTTGACTGATTCTCGCACTGAAAACATTTGATTGTTCAAGGACACTTTTTTCTTGACGAAGTGTGGGACCTGAAAATGTTTGAAGCGGAAAGAGTTAACAGGTGTTGTTTCGTTCCCAGAAGAAGAAAAAAAAGGAAAACCGATTGAGAGAAGAAATCTTAGTTTCGAACAATGGAGAGAAGATTATTTTACATGACAATTAAGAACAAACTGCTCCACACCATGAAATCCCGCCTCTTCCAAATACGCACTTTTCGAACAGGCTCTACCCTTCCGTATGTATTTCTATTTGTTAGCATTTTCCCACTTCTTCACAGCTTATATTGTATAAACATGATAATTGATCTCTCAATACATATAGATATATATGATATAGATACTTGAATGTATTAGGTCTATGCAGAAGTTCCAGGCGTTCTTTTTAGAAATTGAATGCACATCTCCACTGGAAATTTTTGCTCACTCTTAGTATTCATGTTTGTACATATATGATCCCATTAACAGTTGTTGGTTCATAATTACATACACTTGCACTCACTTATACCCTTGCATGCATGCATGCATGCATGCATGCACGCACGCATGCACGCACAAAACTACATACACACAAACGTATATATGTATATATATAATAAGATTCCTGTGACTGTAAAATTTTTAATGAATCCACTATATCATCGTAGTCGTTTAACTTACACTAGCACAAATTATACAGAAGTATTGTTTCCATAAAGTACAGCTCATAGATCATTGAACAAGCACAATCTTCGTGTATATGCAGTAGTTGGGTAGCTCTGCCAATTATCAATGTTAGTAACCCTTTTTAATCTCCTTGATTGATTTAGAGCGAGATTTTAGCAGGATAGGAAAACAATACTAGATGCAAATAATGCAACAATTTAATGAAGTCTTGTTTCCCTTGTGATATAGCATTCAGAAACACAGAACATGCGTGATAGCGTACCTTATTGTGCTGGTTGTTGTAAAATTTATCTTTTCTTGCGTAAAGTTCCTGTTTTAACTCCTAGAATCAAGCAATACGAGCAAAATTCCTGTTAGTTTAAATATTCATAACCGGATATATACACACACACACACACACACACATATGTATATATATATATATATATATATATATATATATATATATATATATATATATATATATATATATATATATATATATGTACATATATATATATATATATAGTCACGTAAACTTTTCATCTAGCTTCTGGTGACCACTGAATGTCCATTAAAGATCAGGTCAATATTAGTGGGGTCAGGTCAAGTTTGGCATTTTCAAATCTAAGACGGCTACACACTGCGGCCTGTAAATTTGTGTACAAAAGTAACTTGACTCGTTCTTCAACATGGTATAGGTGCTGCTTGAAGGTAAATTCAAAATCGGGCTAATTTTGTCATTTTCAAATCTAACGGTGATTGCTGCACTATATGAGCTCCATATCTATATAAAGGGGTAACTTGACCACAGTATTAACATAGGATAGGTTGCACTGGCCTATGTTAACCTCTGAAAGTCAAATATCAAACCTAATGGAAACAGATGCGCCCTAACAGCTAACATACGATAGGTGGAACAGAACTCTGGTGGCCTCTAAAAGTCGTTTTATGGTCAGCTCAATTCTTGGATTTTCAAAAAAAAAATGTAATTTTTGGCGATTTCGAGTCAGTTTAATGCCTGCAATCCTTACTTCCACAAGCACTGCTAAATAACTTGCCACTTGACCTTTAAGTATTGGTTATTTTTTCCTCGGGCAACGCCGGTAGCCCTTGCTAGTACATTTACATTAGTCACCAGAGAATAGTGGCAGCAGGCGGGCTCAATTAGCCACTAACTTCCAAAAATGAACATGACTAAACAATGGCTGTGGGAGGAGGTCAAAACAGCTATTGTTAAGAAGTGGGCACAACATAACTAATGATTCACACACACATGCACACGCACACACACGCACGCTATCACACACACACACACACACACGTGTGTATATATATATATATATATATATATATATATATATATATATATATGTGTGTGTGTGTGTGTGTGTGTGTGTGTGTGTAGATGCATACCACCATTATATTCTCCAAATCTGTATTTTCACCCAATATCTTTCTCACCATCCTTTCAAGATTATAATTCTCTCAAAATCCCCCACTCATTATCCTGCCTAGTTTCTATTTGCTCCCCTCGGTCAGTGCATTTCCCTATTCTCTTTCTTCTCTCCTCCCGATTCCGATTATATTCTCCCTTTTGATCCTTACAGTTAATCTCTTTTTCTTCTTCACTCACCCCACCATCTGTACTGGGCAGTTGATTAATCGAATGCGTACCTTAAAAGGAAAAAAAACAACAGCAACTATACTTTCACACCAGGTCAGTGAGTACTGTTCCCCTGCTTTTATAAAGGTCAACTTGGACTCTTTTTTATAAATCTGAATATTTAGCTTAATACCCGGTATATACCCGCGGCTCTACCCGCTTCAAATACAAGGGAAGGGGAACCAATCGTGGGAACGCGCACGTTGAGTCGCAAACACACCCAACTGGTTACTCTAATACACAAAAGTCATCCTGTTAGGATCATGTATTTTATCAAACTCTACTTCAACCAAACTATACTATCTAATTCTTTGGCACTGATAACAGAATCGCTGTAGCGGGTTTAAGTTTTGGTTGAGGCGGTATACGATCACTCCACACTAATGTCCTCAGGGGGAAAATATGAACCTATTTCTCTCCTCAGCAATAGGTAAATACCGGGGCAGTTGGGGATCTTTAACCCCGTAAAGCAGTTTAATTAGGAAGTTGCTCTGAAAGAAAATCAAACCAGCATTTGAGCCCCTTAGGCAGAATGATATTAAAACTTACCTCCTATCTGAGATAAGACCACTAGATATGTCGTCTCATCGAACCACTAGACTTCGGAGGCCGAGAGAGTGGCATTTGTTCCAGGTGAACGAACCCTCCATTTACAAAAAAATCGTGCACAGGTCACTATGCAAATTTTTGCATAGCCGCAGACATTATCGTAATGATCTATCAACGAAGCTTGACTTAGTCTCCATATTGGAGCAGACAGCGAGAAGAACACCGACAATAAAGGGCATCGACTGAAACATAATAAAAACATGCTTGTCAAACATCACTCCTACATCTATTCCGACTGAGGATGTGAACTGAAACTTTTGTGTAGTATTCATTATAAATAAAAATCATAAAATGTGTATTTCTTTTTTTTTGTTAATTATTCTTATTCATTAGAATGAAATGGGCCCTTGTGTATTTGTAAGATGATTTTTCGTTGATTATTTGAAAGATTATCAGTTTTGCTCAGTAAGTAAGAGAGCCGATACCAGTCACTTGGTCGTGATTTCAAATCACAGTAGGGGAATGGTAATTTTATAAATGTTTCTAGTTATTAGAATGAAATAAGCTTTTGCATGCTTCTAACAAAAATCTTTTTATACATGGGAGACTTCTCCATTTGGTTCAGTTGGTAAAAGAGCTACCCACGAATCAGATAGTCATAGTAGGGAAATTTTACATATCAGATTGGTTTGACGTGACGGGGCAGACGGACAGTAAAGTGTTTACTCCCCTCGATTTCATGATGATTGTTCTGGTTATTGTTTCAGCAGATAAACAACGTCAACACCAGACTTGGACTGGAGTTTGACAACATCAAAGATAAAGGTTTTAGTCAGAGCTATTCATTGGAAAGTAAGTTCAGCTTATTCCATCACAGGGCCACGCTATTAGGACATCCAATGTGAATGGAACTCACAATTCTGCAAGCCCTTAAACCTTAAGTAAATTATTAGTACTATTTAGCTGTGGCACAAGGCAGTAGGTTTTGGGGCACTCACGAAGAATCAAATTTAGTTTACAGTATCAATGGTCTCGTTATGTGATGTTGCATGTCGAGCATCCCTTCGGTACGTTATCTATTGTCAGTTTGCTCAGGTGAAGTCGAAAAATGATGAAGAGCGTTTTATCTGTAACTCTAAGATAGCCTGTTTCAAAATATCATAATCGGTTTCAATAATCAAGGCAGCCTAAGTTAATTTCGTGTTATAGCTCAAGGAAAAAGCACCATCCCAGTTTCTTTCCCAGCCATGAGTGGAAAGTAGGGCTGTTTAACCCTTCAAAGCAGTTCATCTTGGGGCATCCCGTAAAACGTACTTGCTATTGAAACCACCATGAAACTCCCTAAGGATCCAACCGAGTTAAATTTCAAAATGGTCACCTTTAAACATCATAAAACGATCTGAAACAATTTTTCCTTATCCAGATGGTTCTAAGTACGATTTAGCCTTTTTGCCAAGATTCTACTTCTTCAAAATGCAGGCCCGTCGCCAGGGTACAATAAGTAGTGTGCCATCAATTAGGATGTGATTGCAAGTTGGAAAACAGTGCTAAGTTTTATTTAGATGATCATCAAAAACCATCAAAAATGGTTCAAACACGTCAAATATACTTAAAATGATTAAAACACACAGTAAATGGCCAAAATGTTCATGCTGACCATGGGCAAGTGTATGATAAAGGATGAAGCACTTTAAAGCGCTGGAGATTTGTCGTAAAATGAATTATGTTGTAAAAATTGAAACACTAAAATTAATTCCCATCACATTCACCGGGAGGGGGCGAGTAATTTCCCGCCCATCCCCGCCCCTTTTGGTGATGGGCTTGCCAAAATAATAACATCCACTTTTCGATAAACTGCTACGCCTACGCCTACATCAACATTGCTGCCACACCATTTTCATTGTGCTCTTGAGTGACACTAACATCATTACTGACATCGAAATTGTCAACAATGTAAAAGTCAAAAACATGGTCACCATGTTCCATGAGAAACAATTATGCTTGGTAGGGCATGTGTCGTGGATGAACAGCTCTTGTCTACCAAAGGTCTAACTATTCGGTGTCAACTAGACGGAGAAACGCTAGTGAAGAAGTGCAGCGACGAAACCAATATTAGTGCATAACCAACACTGCTGATATAGGTTTATTCAGTTTTGAAGTGATTCAGGCTAGCTAGCTATATTATGTTGTGCCACTTTCTCTCTGATCACTCTATTACCAACTTCTGGGTATCAGCTAAGGAGATTTCCAGCCTCATCTACAGTCGGTACTCAGGTAATGGTCTGGGAACTGACAACATTCCAGCGGTTGTTCTCAAAAACCTTTCCCCAGATTTGTCCCGGATATAAGCAAAGTTGTTTAACCGTTGTCTTAATGGGATGTGTTTTCGAAGTTCAGGATTGCTTTATAAGCTCACCGTTTATGGCATCTCTGGTGGACTGCATTTAATCATAGGTTCCTTTTTGTCTGGCATAACTATGGCTGTTAATGGCCAGAACTCAGGAATTCATGGTATCTATGCTGGTTTAACTCATGGGGTCTAACCTTGAGCCTACTCTTTTCTTGATATTTATAAATGACCTGCTTGACCTGCTTGACCTGCTTGACGATATCTTAAGGTCTTGTGTTAATACATGATACCACGCTCTATAAGCATGGTATCATCGGCAAGGACCTTGACCAACATGGCATGGCATCTGATCTTTCTTCTGATCTATCGGAGAGAATCAGGGAAAAGTTGCTTGTGTCATCCAACAGAGCTAAAACCAAGCCTCTGTCTTTCCATCATCATCATACTATCTGCGAATTTCCCTTAATCCAGATGGTTGAAATCACTCTCAATGTGGCATCTTACTTTGATAAACTTTTTGGCCCCAAGTTCACAATTAAACCCCTGTTTCATTTCTTACCCAAAATGGAATACTGCACGCACATCTGAACCGGCTTTACCCAGCAGGGGTTTAGTAGCTTCGATAGGATACAGAGTAGAGAGTGTGGATTAGTTGTTGAGCTTTTCTTATCTCTCCTACCACTCTCCCATGAACGTGATGTAGCGAGTTTGATACTTCTCCATCGTTATTTTCATGAAAAGTGTTCAGAGGAGTTCCATCACCTTGTTCCCCCAAAATGAGATTTCCCAGCCTGAACATGATTTGTTATCCTTAGTGAATTCCATACTCTCTGACTATTCCACGGATCCGTTGCTATTTCGACTCAAACAGAACAAACTTCCTTGAGAGTGCTTTCGTATCGGATATAAAATCCACCTTTTCAAACCCAGAATCAATAAATATCTTGTGAATCTGATATAACTTTAACCCTATACCTAGAGTGGCTCCTGGGTTTCGTATAGGGTGACTCTGAGTAAAAAGGATTTCTCCTGATTATGTCTAGAAAAAAAACTTTTTAATTCATCCATAATAAGTTGTTTTTGTCTTTGTTTAGTTTTCGTTTTGTTTCGTTTTGTTTTCCTTTTTTTGGTGGTGGGGGGTCAATTTTGTAAAATTTCAGACCTTTTAATGATCCAACTAAAGTCGAGTCAAGTGCTTCATTTATTGATCTCCTCTTTTCCCATGTTTTAGTTGATCAGCCCGAACAAGGCATGATGGCAAAAGTTGTTGGTCATTTGACAGTTTCTAACGAGTGACTAATTCAGCCTGTTGATAAATTATTATAGACGCTAATCTAATAGATTCACTTATTTTTATAGAATATAAATTCACAACTATTGAACACATCTTTTTTATCCTCTTTTTCTCCTGCATTTAATAATCATGATAATGATCAGTCATGATATTTTAGCTGAAAGCTTACATATACATAAAATACATCCATATAAAGTACATGATGCTGAAAAATGAGAATCGATTGACAGAAAAAATTCCAAGTGGATAGAAAGATAGATGCATATATTCTGAGACTTGAACTGGCAACCATACTCACTCAAAAATATTTCCCACGTACGGGTTCTGTCCAGAATGTTTCCAGCTATTTTGATTATTTCGAAGACAGGTTGCACGGCCTCGATGTAACTTGGAAATTCAATCATAAGAAACCTTACTGAACATGTGTTTACAGATACTTCCTAGTCAGGTTACTCAGTTGGCAGTGAGACGTCATTGGGTGATCTTGTGTACTGTGTGACCATCCCTTTCACAATGAGTGGGCTTGTTCATTCCCCTTCACATTTGACTCAACATTGCATCATCTGTATCTATTAGCCCGTCCCCCGCCCCTGCTGTCCTGATGTGGATCCTTACGACTTCTGGTAGTTTATGAGATTAGGGAGAAAACAACGAGGGAGCTGATGGTAATCACAAAAGAAAACTATTTGCATTGCTCTAATCAGGCTGGTTTTCATTTATTATAAATGTTTCGTAAGTGTTATTGATTTTACAAGCATGCCAATGTACTGATAGCAACGAAGGATGAGATTTGGGCAATGCACCAATTGAGAAACTCAGCATTGGAAATTGAATACCTCAGCTCGAATACAGGACACTAAAATGAAATTCATAACTGCTTCAGCCATCGAGTTATCGCAATCTAATGAATTTCTAGGTGTTTACGTGCCAAGTTTAAATTATTCTGGCTTGAAGTGAGGAATCAACTTGAAACGCAGTAGAAACGTTCTGCTACACTGGCTGCCTATCCTGGCTACGAGGAGTGGTGCCACTCTTGTAGAAACTTTGGTGCAACACGTAGTACCAATATCAAATTCAGGTACTCGTCACTTTCCGAAAGTTCGCTTTATACTAGTTTTCCACTCGTGTTCATCGTTTGCTTTACAACTGTTATAGAGGCATAACACTTTCAGTCTCCCTCTCATTCATCCTACTACCTAGTATCCTTCACCATCCAACCTTCGACTAACAATCCATGGTCACTCATTTGGGGGTATGGGAATGCTCAATTCCTCCAATTTTAAATAATGGTGATTGTCTCTTCGCTTTATGTCTCTTCGGTTCACTGACCGTTTGAGTAGTCGTCATGAAAAGCGACTGAAATTAAGATGAAAAAATAAGTCAACAATGTGTATTGGTGATATCCCCTGTTTGACAGACTTTCTTGAGGATCAGATCTGCCCTGCTGGTCTGGATTGGGAAATCTTATTGAATGTGAAAGAATTCTACCTCTTTTTTTTTATGGGAGCCTCAACTTTATTAGCATAGATTACATCGTTCCACGCATTTTTTTTGGTTCTGGCTTGAGAGTGTTATTTACTGGTTGCTTATGAGTATAAGGTAAGGGAAAGTATTCTTCTAGAATTCACTTCTATAACCAGGGCATTGATATTCATATCTAATTGTTTTTCTTGCTCTGTGTTTAAAATGTGTCAATATGCGAGTTCTCCAAATTAAAATAAGCAGATTTCAAATTATCACTGTCCTGGATGCAAAAGCAAAGTTCTGAAGGTAATTGTTTACATTTTTAGACGTTTTAGATCCAATCAATCAAGAACAAACTCTTGTCTATGAACATAAGTATTTTAAAAGTAGCACGATGTCATCATTAGGCATGCGTTTGCATCTCTAACAAGACGTGTTTGGAGGTTGTGACTGGAGACCAAGTGACCGTACGTCTCCTCTCATCACACTAATGTTGCTGATCCCAGAAATAGTCTGGGGTGTTTTCATTCCACCACTCTTCGACATCCATTTCTATGCAAAGTTCCCTATGGACTGTTCACAACATCAATGGTTAAGATGATACGAGCTCCATCTTCATCTTTCACAATTATCTTTCTCTTTGGGTTTTTCTTTCACCTTCAGTTTCATCATGTGGTCTTCGGAAACGGTGATATCCATATCTTTGAGATTTTCTTTTCTCTATTGAATCCAGCCTCCTAAACTGATTATCATTGCAACCGTTCCTGTTCCAGTGGATATGATGTCGGCATTCCTATCATCATCTCAAGTCAGAGTAACAAATTGGGGACGCACGACAGCTGGGGGTTCTTGAGATATCACATTACGAGGAGAGTACAAAATGTCTGGCGATTGGAAGACCGTCCCCCCCTCTCTCTCTCTCTCTCTCTCTGTCCGTCTGTCTGTCTATCTGTCTCTCTCTCTCTCTCTCTCTCTCTCTCTCTCTCTCTCTCTCTCTCTCTTACGACAACCCCAATCTGCCTACGATGTCACCAAACGTATAGATAAGCATTTTTGGTCGATTCTAACCAATTTTCCAAGTTGCTAGCAACAATCTGACACCTATGAAGCTGGAATTTGGCATAAAGGTAGAATCTTCCGCGGTCAAAGTATTTAGAAATTTAATTTTGACATTCGAGGTCACTATATACCATTTCTGGTCATTTCCAGCAAATATTTTTGGCTACAGTGTTGTTCCTTGAATGCAGAACTTTTCTATAAGGGTTTGTCTTGGCAAAAATTATAGGCAATGAAAAGTTGTAATTCTGGAGGTCACTAGAGGTCACCGGATGTAATTTCTGGGAATTTTAACAAGGTACAAATACAATATCTCAAAATCGCTGGCCTTCATCTGAGTCAATGCTTTTTTCTTTTAGTGACAACTCCATATTGGTTGCTCTAGGGTAGGATTCTGGCACCCAACAGTGGAAATACTAGCGTACCAACGGAACTGGGGGACTGCTCTGATCTTTTTATACTTTTTTAAAATTGTTTTTCTGTTGATGTCTTGTAAATATTTAGTTTGTGATACCTGTATCCATTCTCATCTAGTACGCTTACTTCATTATTCGATGAGCTTTCTGTTGATCTTTGGTTTACAGATTTGGGGATTTGACCTTACATAGATGGTGAATGATTTGAGTTTCCGTTGACATATATTGGTGCACTATTTGGTTTTAAATATGGTTGATATGTGTTAGCTCTTGAGCTGGATTTGAAATCAAAGAAATCAACATTTTTACCTAGGCTTTTATTTCTATTTTAAAACCCATTTATTTAGATTCGTTTGTAATCATTTTTTAGTCTTATCACATACATGGCCATTACAGTTTGTCTCCCACTCCTATGTAGATAGTTAATCAATATGATTTGTATGATCCAATTAGATCGTAAATTTGGGAGGAGTCATATACATCCAATGCTGTGTTAAAGTTCGAATTTCTATTGTTTCGTTTATACATGTTTCTGCCATCTCTAATGCGTTATCTTATATCTGTTCGGTTATTGATGGGTAGAAATCTATAATATGAAATTATGTAAATGTACCTTTGTTTTTATCTTGTATGTCTTTGAATCATTCAATAGTTTATTGGATATGTGTGTGGGGGTGTATTCGTTTAGGCACCATATTGGTACTTTCTGGTTGTTCTTGTTTGAGAGATGAATAGCTTGTCTGCCTTGAAAATCAGAAATTAAAATCATGATAGTTACTTATCCGCATGAAAATATCATTTGAGGTTTTATAAGGGTTTTTAACTGACAAATTTCGGATGATACGAAAGATAAAAACAGATGTTTTTTTAGACCCGTAATGTTTTAAAAAACAAATCTTTACTAAACATTTCCATGATATCAAATAAGGATGCAAGTGAATATTTTGAAGCTGTACATCCATGCATTGGACGGAAAGCTTTATTATTACACTAGAATAGTTCTCGTTAAAAATGACGGGATTATTACGTTTGGAATGGAACGAGAAAAACATATTTTGTGTTCCCACGTAGGAAGGAAATCATTTACAAAAATTTAATAGTTTCCCGCTTCCTATGAGTTATTCCTATATTAAAAAAACATTCAACGTCTTGTTCCTTGGTGAAATACTTGTTTAAAAGAAACCTTTGCGTTATTATTTTCTAACCAAAGCATATAAGAAAATAATTTCACATCCCCAATGCAATGTTTTTAAAATTTGTAAAAAAGATTTCAAAATAGATTCATAGTTGCATAGTTTAAAGAATAATATATTGAAAGATATTTTGAAATATGAGGATTTGAAACAAAATGACTATACAATATATGTTCAGTATTTTATTTTTAGATATTAAAAAAGGACTTTAGGTTGAATGTAGAAACGCGATTGTCTAAAAACATATTTCCCCTTTTCATACTCTTGATTATTATTATTATCATTATTATTATTATTATTATTATTATTATTATTATTATTATTATTATTATTATTATTATTATTATTATTATTATTGTCATTACTGTTATTATCATTGTGGTCATTATTATTATTGTCATTATTGTTATTTTTATTATTATCTTTATTATTGTCATTATTATCATTACTGTCGTCGTTATTATTGTCATTATTATAATTATTATTATCATTATTGTCATTATTATTATCATTATTATTATTATTACTATCATTATTATCATCGTCCCTCTTTTACTTTCTTTTCTTGATCCCTTCTTTCAAACCCTCCCTTCTGCATCAACGCATCTTTCTCATCTTCCAGCTTCCAACTATTTTCCCTTGGAGTTAGTCAACTGTATAGAGTATGTCATCTATCAATACAATCGCTTCTTTCTCTTCTAAATCAATTCTTTTCGTTGTGATCAGTTTTTTTCTTAAGATTTTTGGTTGTGTCGCACCAAACCCACTGCATCCCGTATTCATCATTCCGATCCACGTTTTCGCATTTCCACTATAAATCTGCTCTAATATGTTTCATCTGTCAACGTCTATCTAAAAATCCGTCAACAGTATTATGCCAAATAAAGGCAGGGCATTCCTTATCCAAATATCATGATGGCGAGATCTGATGAATCTTGGGAAGGGTCCATGTCTAACAAAGGATGCCAATAGAAGGCTGCTGTGGACGATGCTGGCAATGGTGACGACGACGACGACGACGACGACGACGATGATGATGATGATGATGATTGATTACCTACACCCATCTATAATCTAAACTTTGACCCTACATGGTATTCTCGACTTCAAACGAGAACACTTACAGTCGAGAAGGGCTTTCTATCATCATTAAAAGTGGGGACTGAAATGGGGCGGTGGAAGTTAAGGGGGTGGTTTGAGATTTTTGAAGACAAGGGTTGGAGAGGAGGACCATGACAAAGAATACAAATCGATATTTCACATTATTTTTCTAGTGATAATTTATAACGGATAATTTTGTACAATTTTTGGTTAAAAAATAACTGCTTAAATATAATAAAAATCATCAAACATTCAATTTTCAATAAACCTGTTTTGTCTGGTTTTTGGGTTGGCACTGATGCAAAACATGCTCTAAAACGAGGCGTACTTCGAAGAAATTTGGGAAACACTGGTGTAATGTTTTACACTCACAGAATCAGAGTGGGAATCTTTTATGCAGGTTTCTCCCGCAATCCGATTATGTGGAGATCCTGTAGCAACCTTTCATAAGTTGATACGGCGTAAAGCGAAGAAGTGATTAACGTCAATTTTTATAAAGACAGATTTTGATCCTTCCTTGACCTTCAAAATCAGGATAATGATATGCTTGGCTGAGTTGTCGTAGGTCGTTGTTGAAGAAGTATCAAGAGACTACTGATGTAGGAAAGAAAGGAAGAGGGTGTGAGTTGCATCTACAACAGCCCCCAGCAAAAAAAGCTGAACAGTATTTCATCCATCTCCCACGTGTTCAAGGGGGTGATTTTTTAGATTAATCAACAAATTAAAAACGCGGGCGAGTTTTGAAGGTTTTCATCGTAAATTTTATTTCGTGATTACTTTGACGGTATACCACTATATACCCAACTTAAAAAATCTCCCCCAAGATGCTTTTCTAATCATCTGAACATGCCCCACTGACACTGTGTGATATGCCACTTCCAACAGAAAAACCTTATTTTCCTTTCGTATACTTTAGAACACATCTATTGAATCCCTACTGAAACGGTTCTCTTATTTTTTCTAGAATTGTCCCTTCAACAGCACTCTCATTATTTATTTCTCGTACAGTACGGACAATATTATTTCCAATGACACTATTTATGAAATATTCAATTACTTTCTATTAGATGAAATATTGTCACCTAATATCATAAAATTTTAGATGAGTCCGCATATCTATGTTAGACGCTTATCGGTCGGTCACTCGGTCGGTAAACAGAAAGGGGAAGGGGGATGTGTGACGTTATTAAGAGAAAATTCATTCTGATTAAAGGATGGTATATCAGGCATTTGTTTCCACACATTTGCAAAGTATCGCTTGTTAATAACGATAATCAAAATCGGCTATACTTTTCAATTTCGAGCGAACTTTATAACTTTTACTTCAATTTAAACTGATTGTTTGTCTTTTTAAACCACACCCCTTTCCCTCCTGCTACAACTATTCCAACAAGTGATACTACTACTTCTTCGTTTAAATATGGACATAAGGATGGTAGACGCACCGTTAGATTTATGGTTTTGGTTTTATAATTATTTTCTCTCATTTCATTTATTCATCACTTATTATCAAACAGCACCGATCAGAAATGAAGAATAAGCTGTCGCTGTGATTCGAACTCATGTCTCTTTCGGCTGGGGAAAGCTGGGTAAACACTTTCTTCTCTTAGCAACCGAGCAACGACAAGTCACCGGAGCCAAAAGATCAAATTTGAAAAGAAAAAGATCCTTGTTTGATATTACTAGTGTAGAGACGAAAATTAACATGGTGCCGAGAATGATAGAGGGTTGACTCAAGGCGTCGATTTGATCTTCTGTATCTAGTGAATTCTTATTGTCCAGTTGGTAAGAGCAGGTAGGTATTTATCAGGCTTTAATGGGTTAAAAGGGACGTAAGTTCAAGCCTCAACAAGAGCTTATCCTCTATTTCCGATTTACACTGTTCACTCACAGCAGTAGATCAACGATCAGATTAGATTTGTGATAAAAAAGTAACCTTTAAAAGACTGATAAAAGAAAGAAGTGATGAAATATAGTTTTCCTAGCCCTCTTGTGAATAACTATTTGAGCTAGGGGCTGCGATGTTTTGCTGTGGGAACGTGTAGGAACCGCGTTCTTTTAATTTATCATCCTTGTCCTACTAGAAATCTTTTTTGAAAAAATTACCAGAATTAGATGCCAAAATACTCATATGGCCTCAAAACGTTCCTGAAATCATTCAATTAGTTAAAGCTTTCGCTGATGAAGGGGCTCAAAATAGGGCAGGCAGCCCTGTGCCTGCTCACTGTTTTTATAGTACCATATCGCTGAAGCAGGTTAGAACTAAAAAATTGTAAAATGCACTTTATTTGGTCATCCATCCGAACTAAACTTTGAACTTTTGCTTCCGCATTAAACAATCCCGAGTTAGTCAGTTAGAACTGCGCATAAAGACCGGGGCGGTTGCCAATTGCAATATTCACTATACCGACGTTAAGTGAAAGGTTTCTATGATAACAATACCGTGGGTCACGCTTCCTTTAAATCATCATGGTCAGTAGGCTAGTAGGTCAGTTACAAACAATCGTTTATCATGCAAACTGACTAAATCAGGTGAATGCGGATTTATTTGATAACTATTTTTTATTACTGCGGCTCTTTAATACTTGGACCACGTCCGAGTGGATATTTACGCCGTAGAATTTTACAGTCAAGAAGTTTATTTCGTAACTCAATAGAAACCACCACGTTTGTTGGCAGCATGCTTTGATGGAAATGATCAATTGTAAAAATGGATAAAGGTGTGATCAATAAGCCACGCCTTTCGCCCTTTGTTGGGCGGTGATCATCAAAGAAAATTCGTTAAAAGAAGCAAGAATGTGAATGCTGCCAGATAATATAAAAACTCACATAATTAATTTATCCCCGACAAAAATCTCTGGAGGGTATGGATAAAAAGAAGTTTTTGGTAGACGTGATAAAGATTAGAAATTTGAAATTTCATCCCCCTAGCTCGATTTGTGAGGCCTATTCGTGTGATAGACACATAGATAAATAGATTCCAACCAGCCGACCAGATTTAACTTATCAACTATAGATAACGGAGATTTCACTCATCGCAGCACTATGGCTTATCCGCAAATGATGGAAATTTCCAGTAGTCAAACAATGTACCCTTCCACTTTCTGCTTATTTCTATGTTTTTCTGTCTGATGTATAATGTAACGTAAGCATTTAGATCACGACAACTGAGCTGATTCTGTAGCTGTTAAAGGATTAGGTATGACCACGCCCAGAAATATGCGTATGCTAGCATAATACACGTCAAAGTGTCGGGATTACTTCCGTATGGATTGTTACATTTGCTTAGGATCAGATTATCTGCATGCTCTGTCTGGAAACAAATGTGTTATTACTACAAGGAAATCAAACGGATATATCATAATGTATATTTATAAGCATATAATATATTGATGAATATATTACGTTAAAGAACATGTTTTTAGTCAAAATAAGTGTTTTGACTAATTTCTTGAATTGATAGGACTTGATTTGGAAAACAAATTGATATTTTCAGCCAAATAAAAAAAAATTTATTTTAATTTCATCTTCTGCATATTTGCATTATTTTAGGTATTATCACATTCCTTATTTTGGGCGTCTGACCTACCAACGGTCTGTTTTTTCTCAATGGGAAGAGCAGCATCATGTTTACACGGCTTTATACCGGTTGCAGGTTCGATTCCTTCAACAGCCTATTTCTTGAGTTGTTTATTCTATTTATGCTGTCTAGGCCAACTGACACATTCACCATGTAATAACAGCTGGACAATTCAAATGAATAACACATTTATAGCTATCCTTTTGGATTATGTGTATGTATGTGTGTATAGGGGTCTAATTTTCCAATTGCTTATGCGTAGGAAGCATGAAAGATGGCTATTATCCACTTATAACTATGCTTTTGTGATTGTGATATTCACCTGTTATTGTTTTTTTTTTACTCCATGTGAGTAAAAATCAGCAAAATCGCCTGTTATCCAATTGGTGATAAGTAGATTTCAAATTATCACAGTCCTGGTCATAAATGCACAGTTGAAAGGAAATAATAATGATATTTTCTACACTTAACATAATCAATCAGAAAATAACACTTATTACCCAGGAACAAAAACAGTCTTAGTCTTGCACAAGGGTATGTTATCGAGAGATGGTTAGCCATTGCTGCCAAGTAAAGTTCCCAAAATTACAAAGCCTTTATTATTAGGTTGGTGCAAAAATAATTGCCGTTTTTCACCATCAAATTAGAAGCAGTATATGTCAGCTCAGAATAAAAGCTATTAATCGAAATAAGAACCTTCAGAATATAATGCCACTAGCTGTAGCATGTTAGATTTAAAAAGGCATCTGAATCAATGGAAATCCCCGACGTCATTGCTGCAATTGTACAACAATGTGCAGACCCCATATATGTCAATGCCAGAGCATATCAATCGACACAGTAGTCCCTTCATCAGGCTACATAAAGACTCTTAGCCCTTTCAACTAGAAAAGAGAGAATGATCAGGTGATACCAGTTGATCCAGACTCTTTACAGCCTGTCTTCAGATGATCTTCTGAAATCTAGACTTGGAATACAAAGGGATCAGAATAGACAGCGTATACCTAACTTACCTTTGTTTGCTGACGTCCTTTTTGCTAAAAATCATTATGATCTCCAAAGAAAGCAAGATAAATCAAATGAAGAAGGTAAGAAATTTGGCCTCTGCATGAACTTTAGCAGGACAAATGTCGAGCACAACAAACATTAGGTTTTCTAATGATTTCTATGCCTCGGACTCATGTCTTTCCTATTATATACTGTGCTATCTAATGATCTCTCGGTGTGAGGTTGAGCATAATTCTCTCCTATGAACTGCAAAGACACAACGATCAAAATTGAAAAAAGAGAACTGAAGAAGGTAGACCACTACATCTACGTAGGATAACAAATCTCCATGAAATACTCAAAAGAGGAAGACATCAAACGAGGGTCACACAAGGTTGGCAAGTTATTAGTAGAGCAAGCTCGAATTTCAAAATCAAGAAAATCCCACAAGTCCTAAAAAGAAAGTTATACAACCAATGCATTATCCCGACAGTCACACAATGAACCTAATCAAAACATCGACCTTAAAGCTAAGAATCATGCTCAACTTCACATGGAGAGATCAGAGGACAAAACCATTCATTAGAGAAAAGATAGGAGATATCATAGAAACCAAAAGAAAACTCGAATGGCAATGGGCTGGGCATGTTGCAAGAATGTCAGACAACCATTGGACATCACGATTCATTACATGGATCCCAAGAGATCATATGTGAGATTGTGGCCGACGGAAAATAAGATGGCGTGATGTGCTTGACAAATTTAGGTTAGTTAGGCGACTCTTGGAGAAGGTGTATGTCCACCAACGCTAAAAATGATGATGATGATGATGATGATGATGATGGTGGTGGTGGTGGTGGTGGTGGTGGTGATGATGATGATGAAACGAGTCAATCTATTCTGGAAAAACAGAATTCTGGTGTCCTGGAATCAATGAATCCTTCAAAAGCGTTTTGAGCTGCTGTCTTGTTGTTGATGACCTCCCTCTGTAGGAAGAGGTCTAAACACTTGAAAAAAAATGATCGTTATTCGGAGAGATGTTTACTGATGTATAGTTTTGTAGCCTATTTAGTTCGATTTCTGCAGGGTCATTTGCGCATCATGTTGACGGACGTTGTAATGGAGGAGAATTGGTCTATTTCGATTGACAAATATTGGACGTAAACGTAGCAGTTCTTGGAGTATTTTGTCGATTTCCTGACAATAATTCTTTGCTGTCATAGTTTCACCAGGATTCAAAAAGTTGTAGTTGCTGATTCCAATTGGTTTGGTTTGTGGAAGTGTTTGTTGTACTTCACCCAGCACAGACACCAACGATTGTTGTAAAGAACCCATTTTTCGTCACATGTCAAATGTGAGTAAGAGCGGATTGTTTTTCTTGCGCAAAACGATAATATTTTAAAATGTTTCTTGCGGCACCCAATTGTTTTCGAAAATTTTGGAACCAATGTTGAACTGAACGTCATTTGATGATTTCCTAACCAAATACTAAGTTAATATTGCAAGCAGTTTCCGTCACTTTGTGTCCGATTTTGAACTCATACAACAATATTGCTTGAATTTGTTTTGTTTTTTTCAACTCCAAATTGATAGCTTCAAATAAAACAGAATAAATAATGAAAAGAAAACGTTCAGCTCAAATAAATAAAGTAGAATTGACGCTTTAAAACGTTATATTCCATGAACATAGTTTAATAATTGTTCAATCCCAAGTAAGCATCAAAGTTTGAAAGATGAAAAACGCAATTTTTGTATCAACCTAATTGTTAGGCGCATATTTGTAAGGTCACAGCCTGATGTCTGCTGCAATATGCTGATAAAAGTAGGCAATTATTGCACCCGCTAAATGCAAATCAACGTTGGTTCCCTCACTAAATAAGTCATCGAACAAAATTCCATCACAGTGGGAAGATGCATAAATTACTTTGCCATTCATTCTTTTCAGTGATTCACTTATGGGTTTATATGATTATGTTAAGCCTTTTCCAAATGTCACTGGAGCAATACAATTTAATCGCACTGGGTCTTCTATACTGGTGATTTGGCAACAGACATAAACATTAAATTAACCGTTTCAAAAACTGACATGTGCAATCTCCGCTAAAATATTACTGACATACGATCTCCCAATTGAGATAGATATATCAGATATACGAAAATTCAAACATTCAGACAGATGCAGGCAGATATACGTGCATTAACATAAGCGTGCTTGAAATGATTCACACTTTTCACAGCAGATGGTTTCATTAGAATATACATTCCATAATTTTCAGGGACTTTCGTGATTGATTTTCACAGTATATATATATACTTGTATAAGTCGATATACTGAGGTATGGAATCACTCACCAGTTAACGCTATGAAGAATGAAGTCGGTAAGCTGAGTTCTAACTCAAACTCAAACAGTTAATGTTCACTTTGCAATAATTCTAGGAGACAGACCACTCTGGTTCCAAACCAGCTTGACGAATAATGGACTCCGTTGGCCAACCTCATTCTCGTTAAACCTATAGTTAGATCATTTGTGGTTCTTCAACAACCCTGGCATGGATCACAGGATAGGTGAAGATTAAGGCATAGTCGATACTTGATGTCATTTGTATAGTTCGACCTAATTTTTTAACCAACATCCAACGATCCAATTTTCAACCAACATGCAACAATCAATTAGTTATCTGTAATACTTTTCTATATAACTGAATTTTACCCTGAAAGATGTAGTATTTCAGAAAAAAAAATCGATAAGGCTTCACCCTACTATCCAAAAACAGAGCGTTCCTATGAAAACATTTCGCAAGCTGATATGATTTTAAGCAACTGAGCAATAACCATTGATTTTATAAGAAGCATATTTTTAGCCTTCTCAGACCCCTATAATGCTTACAAAACCAGGCGAAGAAATGAGGATAATGACTCGACATGAAAAATACGTCATTTATTTAATGATTATGAGAAATCAAAGCGCCAATCAAGCATTAGTAACTAATTCCGGCAATTAAAATGATCTGAGCTTCTAAATATTGTCTTGACGATGCATGTCACCTGAAGCTCATTCAAGAAGAAAATATCAGTTCAAGACGTCCAGTCAATCATTCTCGATTAACTCTGTGTTATTAATGAAACTTTGTTGTTACTTTTTATCATTATTTTCATTAGATGAGGTATTGTTAACCAATATCATAACTTTTGGCTACCATTTTCATCCATCTTAATTTCTTAGCTGCTTTCTATCACATATTAACACAGGCCATTAATGCAAGTCAAAAATCAATAATAAAACTTTGTCACCGCCTTTTATAATTTTTTTTAGATGGGGTATTGTGAACAATTGTTTTTTCCATCACAACTGAACTCAGGTCATCAATGCGGTAGATTGACGGCCTGAGTCATGCTGCGTTGAAAAGCAACTGAAAAAATTAACGTCAAGGAAAATACCAGAAAAAATATTAACAGGTCTGGTTAATCACTCAATACAAACTGTCATATAACCAATGTCTTGTGGCTGCATGCTGTGTTAGGTGTGATCAATTAAATACTTGAAAAAAATGTTTTTCAGTTAGCTGAAGTAGAACGTTCCTCTAGACATAAAAATGAATAAATTTTTAACATCTCGACCCCTAACTCCATCGTGGCCTGTATGCATAAGATAACCAGCCAGTTAAACTCCCTAGAAAACTGAAGAGGCCATTTTTGCAGTTTTAGTGACAGTTTTCGTTGGCGTTTTCTAATAAAACTTTGTCATGTCTCGGCATTGCATCGTAATAGAGGTGTCTAGGTTGTCCAGGTGAACTATTGGTCAAACTTCTAAGAAATAAACGAACAAACAAACACAATTATGACCTCGTTCTGAAATAAGACATTAAAAAAAGAAAAAGAAACTAATGCAGAAGCAATCAATCGATTTAGGAATAATCGATTGATGGACCAAAGTGATTTTTTTGTAGAATGAGAAAAAACAAAAACGATTTGTTATTAACATCAAAGGTTTATGTGGCTTTTTGTCATTAATATTGCCGATTGCCGACCTCACTGCTAGTTTTTGCTCTGTGAAACTTGAAATTGCTGATATATATGGAGAGAGAGATGGATAGAGATATAGAGATAGAGAGGCAGAGACAGATACTTTTCTCATAGATATAAAAACAGTTTATCTATATACATATTCTTAATATACATATGTATTATTCTTATGTATGAATATCTATACAAATAAATGCACACACACGAACACGCACACACACACACACACACACACACACATATCTCTCTCTCTCTCTCTATATATATATATATATATATATGTGCTTCAATGTATGTATGTATTCGTTCTTTTCCGATTGTGTTTGTTTTATCATGATGTCTTTTTAGCCCATTACTGACTAATTCATATATATATATATATATATATATATATATATATATATATATATATATACATATATATATATATATATATATATATATATATATATATATACATACATAACCATTAGATATATGTTTCATTCCTGTCGGAAAATCTGTTTTTTTACAATGTCTGGGACTGATTTTTTTGAAATCATGATGTCGTTTAATTTTTGTTGGAGATTTTTTGTCTATGTAAGAAGAATTGAAAAATATTGTGGCTTCTTTTCTTTTTCATTTTTGCTTTTTTGTTGTTTTTTTTCAAATTTCCTGAAGGATATACGACCATTCTTGTACGTTCCGGTAAATGTGATCGGCAATAGTACATCAGATAAAAGCTCCATTAAAAAAACAGCCTATAGTTCTCAATCAGAAATATTTTATATTTACATACTTATATATATAATATATATTTGTACTGAAGAGTCCATTTGCATATTTACATTTTTAGAATAAGTATATTTATATCTCTTTCTTTCTCTTTATATCTATATATTCATGAACATATTGTTGTGTGTGTGTTTATTTATGTGCGTACGTATATATATATATATATATATATATATATATATATATATATATATACATATGAATATATATATATATATATATATATATATATATATATATATATATATATACATATATACATATATATATATATATATATATGTATATGTATATATATATATATATATATATATATATATATATATACATATATACATATATATATATATATATATATATATATATGTATATGTATATATATATATATATATATATATATATATATATATATATATATATATATATATGCCTTGCAATGTAGCATTCAAAATACCAGGTATTACTAGGTTTCAACATTTCTGGCGCCAACAGTATATATATATATATATATATATATATATATATATATATATATGGACCTCCCCCAACTCGGAAAAAGGAGAAACAAGCTCACCAAAATTGTTCACTACCTGCCTCTAAATGATTTTCTTCCAGAATCTAGACTGGGACAATGAAGGAATCAGAATAGATGATGGATACTTAAACAACCTCAGATTTATGGACAACATCATCCTTTTTGCTGAGAATCTTCATGAACTCCAAATGATGCTGGACAGACTAAACGAAGAGAGCAAAGATTTTTGCCACCACAAGAACTTTAGTAAAAAAAACAAATGTTATGTACAACTAATACGTTGGTAACAAAGACACAATAATCAAAATCGAAGACGCAGAACATCTACCTAGCACGAGAAATCTCCACGAAAGACTAAAAAAAGAAATCAAGTGAAACAACTCACTAGGTTGGCAAGCTTTAGACAGGACCAGCTCAACTTTCAAGAACAAAAAAATCCCATTAGTATTTAAGAGAGGATATACAACCAATGCACCCTCCTGCTAATCACCAATGGAGCTGAAACATGGAACTTAACCAAAGGCTTGACCTTTAAACTGAGAACCATGCAAAGTGCACAAGAGAGAATCATGATCAATGTAACATGAAAAGATCACAAGACAGCGCATTATCTTAGATGTGATATCATAGAATCCCTAAGAAAACTTGGATGGCAATAGGCTGGTTTTGTTGCAAGGATTGTAGAAAACCGGCGGACATCACAACTCACCACGTGGACCCCAAGAAATCACATGCAAAAACTGGAGCCGACTGAATATAAGATGCCGTGATAAACTGGATAAGTTCAGAAAGTACTGGCTCAGTGACCCCCATGATAGTGAGGTCTGGTGAATCTTGGACAAGGTTTATGTCCAACAGTGGACGCTAAAAAAGTACGACTGCTGCTGCTTGTGATGATGATGAATGTTGCATTAGATGAGGTTGAAATTATTTTCTGTAGTAACTGTGCAATTTTTGGTTTCACTTTTTCTGGTTCCTGGGTAAGTCATTTACTGATTATGTCAAAAAAGAGTACAAAATGTCAATTATACTCTTCGAACTTTGCATTTGCAACCAGGACAATTAGAAAACTACTTATTTCCATTTTGAAAACAGAGGAAGCAGCACATCTTTAATCACATAAATTAAGAAGAACAACAAAGGAATATTACTGTCCTCGTCACAAAAGCGAAGTTTGACTGATGTGATAGCCATTTTCTAAACTTTATACTCACAAGCAATCATTAAAACACTCAGTATCCTGGTACAAAAATTGCTGTGGATGGTATAATTTGTGTTTACCGTTGGTCAATGGTAATCGAGTTAGTGAAGGAGACACCTACTACTGAGTCGTGAGTGCCATTCTCACTGGTTGTTCCCTCATACTTATGGCCCCATATCAAAACTAAGCTGCATTAAGTAAATACTGACATCAATGTTGATTATACAGATACGCAAAACTCATTGTAGACCTGGTTTGTTTTTCACAAGAATACTCTCAATGCAAAATAAACTATCACAACTTACCAAGGACGGATTAACCTCAAAAGAGTGTTGAGATACAGGTCAACTTGGGATGCCCTTATGCTACGGCTCCATATATATGTGTATATACATATGTATTAAATAATGTGTGTGTGTGTGTGTGTGTGTGTATAAGAGAGAGAGAGAGAGGGGGGAGAGAGAGATGGTGTCCGATGTGAAAAAATTAACCTCAAGATTAGTGGAAAAAATTGTCGAAATCTTCGGTTGAACGCCTTGGTAAAAAATCAACTCTAAGAAGTCTTTCTGTGTAACTAATATTCATAAAGTTGATTTACATGTAGTCTGAGATTAAAACCAAAATAAAAAATTTAATACTCGCATAGGTGAACACTCAATAGAAGTAAAACGAAACATGAGTCACATTTGTTATACTTATTGATCCCTCATTGTCAAGTACGTGGGGTACACCTACGTATGTAAGCCCTGTTAAAATATTACACATAGTTCGATAGCATCACTGTCTGTGTAGAGCATGAAGAACACTGGAGAAAATTACACGAATTACATAGACAAATTTTGGGAAATAAGAGATTGAAGTGACATAAAAATGTCTTTGAAACTTTTTTCAATGTGTTTAGTGTTTAAACTGTAAAGTTTTCTATAGTATACCATATATATATATATATATATATATATATATATATATATATAATTATTATACTGATGTTTTCCACAACAAATTTGTTTTACATGATTCGATCTCCGAAGTACGAGAAATAAATGTGCGTGTGTGTGTGTGTGTGTGTGTGTGAGCAAAATACCTTGATTCATTGTTACTATCAACAATAAGACTCGGAGCATAAGCTGAAAATTTGGCTCTAATTTTAATGGGATCAGCTAGAAGATTGAAGTTAGGTTTAGCCGGCAACGGTAGCCAAAGGGTTATTTCTTTCAAACATTTTATGCTATGGTTTGCTCGTGGCCCATTAAATCTGCCCTCAGTCTGTTAGAAGTCTGATGACCTGGGGTTTGTGCATCAAGTACTTCATGGTTGATACGCCATTGTTTAATTTAGAAATTGTCTTTCTAAAACCAAAAAGCGTTTTATATGGACACACACACACACACACACACACATCTGATCAGTTGATGTGGATGATAGATAATGTGCTTCTCTTGCAGATTTTGGCAGCTGCAGGCAAACATTCAGTGAAAAGACTCAGGGGACTGATAAATTCATTTGGTAAGATTAATAGATAAGTCTTTTCCCTTGATTGTCCTCTCGATGCGGGTACATCACCTGATTTAAGATACGTTCATTATGGAGCCTCAGTTGACTTGGATAAAGAGAGAAAACGAATTTTCTGGTATTTTTTACACAGTTTTCACTTCGGTGTATCGAAATTTCATTTAATAAGGTTTGGCTAGTTATTCAATAGGAATTGTCACATAATCAATGATCAGTTGAAAGATTGGAAAACGGTGATCACTGAATAATTCATTTCGCTCACCTTTTGTAGGATCACTAGAAAAAAAAGTCTAAATTTTCAAAACACAAATCTTTTTGTGGCCAGACATAAAATAAGGATCTATTTAGCATAAACTCTCATTATAGATAAAACCCCATAGGTGAAAGAAAAAGGATTTCCATCACATAAAAAGGAGTGAATATTTAGATATTTAGTCCTTGAGCTTATTTGGTGCGGCCAATATGCGTCCTGCACCAAGAGCTATCTTGCTTTCCTTTTCCTCGTGTCCTTATAATGGGACTGTGACAGCTCAGCAGTGCCCATCTCCTCTCCAACGAGCTAAAATATACTAAGGAATCTAACCAAAAATAAAATTATGGAAATACAAATTGCATTTGCTCTAAGCACTAGATTGCAGGCAAATGGAGAGGAAGACATTGAAACGTTCGTTGTGGAATCAAGAATTATTAGCTAATCGCAAAGGCATTGATTGAAAAGAGTTTCATTGGTACAACTAAAAAGATTTCAAATTCTCGGAAGAGAGAGAGAGGGGGGGGAAGAGCACGATGAAACAAGCCTGACAGTTGCAAGGTCAAATTCCACTCCTACTCCTAATCTGACTGAAAATGATCATTGTAACTTCTGTATTTTATAGATGATAAATGAAAAATTGTAAAAAATATATCTTTTTTAGTATAAATTTATTTATTAATTAGAATAAAAGAAGACCTACGATATTCCTGAGGAGAAATTTCGCAAATATTCAATTTCGTTAGTGTTGCCCATTCGATTAAAGAGCAACCGACAGATCATAAGGTTATGATTTCAAATCACGGTCAGGAAATGTTAATTTTATACACAAGATCTGGTTCAACGTAACAGTGCAGACAAACAATGAACAGTTTACGACCAAAAATTGGGTGAGGATTGTTGTTGCTGTTAATCTTGTTTTTTGTTACGGTGGAAAAGCAAAGTCGATACCAGCCTCCGACGCGATTGAAAGTATTTGAAATTCACAGAAAAGAATGAAAATACAATGAAAAAAAAATGAACCACCGCTACTGCAAACCCAACTGGCAGGAACTAATGGAATTTAAGCCATGAATTCAATTTCATCTGTCTGTATCTCTTCCTATCTGTCTGTCTTTTTGACCGTCAGTCAGCCTTTCTCTCTCTTTTTGATCTGTGAGTGTGTCTATCATTGTCTATGTTCATGAATGTATGTGTTTGATTTTATGTGCGTATCTGAGCCGCGTTTGACTCAAGTCCAAATAATAGGAAAAAGGAAAACAGAAATTAAAACTTCAATTGCATTCAATTTTACTTATCTGACAGTATATATGCATATCTCTCTATCGCCCGTTACTTCAAACGGCGTGAGCACTATATGTATATATGTGTTTGCCTCCGTATGTTAACGTGTGTATCATGTTTGGCTCGAGCCTGAAGAACTCGAAAAACTGCATTTAAAACATGGATTTCATTTTACTTGTATGTATATGCGTATGTATGAATGTATGCATATATCTCTCACGCACCCTCCATTTCTAAGGGAGAGTGTGCGTGAACATATGCATGTGTTTATTTCTCCTAGAGAATGTGTGTGTGTGTGTGGTGTTTTATTTAAGTCCAAATAATGAGGAAAATTAGTTTAAAACATTAATTTAATTACCAAATGTTTCATGAATACTCAACCTACTAATGGGGATGTTTTAAAGAAAAAGGTTTCGAGGAAAAATGTTGAAGGTTTTAAGGGGTTGTTCTATTTACAATGTAACTATAATGTTGAAGTTAACCCTTCTCTTTCCGTTCATTATATATATATAATCATCATGAGTAACAGCAGCATCCTTTGGGCCTCCGTTTAGTACGGGTGTTTCCTCTAGAATGAGTATGTGTGTGATGTCCATGTTTTATCTCCTTCTTTTGCTCTGTGTCCGCTTCCTCAACGTCTTTAAGTTAAACGAGGAGCTCCGAGAAGATCTGCATACTTCTCCGGGGACAATAAGAACTGTTTACTTAGAGGACATTGCTGGACGGTGAAAAGACGTCGGTCTGAGGATTAGTTCGAAATTGGGTTGAGGACAATAAAGGGAAAAACAAGAAGTTAACCAAAAGAACAGAATTTGACGACGCTTTATCTATTATGCGTACATGTCGAACGATATAAGTATTTGTCGAGTACGTATATACGTTTCTCTTGAGGATGCCATTAAGACTATTAATCTATTTAGGAGCATTCGTTTTATTCTCCTCCTCTCTCTCTCTCTCGCTCTCTCTCACTCTCGCTCTATCTCGCGCTCTCGCTCTCTCTCTCTCAACAAACACGCATATAGTTCGTAATATGTTTTTCCAGTTTGTAAGCATAGAAAATGAAAGAAATAGAAAACACCGATGATATTTAATCAAAGTGCTCGACATTTATCTGAGTAAATAGAACAATTGATGTATAAAAATAAGAATTACAAGGATATATACCCGGTGAATGTCAACATTTTGTGCCTAACGCAGCAATATATATATATATATATATATATATATATATATATATATATATATATATATATATATATATATGCGTGTGTGTGTGTGTGTAACCCTCTCTCTGTCTCTCAAAGCGTATCCATCTCCTTTTGCGTAAGTGCATCTATATCAAAGTATAGCCATATCTGTATTGATGATAATTCATATTAATATACCTATTCCCATATCTATTCCCATATCTATCTATCGATCTAGTCATCTCTTCATATGTGCATCAGTCAGTTAATGTCAGTGCATGTCTGAAGATATCTATCTGGATTCGTCCTCATGTACAAATATCTCTTTCTATCCCCCCCCTCTCTCTCTCTCTCTCTCTCTCTCTCTCTCTCTCTCTCTCTCTCTCTCTCTCTCTCTCTCTCTCTCTCATTAGTCTTTGCTTGATTGAAATAATAGGTAGGATTGTAAACCCATTTCGGCCACTGCTGTTACTGACCAGGGACTAAATCCGCGGGAGATTCCAAAATCTGACCCACCGATCTACAAAAACAGTTAAGCCTATAATTGATTTCCTTCCTTCTTTCCTCGATTCCGGCCTCCTTAAATTCTCTTTCTACTCACTTCATCAGAAACCCTCAACCAGAAATGTCCCCAAAACTGTCCACATAGGTTTCTAAAGAATGTCCAGCTGTCTGCCAAGCTGGCTGATTGGCTGGCTATCTACATATGCATATGACAAGCGTACATGCCGTACCGATAGAACTAAAGGGCTGAAAATTAGAACATTTATTCCTTATCATGCCTCGAAAAAAATTTTTTTTGTTTTTTCTTTTTTTTTTTAATTTTCCACGAGATGCATTTTTTTTTTTGTGGGGAGTTATATTTGCAATATAAGTATGTGCTATATTTACTTTGTGTCAGTCAGTATTCAGCTTTGTTTTTGTATTTTTAATTAGCTCTTTTTTAGTGGTCGCTGCCTGAAGAAAGGCGAAAGATTTAACATTTTCACTGATCACCCATTTTTTTCAATTTTTCAATCAACCACCTCCAATATGGCACGCTGCAAAAAGTTGGTTATGAGAAGGTTTCTATTGAGTGACTAACCAGGCATGTCTTGTTTCTTTTCTGCTCGAGAACCCAGATCCTGAGATCACTAAGTCGATCAGATGAAAACGTGTTATTCGTAATAGGTAAGAAAAAGATGAAGGGAAGACGAACGGTAAAAAAAAAAAAACAAGAAAGAAATGTGAATGACAATAGAATGGAGAAAGAAAGAAAGAAAGAAAGAAAGAAAGAAAGAAAGAAAGAAAGAAAGACGAAAGAAATATGATAAAGAAAGAAAATTAGAGAAAAGAAAAAGAAAGTGATGATTGAGGAAATAAAGAAAGACAGAAAAAAAGAGCGGAGAAAGAATAATTGTAATAAACAAAAGAAAGAAGAATGATAACCAAATAGAGAAATAAACAGGGAAAGTAATAAAGAAAAGAGAAAGAAAGACGGGGTTGAGAAAGGAAAATGGAAACAGAAAAAAGAAAAGAAAGTAACAAGGTTAAAATAAACATTTTTCCATTCCAGATCGCTTTTGCTCGACCAGAAAAGAAATATACGACATTAGTTCTACTTCAGAAGGTCTGGGACTTTTTATGAGCTTTGAAAAGAAGAAAAGAAAATAGACAGCAACATGGAATAGAGGTCTGGAATAGAGCAGTTTTGATTACTGCGGGTTTTAACGTAGTACGGTAATAGTTTTGCTTTATAAATTAATGTAACCAAGTCTAAGCTGAAAAACATATTAAATTCTTATAATACCTTGAGCAGTGTGGTTTTGATCAGTGCGCAAAACTCTGGAATGAATTAACCGCACTAATCAAGGTATACGTGTATTTCCTTAATGGATGTAATCTATTTTTCCTACTGCCAATGCGACAACCGCGGAGGACTCCTTGATATCGAAGCTATTGTTTTAAAAGGAGCAACATATGGACATTTAATATGTCATCTTTAGGTCGGCTTAGCTTTGATCTCCATTCTTACGATGCCGATTGATAATGGACCCAGTTTACTGTGTTCTTCTTGGCTGAATTAAGAGACGATTTATCATTCAGGATAAGGTTTCCCTCGATCGAATATCAAACATAGTAGAGAGTCCACAGTCGTTTTCATTATAGTTGATATTCTTAAGAACAATATCTGTCACATTGATTGCATCAGTAGCTGCCATCAATCAAGCCTGTTGTTGCCATGCAACTCTAGCTATCATCTGTAGTTAGCAGCAAGAAAGATAGAATTTAATATAAATATAAATGTATAATAAGAGCCGTGTATGCAGCACTGATGATGAACTTATTTAACCCTTATGTATATAGGCCTGTATTCTGTCCAAAGTGAAAATATGGTCTTAAAAAATATATCTATGGAAGGGAGCGGATCAAATTACATTTTGGACACTCTCGAGATCTTCAGAAACATGATTTCAGCTTTTCTTTTTCTTTTTCTTCTTTTTTTACAAATAAATCTGCATTACCATTCTGTTATACTTTCATTTATTCTATATTTCTAATTATACCAAAATCTGGCTTATAGCATAGATGGGTTAAATACACTGCATATTTATGTTGACTTCAGAGGCCTTTATTTTTACTACGACATGATCGACAGAAATGTTCATTTTTACGCCAGATTTGAATATGTTAAGAATGTTTGTAAGAAATAAAGCTATGTGAATGAATGATGTGAACGAGTTATTAGAGAGAGATGAATAGCCTTCTTGAAAAAGAAAGCAAGCTGTTATCCTAATGGGGGGGGGGCATGATAAGAGAAAGAAAAGGGAATTATTTCTTTTTTAAGTCACACTACATCATAGTATTCCTTTTAAAAAAACAATTCTAGAAATGAAAATAGAATACAAAAAAGGAAGCAGTCTCTCTCTCTCTCTCTACATATATATATATATATATATATATATATATATATATATATGTCACTCACAGAGTGCAGTTGCGTTGTAATACAACTCTTCAGTGGGGCTATAGACTATCCAGAGTGTTCCATTCCGGAGTTAGATGAGCATTGCATGTCAGCTTATAGAAGACGAGTGCCCTACCTAAGAGTGCTCAACCCAAACGAATGGAGCGTTAATAATGATGATGATAATATATATATATATATATATATATATATATATATATATATATATATATGACCCTCTGAAGTAACAAGATGTCATTAAAGTGTTGCTGATTTTGTGTTGAACTCTTTTTAAATTATTCCTTGAACAGCTTTGGCAATTTTTGTACTAATATGACATGGATTTTTGTTTTGTATACTTATGATAACCGTCAGCAGATCAACTAGTTTGCTTTGAATATGGGAGCTTCGATGGATTTGAAAACAATGTTTGTTTAGCTGGCTACCTATACATCAATCTTGTAACGAAACTACCAAGTACTTCGCTGTAGCCGGTGACCAATTTAGTTAAGAGTGCATAGTTTATTCTTTCCAAAATACTCTTTTGTGCTCACCAAATAGTAGCATAAATATCCATGAATTGGTCTCCAATACCTTTGTCCCTGCTTGACCCACACGTGAATAAAATTTTTCAATATATTTAGCGCAATATAGATATACTTCGAACCTGCAGAATCGAAATTAGAGTTCACGAGTTTGGCTGCAGCTGGGGAAATTTGCCCACCAACTTTCATTCCGATTGAAGATGATTACTGCAACTTTTATGATGTAGATGTTATGTGTAGTAGATGAAAAATTGGAGTAATATTTTTCTTTTAGTATTAATGCGTTTATCTATTAAAATGAAATAAGCCTTAGCGCATCTGTAGGATGGATTTCTCACGTGTGTAAGACTGCTCAGTTTAGCTCAGTTGATAAGAGAGCCGGCTACCAATCACAAGATCATGATTTCAAATCACGGTAGGGAATGGTTTATATATATTTTCGTGAATATGTAAAACTTGTCAATTTAGCTCAGTTGCTAACACTGGACAGGTGTTTGCTCCCCTTGAAAAAACTTGAAAAACACCTACTATTGCTTGTGGGAGATGCACAATTATCTCAGTCAAGGAGACGGCATGTATATAAGCTTCACAACTGGTGATTTCGCGAGGGTTTCTTGATCTTTCAGGACCTTAAACGGTGTGGTCTGTGTTGTGGAACATTCCTCCAACTGGAGCTTTTAAGATTAGGTACTTCACACTACATATGTGTATATTACTATATATGTGAGGTACTACATACTATGTATGTGTATATTAAAGTATTATGTATAAACATATAAAAAATGTA
>OY735201.1:24060386-24115386 GCA_963457665.1 Thysanoteuthis rhombus
GATAAAATAGAATCTTGCTATTTTTCTAGATAAATGGCCAGAAAATCTGCATAAAACTAGATGTAATCTGAGGCAAATCTAGATTTAAACTGAAGAAAAATGAGGTGAAGTGGGGTTCGGAGACTTCACTTTGTCTTCATCAAGATTAAATGAAATTAAATAGATAGATTAGAATGAGGTTACAAGCTAAATTTCAGTTTCTTCAGAAGCTTTAAAGGGTTCTAATTTCGGTGAGGTCATTGTTGTTTGCATTGTCATTGTTGGTACTAGGGGGGAAGTAAAATTAACATCAGAGTAAAAGTTTGACAGAAGATAAAAGATTGTAAAAAAAAAAAAAAGTCAAAAATGTTTAAAAGAAGGGCAACGGAAATAAATGGAGAAAGAAAGAAAGAAAGACAGAAACTAGGGAAAGGAAAAGGCAGTTCCGAAAGAAAAGAAAAAATAAAAATGGGAAGAAAGAGAGGAAAAAAAAACGAAAGGAAAAATGCCCATCAAAGAGTGGAGGGAGAAAAATGAAAGAGTGCGAAAGAAAGAATGAAAGAAAGAAAACACGGGGACAAGTTGATAATGAAAAAAAGGAAATGCCTTGAGAAAATTACAGAAAGATAGAAAAATAATGATAGATGATAGAAATGAAACTGAAAGAAAAAAGAGAAATGATGAAGAAAAAACGGTTACATGAAATGGTAAAAAAGGAAAGAAGACAGAAGAAAGAAAATGGTTATGAAAGAGATAAAAATAAAGGATGATTTAAGGAAAAAGGAGAGAAAGAAAAAAAAGAACTGGCCTGGTAAGTCACTCAATAGAAAGCATGACGTCACTGACGTTTTTTTGGACCATGCCATATTATGGGTGATCATTTAAAAATTGAAAAAAGAGGCTATGAATGAATCAGTTACCTTTCTTGCATCTGTTGGATCAGTAAAAAGCCCAATTTAAAAAAAAGAAGAAACAAGCGAGTATGCAGCTGCACACAAACCAAGACACCAATTTAGCATAAATTTAAATTATAAATCGAACTGAGCCTATAAATCTGTACGCGTGATACATACGTACAAGCACACATACATAGCCAGCAAACCAGAATCATTTGAATTCTGATTAAATCTATGGTGACTGTGTAGACAAATTTGGTTGGTGGTTTGTAGAAAATAAGCTTTAAAATAGACAGATGAGAAAAACACGAGGAAATTTTGAAAAAGCCAAAAAAAACCCAAACAAACAATGAAGTAAACAGGAAGCAGAAAGAAGTACCAAAATAGATGAATGTTATAAAGAAACGAAGCCCAACAAAAGGATATCATCCTGAATGGTGTCTTTTATACTAAATTAAATCAATCAGAAACCACCAACCAAAACTGCTAAAATACGTTTCTTCAGTTTTCAAGCCGGTCTGGGCTTGTCTATAAATGTATCGGCTGCACCAAGGTATCTAGACGGCTGAAAAATTCAACATTTACTTTTTATTATCTCTAGAAAGAATGTTCTTTTTGTTTTGTTTTTAAATTCTCCATTCAAATTGTTTTTTTTGGTGGGGGGGGGGGGGCAATTTGCATTGTCAGCTTATGCTAAATTGATCCCGAAGTTTGTGTCATGCTTGTTTTATTTTTCCGAAAAGTAACTGATCACTTTTTATTCCTTATTTGATTACCCCCAATACGACTTATTGTCAAAAGATGCGGTCATGTGAAGTTTTCTATAGAGTGACTAACCAAACCTGTTTTAATGAATATATAATAGACATCTAATTGTTATGAAAATTCTAACAGTTATTACTTTTTTATCAGGAAACAATGTTTTACTTTTCCCGTTTCCTCAATTCCTACCTTTAATTCCCAAGTTTTCCTATCTCGACTTCATAGGACAACTTTCGCCTGGATAAGCGTCCTCCAGATAAATGACACTTGATAATTTCCCATTAGTGTTATCATTTATATTGCCAACTAGTTAATTTCTATAGACTAAGGTCTCACACTGACTATACTTCTGTAAGAGGGCAGCTATCCAAGTGGCAGTTATCCTAAAACCCTATCCTTCGGTCTGCTCTCTCTCTCTCTCTCTCCTTAAATTCTCCTCGCTTATCTTTTTCCAATCTGTTTTTCGACTTCTTCTTTCCTTTCCCTTCACTTTTTCTCCTTCTCTCTCTTCCCTATTTTCATATCTTTCTTTTCCATGCACCTTTTCTCTCTCTCTGTCTCTGTCTGTCTCTTTCTCTCACTCTCTCTCTCTCTCTCTCTCTCTCTCTCTCTCTCTCCTTACTTTCATATCCTTATTTTTCCCATCTCACCATTCTTATCTATCTTTCCTTCTCCTCTCTCCTTTCCAGACCGAACTTTTTTTCCTGTCTTGCTTGCTCTTCCCTCTCTGATTTCCTTTCTCCACTACCTTTTTTCTCCATCCTCAAATTCAGTCTCTTTCCTTCATTCCCCACCTCTCTCTCTCTCTCTCTGTCTCTGTCTCTCTCTGTCTCTGTCTCTCTCTCTCTCTCTGTACACTTTTCCCCAGTTATTTTTCAGCCAAAATTTTCATCCAATGGTACCAAAATGTAAGATTAATGTATCTACACCCGACCTTTGAACTGTGCGCTCATGAAACAATCTCAAAAACGAGGTAAATGAGCTGATAAATAAATTGAAAACAAAAATCAAGAAACGAATACAAAAATGCAATAAATTAGCACACAAAAAATGCTTAACGATGCAATTTATCAAATATAATGTGATAGTCGGTCTCAACAAAAAAAAATAAATAAGATTTCAATAAAGGCTTCTAATTATTGAACTTCTATTTTCTTACAATTTCCTAACTTTATTACCTATTTCTCGTTTTCTTTTTAAATTTTTGTTTTCGTAAAGACAACACGTAATCTCGTCGCCATGAGAACCTCGTTTTGTGTCAAAGATTTTTTTTTTTTTTCAAGTTAGCGAAATATTCCGGAGAATGATGAATAAAATTTATTAATTTTCACATTAGTTTTATCATAAGCTAAATCTTTCTCTCTGCGTTATATGACATTTCGATTATCTTTGCTTGTTACTTTTTATTTCATGAAACATCAAACTTTTCATCTCCGCTTACAGAATAAACGACCTCGGGGAATCTCTCTTTATTGAATTAGAAGTACGAGCCCTAAACGAAAGATGAACAAATAAACTTTTAAAATGCATTTACAGAAAAAAATACGAATATATTTGCAACATGGACGCCGAATCGATGCAGCAAAGTACAATAAAGGATATGAGTTCGTGTCTCAGTTTCTTTTTTTTTTCCAATTGGAATTAGAAAGCGTAAACTAAAACTGTCAACATAGGTTTCCCAGTTTTCAAGTTGGTCTGGCTGGTTGTATATTTATGTATATGTTGTACATACCGTAGATAGACAAATGAAATCGAAAAAATTGTACTTCTTATTAAACGGTATTTTTGTTGTTTTGTTTGTTTTTTTGTTTTCTCTTTGTTTTGTTTTATTTTTCTAAATCACCGCAAATATTACGTATTTAGGGGTTCTTTAATTCATAATGTAAGTTAATGCTTAATTGGTCTCTTTGCCTGTGTCCAGCAGCATCCACACTTGTTTTTGCTGTTTTTCTGTTTCTGGTTTGTTTTGTTTTTTTTTTACATATCCAACTGAAGACAACATTAGTAACTTATTCATTCATAGCCCCCTTTTCAAACTTTTTAAAGAAAACCCTCAACACTGCATGCTACCAAAAGACGTTGGTCACGTGACGCTTTCTATTGAGTTAGTAACCAGGCTTGTTTCCTAATTAATTGGATTGATTGTATAATTTATGGTTTACAATGTATTTTTTTTTTAAACATTGATTTCTTATGAATAAAATCTGTTCAGAGGGAAAACATACAGACTGTCGAATCCCACTAAATGCAATAAATAACAGCGATGCGCTTTTTATTTCTGGGTAAGAAGTGTTCTAACTGCTTTTTTATATAAAGTATCGAAAAATGGTAGTTATTCCCTTCAAACTTTGCGCTTGTGAGCAGGACTGTGACATTTCTACTTATTTCCAATCGTACTACAAGAGAATTTGTATATTTTCATCTGCATTTTCTTTTAAAATTGTAATTTGCAAAGCCTACAACTTATATTCTGGCATGCCAATTGGGGATCAAGCCAAATTCTGGGCACCTCATTTCACTTGCAATACAGCAGTGTCAAGACCTTGCTAGACGCTTTGAAGTACGATTAGAACCGCCAAGAGGTCATCGGTGACTTCAAAATAGTGGTATTCCTGATGGGTCTCCAAGGCGGTTTTATCAAGTTTCTTTGTTATCTACTAAGAGCCGCCAAAATTCGGGTGATGAACAATGTCATGTTGGGTCCACTAGTTTTCACTGAAAACAAAATTAAGACTCACGAAACAATTTATCAGAGCTCAAGATAAAGCCCCTTGAAGCTGTCTGAGGCGAAATAGGTAAATAACAAAATATCGATATCCTCTTCACGAAGGAAAGTTTGAAAGGAACAATAGTCATTTTCTACACCTTTTAGACAAAATCAATCAGTAAATAACAGTTAAATTGATTTTCAAAAAGTTTCACATTGTAATTTATTTTTTTGAAAATAAGGCATACGATGGTTAAAAATAAATGTTTACGCCTTATCTATTTCATCTGAATTTTTATTGAAAGTGTATGGACTTGTTTAGCTGGATTAAAGCGGTTAAAAATCTAAAAAGAAAAGCAGTTTTGTTTATTTTGATAATGCGTTTTCATTTTGTCAATAGAATCAGACGTTACTTTTTTTATTTGTGTTTATATTTACATTAATCTCTTAAAATCGATGACAGTTTTATAACTAATAACAAATAACTAGATGATTGCATCAACCACTCGAACTTCATCGTGTGGATTAGAGAGTTATTTCACACACTGGCTTTGCCGTCTGTGTCCCTACTTTGGTGGAAAACCCTTCCAAAAATCTTCATTCATATATATATATATATATATATATATATATATATATATATATATATATATAATTTTACGAAGTTCACCTTTGGCTGTCACAAAGTAACGTGTGTGGGATGTTCAACGCAAATTTTGTGTATGCGTGTGCATGTGTGTGTGTGCGTGTGTGTGCGCGCGTGTGTGATTATATATAGGTTGTGGAAAGAGAAAGAGAGTGAAAATAGGGAAAATAGCTTGAGAGATGTAGAGAAAGAGAGAGAGAAGAGGGTATGAACAACTGATATGAATACATACCTTTTATTGAGCTATTAATTGACGTATTTTCCCAATTCGGATGTTTTTGTAAACTCAAACAATGACAGAAACTTTAAAGTTTTATTTAATCTTTCTCAGGTTTTCTGTCTTCTATTCCTTCATTCCTTTCTTCGGTGATGTTCATTTGTCATTCTTTGTGTTCTGTTCCGTATTCTCCCTTCGTTTGTATTCACCTCTAATAACTAAGTTCGGAGAGATATATGTCTTATGATTTCTTTATTCACACAGTATCTCCAGAAGTTCTCAATGATTTCAATACAATTTTGTGGAAAGTTTGACAATGGGCTACGAAAGAAATGATTAGATGTAAATGAGTGACAATGGCGTTAGCAGAGGTTTGTACTTCTCCTTGTGTCTTGTTTCTCAAAATCTCAAACTTGATTATTCCATTTGAAATGACATTTTTACAATCCACCTTTCTTTTTTGTTTGATGGTTGGAAGGTTAAAAGCACAGAAAATGAAATCGGTGGGCGGAGTTCGATCTCTGACTTGGATAGTTTGTGTTCATCATCATCATCAGCCTTTTATCGTCTGTCGTTGGACACAAACCCTCCGCAAAATATGCCTCACCTCTCCATCATGGGCGTCGTGGAGCCAATACATCCTGAACTTGTCTAGATCGTCATGCCATCTTACTTTATTTTCGGCTGCAATTTCGCATATGATCCCTGGGGATCCATATTATGAATCGTGATATCCATCAATTGTCTGAGATTCTTGCAACATGTCCACTGCCATTTGATTTTTCTAATGGTTTTTATGATATCTCGATCTTTTCACTTGCCGTTGAGCATGATTCTATCATGTGCACTTTGCATAGTTTTCAGTTAGAGTATTTAACCGAGATTCGTTGTCAGTGGTAGATGTAGTGGTCAACTTACTTCAGCTCTGCGTTTTCAATTCTGATCGTTGTGTCTTTGACCTCATCATATTTGTTGTACATGACATCCGTTTAGCTGATTCATGTGCTCGGGGTCCATCTCTCCCAAGCTATGGGTGTGATAGCGCAGGGTAAGTGACGCCACTTCAGGTATTTGTTACTTCCTAATCTGATTCGAAAGCAGCAAATGGGCGAGTAAGCAGGAATAGGATATGAGGCGCCCCTGCATCGGCGGCTGAATCCGTAAGGGCAACACTGTAATTCACCTTTAGTTTCTGTCACTTTTCTTATTTTCTTCCGATTATTTCAACGTAAGCCGTTCTTAATAGTTAACGATAACGTCAACGAACTATTACCAAAACTGACAGAATAGGTGTTTTCAGTTTTGAAATGGGTCTGGCTTGCTGGCTTGCTAGCTTTTTAGCTCGTCATCCATTTCTGTATATGTCACACGTACAGGGCGCCAATGGAGATCGAGAGCTGAATATCTTGACGTTTACTTCTTATTATGATTAGAAAAACGTTCTCCTGTTTTTCACCCCCTCCCTGTGCGAGTATTTTTTCAATTTTCATTGTACGTCAAACTGAATTGGTCTCTTAGTTTATATCAGAGAGCATTCACGTTAGTTTGTTTGGGGTTTTTTTTGTTTTTTTTTTTTACTTTTCTAATGATCACCACCCATTGAAAGGCAAAAGAACTTATTTATTGAACATCCTCTTTTCCAATTTTTTCAATTGATCACCCCCAACACAAGACTTTGGTCACGTGACAGTTTCTATTGAGTGACTAATCACACCTATTGTGATCAAACCCTGTCGGCCTAAAACATTAATCAAAAATGAATTTTTTTAAATTGAAAAAGAAATTTTATATTTCTTTATCATGTAGATTTGTTTATGACAATGGATTTGATAAGATGACAATTAATTCATAAATAATGAAATCAAATTTATAACAATGAATATAAATTTTTCCTCTTTATATCCTTTGCTTAAAGTTATCTGCCAGTTATTTAAACACTGCCCCGAAGTGATCACAATAAAGCGCCTCCTTTGTACATCTTCTTCTTCTTCTTCTTCTTCTTCTTCTTCTTCTTCTTCTTCTTCTTCTTCTTCTTCTTCATCTTCTTCTTCTTCTTCTTCTTCTTATCTCGATTTTTCCTTCACTCGATTCTTCATTTCTTTATCATCTTAAGCAAACACAATCAAAATAATAAGAATTAAAAAGCACGCCAGATAAAATCCAGCATTCATCTTGAACAGAAATTCATTCCTGTTTTTTGAACAAACTTATTTATTTGACCTACAAGTCAGTTTCGTTTCCGTCTCGCAGGAGCCCCTTCCATCGATTTCGTTTCTCTTTTTTTATGTGTCTATTTTTCAAATACTTCATTTATTCATTTATTTTCAAATCGCCTTCTTTAATTTTCTTGCTTTTTTTCAGATTGGTTACATTTTAAAATTATTCTGCATTATTTAATTTTTTCTCCGTTCAAAAAGGTTTTTTTGCCAAAAATGAAAACAAGACAAAACTTTATAAATAAAAAGTGGATGAATATGTACATATGCATATACGCACGTCTATTTATTTACATGTATTTCTATACGGTGCGCAAAAAAGGGATATTAAAATAACTACAAGTCAATGAAATACAGAGAATATATATGTATATATATATATATATATATATATATATATATATATATATATATATATATATATATATATATATATACATGTGTGTGTGTATGTGTGTGTGTGTGTGTGTGTAAAAATATTTCAGCTTACCAGCTTCTTAGAGATATTTTGCTGAACGAGAGTGTGGGGGGTAGCAGTCATCACTGTTGGTTGGCTACGTCCACTGTTCTATAAAGTGCTAGAAAATTTTGAAGAATGATATCGGTGAAAAAAGATGCACATTATACGAAGAGAAATACAATATATGTGTGGGTGTGTATGCAAGCAAAAGTTCCCAGTGCTCTTTTTTGACAATTAGAGACTGAATAGACGGATGGGAAACGTTTTTTCGACGGAAACTTTTATACCCATCTAATATAATACACTATGCAAATCAGAAAGTCAAACATTTTCAGGAACATGTGAAAGACATATTCAAAACTGAATTTGAAGAATCTTGTATGGCAGATCAAATCTTTGATATAAGATACAAGTCATGGGATACGGAACGTCAGTGGAGAGTGGGAAAAGTGAAAGGATCTGTGTAAGATGGTTTCGAGGAAAATTCCATAAGTCGGTCCAGTGTTAGTTTCAACGTGGTTTCTTTGCTTTTTAAGAAAAGAGAGCAAACATTCGTTTAATTTCGCTCTTATTACATCCACATTTGAAATAATAGTGAGAACAATTAGTCTCATTGATAAAGATTAAGAAAGATGCCAGTGGGAAATATGCAGGTGTTTTTTTTTTCCTATTGAGGTGTAAGAGGGGTGCACTACGTAGATCTTGCTGATGGAGAGCCTTGAAAATCAGCATTTGATTGCTGGCCTTTCGCTTGGTTCGAATACTCAACTCTTGTGTCAATTGAGAATTGTCCGTTACCACTACCCCAATCTTACCTCGCAACTACCAAAGCCACGGTGTAAACCTATCAATGTAATTCTCAGACTCCCTGGTCACATTCCTCCCCTTGCGATCCCAGGTGTTCCTAAACTTTACCCCATCTGAATTATCATCGAATAACTTGTCACAATTATACTTTCCATTATTCATCACCCCTTGCTGAAATTCTTCCCCAGTTCCTCCCTTTGCTTAAATTCCACCTCTTATGAAATTCTTCCACTGGGAGTCAAGTGTCACCTGTTTGGGGATCACTGACCGAATATTTGGAATGGAAAATTAAGAACGGAGCTGGCTGAGCCAAAAATCGGCATATTTTCGAACAGCGTCACGTAAATAACCTATATATTAAGTGTAACTTAAAAATATGTATTTGGAATTTAGTAAAGAGTCATAATGTGTCAAGAACATTATAAACGATCAATTATTAACAATTATCAATTATATTTCAAAAATGTGCTTGGTTTCGTGGAACCCCTGGAAAGGTTGCGCGGAACCCAGCGGTTCAGTGAAAAACAGTTTGAATACCGCTGCCAAAAAGGAATATTCATTTTGTTTCAGAATAAAAACAAATCACTCCCTGAAGAAAATATAAAATATTAATACCAAGGATAACGTTATCAAACGATTATCCAGAACCGTTGATCAAAACAACCATCCATACTGTCAACTTATGTTTCTTCAGTTTGTAAGTGGGTCTGGCTTACGTGCTGGCTATCTATCTAAAAAAACACAGCAATGGGGCAAGAAGAATGATAATATATATTCCTTATTATGACAAGGAAAATACTTTTTTCCTTCATCTTTATTCTCACTACATTTTTCAGAGGGGGTTTCAATTGACAGTGCAAGCTTATGCAAAATCAGTCCAGTATTTCATGTCCGACTATACTCATGATCGTTTCGTTTTTTTGTTTTTTTAAATTCGAACATTCTAAGTGATCACTACCCAACAAAAAGCGAGAGGTGTTACTTATTTACTTATCAACCATTGTTCATTTTTTTTTTAATTCATCAACCTCAACACTGCATGCTTCAAAAAGACGCTGGTCACATGACGGTTCCTTTTGAGTGAATAACCAGAATCATTTCCTAGTTTGTTGTTGTTGTAGTAGTTGTAGTTGTTGTTGTTGTTGTTGTTGTTGTTTTCCTCTGGACATAAAATTCTTCCTGAAAAATATGTAGAATACTGAAAATACTTTTCCTCGGACCCTCAGATAACTGAGACTTACCGACGTCTTATCAAGTCTTACTAAGAATATGTACCTGTTCATCGCTATCAACACCTTTTCCGAATCCTGTACGCCTACGCTCAAAAGCAGATGATCAGATTCTCCCCCTTCTTTCCCCTGCTCCAAATCACTTCTCTCTATCTCCTTCCCTTTTGGACTCTCCTTTTTCTGTCCGCCCCCCGGTTTCTCTCCAGCTCTCTATCCCTCTTTCTTTCTCTCTCTACCTCTCTGTTTTCTCTCCTTCACCCTCTTTTTCTCTTTTCTCTTCTTCTCTTTCCATCTTTTTTTCTCTCTTTTGCTTTATTCCTCCCTCCCTCTCTCTCTCTCTATTCCCTTCCATCACACTTTCCTTCAATCTTTCCATACCTTCCATCATATTTCCCCCCACCCCCACCCTGCCTTTTGTTCTTAACAGTTTCCAACCCCCCATCTCTGCGCCCAACACTCTCATGCCAACTAAGACCACCATCGACTTTATCGGAGCATTACACATTACAAACCAGTCAAGTATGGACGTTTATGGATTGTAATTTGCCTCGTCGACGAGTAACTTGCGAAATTCCATATCAAAATGTACGCAAAAGGAAACTTGCTTTCCTTGCTTCCTCGAAGAACTGTCCAACCATCCAGCAAATCGGGAAACCAGCTTGCTGACCCGACAGCTACACCTTCCCTGAACCTCCGAGAAAAACCCTCTACGTAACCCTACCATAAATGACAATTTTGAAGCGCAGCAAATAAGGATATGGGGCTGTGGGAGGAGAGAAGGGAGTGAAGAGGAAGTGACCGGGAGGGAGTAATGTTGTAAGGATTCAGTGAAAGGCATCAAATCATGTGAGCACTTGAGGAAGATTGACTGGGGAATGAGCAAGACGGCGAGGGTGTCCGTGCGTTCAGCACGCATGCGCGGATCATCCATATTTCGAGAAATGTTGGGCATCTTTATTGGTTGATTTTAACACCTGCTTCATCCCCACCACGACCATTAGCATCCATTCTCCATCTTTTAACTGTCCCTCCTCTCTCTTTCACCTCTCCTTCTCTCTCTTCAATCTCTCCTTCTCTCTCTCTCCCTCTCTCTCTCTCTCTTCTCTCTATCTATTTCAGCGTTTTATCTCTATCTCTCTATGAATATATACATGTTCATCTGCGTCAATTCATATCCATCTCACTTGGTATATATATATTTATCTATCCATGTCATTTTATTATCTATTGATCGATCGATCTTACTTGGGTCATATCTATTCGTCTCGATCTGTTTACATCTGTCTATGTCAATATTTGTATCTATGAATATACATGTATCGGTTTATATTCATCTCAATATTCATCTATTTATGCCTATCTCTCTCTCAATATCTATTTCTGACTGCAGATATTTATTCATCCATCTTGCTTACTGCCTATCTATCAATCTCATTTTGTTTATATTTATCTATCTATTACGAGATGTGTACAAAGAGGTGAAGACAGAGAGAAAGAAAATAAGAAAAAAAGAAATGTGGATGGCAGATAGCAGACCACAATGAACAGGAAAAGCGAAACACACAAACAAATCCATACGAATTGTAAATTATGAATAGAGTTACATAATGAATAATTGAGACTGATATGAAGAAACTTGAAATAGATACAGTGGGTGAAAATTATCCGATACATTGTAAAACATTTATTTTGATAAACTTATGCACTTTCAAAATTGACAAAATGAATACCAGCACATACGAAAATCAAAGCATTTTTGAGACAAGATTGAGCACTGAAAAATCAGAAATAAGAAGAGCAATAAATATGAGATACATTTTGAAAAATAATTCAATATTTGGTTATATAAACTTTATATGCAGTGGCAGCTCACAGTCTCTTAGGATAGGATGCTATTAAGTCTATACAGGTTTCAGAGGGTATTTTAGCTCATTCATCTTGGTAAATAATTTTCAGATCAGCAAGGTTTCTTACATTCCTCTTTGGGTTCGTTTGTTTAGTTTTCAACATAGATTCTGTATGGGATTAAAGACAGAAGACTGCCTGGATCAACTCGTAACTTTGATATTCTCATTCTGGAACTTACGTTTTTGCCTCAGCTGTATGCTTAGGATCTTAATATTGTTGATAGGCTCAACTTTGCAGCTTTGACAGTTTACAGATGCTCCTCCAAATTTGTCGATATGTAGCCCCATCTATCTTTTCATTCAATCTCACGAAACCTACAAGTCCCATATCATTACGCTTCCTCCTTCAAACTTTAATTGGTACTCGGAGCTCTAATTCTCCATTCATGAGTGATCGCGTTTTGACTGAATAATTCTATTTTGGTCTCATCTGACCATATCACAGAATTCCAGAAATACATAGGCTTTTACAAGCGCCCTCTATCGAATCCCGAACACGCTTTTGGTTCCAGCAGCATAGTCTATTTTGATGTTCCAGAATAATATTATCGTCTGGCAGTGTTTTTGCTCACTATTGTTCCGGCTTCCAGCAAATCAGCCTGAATTTCTCTGCGGATTGTTTATGGTCTTACCATCACTACCCGCACGATATTTATTGCAGCATGAACCGACATTTTTGGTAGACATCAATATCAATGCAGACTCTTAATCGAATGATGAGACTTGGATGGGTGAACTGTGTCTCCGACTATTCGAGTTGGAATACTTCCTTGACTCGAGATTTTCTTATATCCTGATTCATTACTGTAGAGTAAGATGATCAGCTTTCGAATATCCTGTGACGATCCATTGTCTTGAACATGTTGATACTTTAATTGTCCTGATATGGCAGTTTATTATCGAGTAACGTGCAATCGATTGACGTCAACACCGGTTGTGAATGTTCTAAGATGATAAGCTGACCGAGAATGATATACACAGAAACCTCATTAACCTGAACATTGATTGTCCGAATTTCGGATTATCCGAACAAGAATTCCAGGTTCTATAATTGTATTCAATATAGGTTCCTATTTTATGATCGGATAGATTATCCTAAGAAACAATGATCCGGACAAAATATTTCCCGGCCCTCTCTTTCGGATAATCGAAGTTCCACTGCAGTGTGTCCTCTAGTACTTGCAAATAAAAATTTATTTCTTGGGAATGTATCGAATATTCGTTGCACTTCTTATTTCAGATTTTTTTTGTAATTTTTTATTATCAATAATGATCTTTTGGAGCTGTATAAGTATGTTGAAATCTTTGCAATATATTGGATACTTTTTGCACTCATTGTAAATAGATAGATAGGTACATGCAAACATACTCAGATAGATGGACAGATATGAAGTGAACCGACTGACAGATCATAAATATTAACAGAACGAGATGGGTGGATAGATAGCTATGAATAGACTGGTAGATAGATAGACAGACAAATAGATAGATAATGCTTTGAAAACAGCAGTTCTCTTCTCTTTGATCCCTCCTTTTTAAATCCACTATTCTATCTTGAGTGCAGATTTATTGTTTTAATTCTTCATTTATCTGGACCTTGAATGATCTGATCTTACTGTTCGTATCGTTTTCCAATGATCAATTTTCAGTCTTTATTTAAATCACATCAGATAAATCATCTAATTTAGCGCTAATATTCATACTGATCTGAGTCACTGCAATATACTCGTAGAAAAAATCTAGAAGGTTTTTGCTAATTTAATGAGTTTAAATCTTTCATGTCTATCTACACTTGAATCTTTGAGCATGACTAAATTAAGCTGACTACATACTTTTGTATTAGATGTGGGCAAATGTTTCCCATGAAAAAATGGTTTTCAATCGTACACACCATCTGTATTTTTCAAAAAAGAACGTTGAGAACTTTTGCACGCACCAAACATATCTGGCATAGAGCATGTGCTGTAGACTAGCAAGACATTACAACACAGAACGGTCCTAACTAGACCATAAGTCTTACTTGCCTAAATGTGTTTATATGCACAGAATAATTATATATATATATATATATATATATATATATATATATATATATATATATATATATATATATATATGGTGAGTGTGAGAGAGAGAGGGGCAGAGAGAGAGAGAGTGTGTTTGTGTGTGTGTGTGTGCGTACGAGGTTGGTCCAAAAAGTATCATATCATTTTGATCATTTCAAAAATTGGTTGTGTGACTCTAACTTGGCAACTAACCAGGAGGATCATGCTGCGCATGCGTAGCACTCCCCATGGGGTTCCACAGTCGGCAGTGAGACGCCATTGTGTCATCTTGTGTACTCCGTGACGCCAAATTGCCTACTGCGTTCTAATTCTCACTTCTTTTTCTTCTATTTCCTCTTTCCTTTCCAATTCACCTTCCGTTCTGTTTTTTGTTGTTTTTTTTTTTACTTTTTCCTTCTCTCCTATGAATTTAAGTCCTTATTCTTGATCTTTTTTTCTTTCTTTACTCACTTTCTCTCACTGCTTTTCCTTTCCCCATTTCTCTTCTTCCTCTCTTCCACCATCTTTCCCAACCTTTATATCTCTTATGGTTAGCCTCTTCTTCTCACGACTTCACTTTCGGGTTATAACGTCGATTCCGCTCCATTTCCGATTTCCATGCCTGCCACAACTATCGTTTCCAAATTGGACAAAATCTGACCCCCACTCACCACACACTGGCCACCGACTCAACCCACACTGGCCACACGGGCAAACATGGCTCTGCCGACCTCATCCATTTCCCGCACAAATATGGCGTTTCTGTGAAAGCGATCTCATCTGATCGTTCCGTGGATGCAGCACACTTCCGTTCAGCTCCTAAACCGCTTCGCTCACCAAACCTAACGCAATCTTCCAATAATGTCAAGATCATCTCTGAAATCCCTTGACACTCTGGGCTAAAAGTTTCCTACCATATCTCGTTGTATTTCTGTCTTCTATCCAAACTACCACTGCCAAAATCATCTGCATGTTGCTAACCCCGATCTTGTCACACATGTCACCATCATCATATTCGCCAATTGTGATCGAAAATTACCATTGCTTCAGTTCAGGGTTCTGAAGCAGGTATGGCACACTAAAGTCACGAGTTCGATGACTTTGGTTATAGTGAAAGAGAGAAAGAGGAGGAAAAAGAGAGAGAGAGAGATAGATACAATTACCTCAATCCTTCGTCCTTGTCTGCGAGTCACGACAGTTCAAGACTGACCAGCATGACCAGGATGCTCTTCTCGCTCCACAACACGTTGCAGTCATTAAGGGAGTGGGCACTCAATGTTTGAAATCAGATTTTGTTCGTCCCCTAGACTGGTTGTCAACTATGGGTAAATAGAAGGGCATACTGGGTGCATACACTGGAAACACACACACACGTGCACATACACTAGTTAAGGTGTAGATAAATGTTAAGTGGTGTGCCGGTAATCAGTGCGAAAACGAAATCGGCAAACCGTGTTAGATCTCTCACTGGAACTTTGCTCAGCTCTTCCCTATAATAACATTTCGTTATAGCACAATTAACATCATAGTATGGATGGGTAGTGGATCCCAATATATTAATCTTGCTCCAAAATCGGTATATATTTTTCCAAATCGGCAAAATTATATTGCAGCTCGGTTGTAAATCGGCTGGCTCTCTTGAACCCCAACATCCTAGTTATAGCGGGAAACAGCTGTACTTATCTCTTACAAATGCATTTGGGAAAAGCGCGAGTCCACCTCTTCCTGTGCTCAGTCGGCAGATTTTAGAGTTACAGGAATTCCATGGTCGTTAATGGATATGGTGGGTAACGCTACTTCTTGACACATAATATACAGAGAAATTTTGGGGCATAGCAAAATAATTCCTTTTGCTTTATAGATACTTTGAAGGGCCAAACATGCCACCTTAAACATCTTTATCCGCCGTCCGTATTCCAATTCCTTTTCTCTGCACAACCAGCTTTTTTTTTTAATGCGCAAATTTCATATATTTCCCTTCTTTTCTCACAAATTCACTTGCACTAGGGACAAACATACAGTCAAATAATGAATCAATCATAATACTAATATATATTTATGAATGAATTTACATCTGACGCATCTATATACTAAATAACATGCAAAAACATAAACATCTAGATCTCTAAATGAAGGAGTATATGAACAAAAGACAGCTCTAAAAATACACAACACCCTGAATGCGTTCTTGGCTCATCGCAACAAAAAAGACCACATTTCGACTTGAAGGGTACAACAATGATAAAAAGAGAGCCAAACAGAGCAGAACGATGATGCATTGAGTCAGCGTGAATATCTGAATGCAATACAATAGAACAGAGACCGGGAAGAGTTTGCATGTCTCCAGAACAAGCGAAAATGATATTGAAATAAAAACAGAATATCAATCGACGTCGGCAATAAAATGGACACAGGTTGAGATTAGAAAATGTATATACATCTCCATATCAACAAACAATAACTGCCAAGTATCAATACCGAGCAATGAATACCAAGCGATGAAGTGGTGAAACGCGTCATCAACAATGAAAAATTGGTTGAAGAGATTTTTCCAAATTATCATCAAATTCATTTGTATATATAAATATGAATGTACATGAAAGCATTTTTTAGATGACAAAAAAGAAATTAATAATTTCAACAACTGAAAAACCATCCAAGAAACTTTATTCAAAAGAGAAGGATAAAACGGCACAATTAAGCAAAAAAGATATAAAGTTATAACACTGTAAAACGATGTATAACGACGGAATTAATATAATTATAAAAATTGGCCATATATGTGTGTTAAAACCTTCTCGGTGTGACATAGTCACATGAACCGAGTTGATAGAAGGTGATTAAGAATACAATTATGCGAGCCAGGGCAAGAGATTTTTGGTTTTTGTTAAGAGGTGCGTGTTGTCTGTGCGTGGTTTATTGCAAAATCAAAATGTAGACAGCAAAAAGAACGAAACAAAACATTCAGCAAAGGGCAATTAACTAATGTGGATCTTTTGGTAAGGAACAGAACAGTTTATATAATGGAAACGATGAAGAAAGAAGAGTGTGAGAAAATCAGATTTCTCGGATTAATCATACCGTTCAAGGGAAAGAGATTAAGATTTCATGTCCGTATCATTTGAAGTGTTCATTCACCAGTCCATACTACGTTTCTTGTATGGGAAAAGACACCGTCCACTGGATGGTAAAATTACAGCAACGACAACGTGCTGGTTATCCAAAGACAGTCTTCATCGAGAAAGATCAGGATAGTCACACGAATGATTCTAACAAGTTCGAGATTGCATTGCTTGTGAAATAGATTATTAGAGAGAGCTGAACAGAATGCTCACATTTTTCAAGAAGTTCTTAAAACTCGGGGAAATCATCGGATCCCGATGGTAGAATAACATTTCAACAGCCTTCTTCGTGCTATGGGAGTGGTATGCCTCCTTGACATCTCTCGCTGTTACCACTCCCGTCTTTTCTTCTCAGCACCCTCTTAGCTCTCTCTCGGCTTCTGTTGTCCCTGTGTGTCTTTATTTGGCTCTTTTCCTGCTCCAATTTAAAATTTCAACAAGACGAGAAGCTCCAATCCTTGTATTTTATTTATCTACTTTATTTTTATTGTTGCAAGTGTACGTTTGAGTGAGTGTAAGTTTTTTGTTGGGTTTTTTTTGTTGTTTTTTTTTGTCCGTTTGTTTACCTCATCTTCACTGGTTGCATATTACTTTACTTTTTACAGCTCAGCGACAGCAGTCTGGTTTTACAGGGGTGAAACTTGGGGCTCAATCCCTCTTACTCGGAGTTGCCCCCTTTCAATTATTTTCCAATATATATAGTAGAAAATAGATTCGCTACACGAATACGTTTATGTTTCTGCCCTGTTTGGGCCTTTTCAAGCAAATGATTTATGATGTTTTAGATTCCTGTCTGGGGAATTTGGGGAAATTTTTGGTGGTGTTGCTACGATGGGAGAAGTGTTTTTTTATTGTTAATTTGTTTGTTGAGTTTGTCGCATGTATGATTTGCTGTAGGTTATAAATATGGTCTGGGTGCTGGAGTTATCAATAAGTGGATGCTGGGCTGTGTGTTTCATGGGGGTGTCCTAATTTTTACTTTGGAATCATTAGGTTTATTACCTATGTTAAGGTTCTTTATGACCATGGTTGGCTGTATTGTTCTTAATTTGTTTTGAGAGGGGGAAGTAAACTATGTTGATTAGGTGGTTCTCTGAGATGACTATGTGAGTAAACTGTCTATATTACTTTTAGTGTTCTAATGTGTGGCTTATTGACTTATATCTGTTTATAAAAAAATTTGAGCGATGCCAGCATTTTAATGTTATTTCATTTTTCCTATTTAATAAATGTATTTTAAAACCTTTTGTCTTTTTAGCAAGTCATCTCAAAGTGCCACCTAATCAACACCTAATCAACATTGTCTACTTTCCCCTGACTATGCAAATTGATAACAATGCAGCCAATTATCGTCATAAAGGACCCTAACAGAGTATATGTATATATATTGTATGTGCGTGTACACAATATATATATGTGTGTATATCTACAAAAACACTATATATATATATATATATATATATATATATATATATATATATATATATATACTCTTATACTTTCAGAGAAAGATAAACGTGTGTGTGTGTGTGTTTGTGTGTGTGCAATAATATACATTTTCCTCTAAAAACAATAATGCCGAACAACAACCAAAATGAAATTTATTGACAATTACATCCCGTTTCGGCGAGCCATTAATCCGATTCTTCTCTGGAGACGACGTCTATGTATTACATCCAGACAGACAGACAGTAGCCTCCTTGATCCAAACCAATAGTATCTTCAATTCCAATAAAATACAGTAGCTTACAATAAACGGGACGGCATATTTTTCTTGAATGTAAGGCGTGTCTCTTGTTATGAAAACCAGAGGAAAATAAGTGAAGTTCCGCCTATATTTGCACGATCATTGCTCGAGACGTCTTTTTAGAAACCATCAACCAAAACTGTCAACATCAGCATAATTATCATCATTATGAGTTCCTTCAGTTTTAGAGTTTGTCTGGCTGGCTAGCTATATGTATATATATATATATATATATATATATATATATATATATATATATATAACGGGTATATAGTCCGCACCAAAGGAGCTAGAGTGCCGAAAATTCAAATATGTATTCCCTACGTCTGGAGAGAAGGGTGTCAGTGAGTAGTCCAATTGGAAATGTCAGTTTATACTTAATTGATCGCATAGTTTGTGTTTGGGTCATTCATGCTTGTTTTTTTTTGGGGGGGGAAATACATAGTTTTAGTGATCACTGCCCAACAAAAGGCGAAAGAGGGAACTTATTTATCGATCATCTCTATGAGGCTATTTTTATTGATCATCCCTAACAGGGCATTTTCAAAAGACGTTGATCACGTGATGGTTTCTATTGAATGATTTATTTGACCTGATACGCGTAATTTGGAAGCGAAACATTCGGCTCAAATTCCTCGCCTGGGTTCGTTTTATGTCTGCATGATCCGTATATTACATCTAAATTGCGTTGAATACACAGGCTCTTGTACAATTACCGAAGTTATGCCGCTTTGAACCTTGTCAGTACCTTGATGAGTGACTGTCTGGAAAAAACCAGGTACTGTAACCAGTTGGAGGAGCATGCCCAGCTGATTTCCGAATTCATTGAACTCTTCTTTTTTTTCCTTTTAAAGCTTTCAGCATGGTCGACAGGGGTGAAGGAGAAACCTGATGTAAATCCTTACTAAGGGCCCAGGCATAGCAGCTAAAAGCTGTTTACTTATGGTCAACGTTGGTGCCTCAGGCGAATACTTATGAGTCTTTAGCTGTGTCGATGTTAGTGTTTTTTTCAGATCATAAGATATTTCAGTATTTAGAACATGGGAGAGGAGGTGCAGGTGGCAATATAGTTAGCAGCATGGAAATAGAATCGGCTAATCGAGTTGAAAATCTGTCTGATGCTATCTGTGTTCACTTCGTACTTATGTTCTTCGGAAAATGATTAATCCAACGGTGGATCAAGAGGCAAATAACAAAACAAGGAAGGTCCAACTTCTCGTCTAACACGGTGAGAGGCTGGAAGCGGACTGAATTGGGAACGTATTTTCGAAACATACGATTAATAGGGACCCGGGGAAGCTCCGACGGGTACAGCGAGCCAGAAATGGGTAATGATAACTCCACAAAAATCTCGATGGTACGAGCGGATAGATGGCTTACTAACTGGCTAGGAAAACTCTCTCTCTCTCTCTCTCTCTCTCTCTCTCTCTCTCTCTCTCTCTCAATCTATCTATCTATCTATCTATCTATTTCTCATTCTCTTGATATAAGATAAAATTCTCATTAATGAACAAGTAAACATGAATCAATTTGAAAAAAAAACAGAGAAGTTCCTCATTTAATGAAGCGTAATGCCTTCTGTCTTACTCTGTATACATATTTTCTATTGGTTCTGTGGTAAATTTCTTTGATTTATGCTGTTCAACGTAATTTTGTTCCTCAGTAGTGAGTGTTATTTCCTGATTGCTTACTTGTAAAATGTATAGACCATGTCGATCATTTCAATGAAAACCTCGCTTTTGTGGTCAGTAGAGTTTAAAATTGACTTACTTGCGATTGTATAACCGATGAATTTGCACATTTTTATTTACCTGAATTATCACATTTTCTTCTGAAAAAAACAACAACAAATGAATATAGATTAACATGTATTTGCACTAATGCTAAACAACTGTTGTCAAAAAATATTCAGAAATGTACGATTGTACCATATTTCGATGAGCTAGGTGACGTCATTGTATTCAAGGGAAAATATGAAAATAGTAATAAAAGAAATGACATAACATGATGTGTCACGACGTAACAAAACACGTTAATAAGATCCTAAAATGCCACAAAATGACATGAGATTACATCAAATGGCTCAAGATGAGGATCCTTTTCGATAACACCGAGCATTGCGATTTTTGTTCCAAAGTAGTGAGTGCTTTTGGGGATTTTCCCTATTGCTTATGTCAAGGATATGGATTTCCAAGGTCGTTTTACCATATTCTCTGCTATCCTTACCCTCGGAACATCCTTCAAATACGTTCCCTATGATGCTTCAAGTAAAATAGATAGATTATGAATTAACAATGTTCTGATCATTGAAGCGAAATTTGAAGGCGGTAATTGCCATTTTCAATACTTTTACATATAATCAATCAAAAAATGATACTTATCACCCAGGAAAAAAAAGTTATTTTAAAAAAACATTGCATAGTGTTATTTATTAATTTTTTTTTTTTTTCGCTTAGCTCTTTTGTCAATTCTATTACTATAGACTTCCGATTCGGTGTTATTGAAAAATGTTGGATCACGTATTACTTTCTTATTTTCTAATGTTTGGAACTAATTTCCCTATTTATTTGTAATTTTTTCCCTATTTGGATCCTAAATGATCAAGATCTTTGATCTACCCCAGCATACTTTTTTATCAGTGTGTCACTAGGTCAGTCATCCTTACTCCTGTCCGCTAAAATAACAGTGCAGTTCAATTTCACAACTAACCATCATTTCCATCATTGACGCGGCGATAGTAATGGGTGACAATAATATAAGAACCTGGCATCCGAGTCTCAAGCACATCGGTCACTGTCGAGTTGATGATTCTGACCGTATCTCCTATGGATGTTTTTCATCTTTTATAAGATGCGTTCTGTCATATCATTTATAAAAAGCTACGACTCAGATGACAGATCAGCAATTACTTTCTTGTTTTTTATGTTCGAAATTTGTTTTCTTTCCCGACATTTATTTTTGAAGATGATTTTTCCCATTTAGACTCCCACCCTCCTCTCTGTCCCAGATCCTGGACCTGCAACTTTTTGAATAATATTTAAACAGTGTACTTCAATTTCCCTCATATGCAGAAGTTTGTGGGTTCGATTCCCGGTACGAGTAAAGAGTGTGGAAAACTCTTCATGAGATGAAATTCCCTCAGCTTAGGGTAAATTAGAAGGGTAGAATGGGCTCTCGATCCAAAAGCAATGCCACCAGCCAAGGAAAAGGACAACTCTGATTCCTATCCCAGAAGTGTAGCCCACCCCCCTTAAGGTGGTTTGACGCCTAATTTGACATCATTCCGGTAGTTCCGGCAGTCCGATGTATCGCTCTTGACTATCTTTTGGACAACATCGGTAAAACCTGAATGGGTACTCTGACGTCTGGGTATCCCAGGATCTCCATACGCTTCACCCAGGCATGTGCCCTGGAAAAAGACTTTCCATTGTCTGCAGAGATGGAACGCTGGCCAAGCCTTCATTCATTCAGTAATGGGTGACAGTAATATGAGAACCTGTCATGCGTCTCAGCATTGGTCAGCAATGCCGAGTTGATTGTACTGACCGTATCTCCTCGGGATGACGACACTACCGAACGACGCCATGGTTGATTATGAGAGGAAGATTCACCGGGGGTGGGGGTTGAACAGCTGATGACGATGATTAAAAGGGACGGGATGTGTGCCACTGACCTGGGCGTCATCAGAGCCATAAATGTCAAACCGACTGACTTGCTCTCCCCAATCAGATTCACCTTCCCCATTTCACTTTTGACGGACAGCTAATCTACAGCGGAAATTCAGTAAGGGTCGGTGACATGTCGGAAAACATAGAGAGAAAGAGACATTCAAGAAAATGGGACCCATGTTGTTGTTATTGTTGTTGTTGTTGTTGTTGTTGTTGTTGTTGTTGTTCTTCTTCTTCTTCTTCTTCTTCTTCTTCTTCTTCTTCTTCTTCTTCTTCTTCTTTTATTCATTACTTTTCTCCTTTCATGTTCTCCTCCTCACCCTTCTCCTTCTTGCTTCTTTTTGGTTCTTTGTCCTCGCTTTATTTTCCTTGATCTTACTCACTGTCCTCCACCTTTTATCTCTTTTTCTCACCCCCCCCTCTCTCTCTCTCTCTGTCTCTCTCTCTCTCTGTCTCTGTCTCTGTCTCTCTCTGTCTCTCTCTCTGTCTCTCTCTCTCTGTCTCTCTGTCTCTGTCTGTCTCTCTCTCTCTTATATCCACCATCCTCCTCTGTCACCATCTTTTTATTCCGAGCTTTGTAGTATGAGTGAGCGTAAAAGTAGTCAGACCGATGGCTGATATTTGATCTTTATTATCAATTTCAAGTAAGACATAGCCCCTCCTTTCCCAGTTTAGAAGATAATTAAATTCTGTAACCCTATTATTTCAATTTCACTTCAAAATCATCAGATTTTTCTCGTTTTCATCAACTCTATCTTCTAAATCATCATCAGCAGATAGAAATATACCATTAGAAAATGCATTTTTCCCAAAACCTTTGGTTATCTTAAGCAAAATGTTTCAGCCACTTCTCATATCAAAGGGTAGGAAGGACCAATGAATATTAAAACAGCTTATTGATGTTGCAAATGTAAAAGTTGGAATCACGACATGCTTGAAATCAAGATCATTATTAATATCGAAATAACATACATCCTTATAATTCATTGCCAGTCCAACACCCAAGAGCTAAAGGGATGCTAATTACCAATATCTACATTAGTGTGAAGTGGACGCAAACTCTCACAGTCGGAGTTCGAATTCAGTCCGCTGGTTTCATTTCCATACCGTAAAGCGTCATGCTATCTGCACCTAGCTCGTACGCTTATTTAGTTATTTATTTGTATAGTTTTTCTTTTCTTTTTCGGCTTTCTTCCTCTTTGTTTGCTACACTCTTTTCCAGATTTTTTATTATCAAACTCCAGTACGAAGTCTGGAATTGACTTTGTTTTCCTACCGTAACAAGAACAACAGCAACAATCATCACCAAAATGGTGTTAATGTAAAGTGATATTGGAAATCCATATAGCTCTTCCACGATATGACCGACTGATTGCCAGGGGGCTGTCTTATTAACTAAACTTAATTGACTCGTATTGAATAAATTCACCATACAGATACGCACGGGCTTATTCAATACTAATGAATAAATGTATTTATGTAGTAAAATATATATTCTCATAACTTGTATCATTATAATGTACATAATACAAAAGTAGTCGTAATCATCTTCAGTTAGAATAGAAGTTGGAATCAAATTTGACCCTACAGCAACCAGTCTTGTTTTGTTGTTGTTTTGTTTTGTTTGTTTTTTGTTTTGTTTTGTTTATCTTGTGTGTGTGTGTGTGTGTGTGTGTGTGTGTGTGTGTTTATAGCTTTCCTTGTCTCTTTCGTTTTCTTTCTGAATCTTAATTTTTTTTCTCGGGCTCTTTTCATTTTTGGAAACTGTCAATAAAAATTTTCAGCCTAAATCTCTTCAGTTTTGAAGTGGGTATAGCTGATTGACAGGCTACTATTATATGTGTTGCACGTACACACTGCACCAATGAGGCGAGAGGGCTGAAAAATTAAACATTTAAAGCGTTTTTGTTGTTTTGAAAATTTGCCAATATAAAGTTTTAATTGAGGGTTCAACTTGAAAAGTAAGATTATGCTCAGTTGGCCCCTTAGTTTATGCCCGGCAGTGTTCACATTTGTTTTTTTAGACAGTCGGACTTTTTAGTGATATTCGCCCAACAAAAGTCAACTTATTCATCAATCAACTCTTTTACTAATTTTTTTTAATCCATTAACCTCAAGACTGCATCCTTCAAAAAGGCAGTGGTCACATGACAGTTTCTGCTGAGTGATTAACCAGACCTATTTCTAATTTTTTTTTTATGCTCTTAATAAAATGAAAAGAAGAAAAAAATGCACCGAAACGACATCTGGGTTCCAGCTGAGGCGTCGGCACAATTGGAGGGTTAGTTCACTCATCTCTGCACAAGAACTTTACAATCTCGAGAATTTACAAACCAGTTTTTTTTTTTTTTTTTTTTTTTCATCAATACAATGTGCATTATCAATTTAGGGCACGTATTGATGACGTCAGCTCACCGTGCAGAAAGAAGATAATTTCTCTCTTGAGATTCATTTTTAGTACACCAAAGAGAGCCGCAATTTTTTTCCCACAAATATCTAATTTGTACTCGAAGTGTCATAGGGAGGTATAGTGAGTAGCTGTGTTATCTTATCCATCTTTTTTTCTTCTTCACTTAAATAATTCATTGTAATCTATTCAATCCCCGTTAACCTTACACATCGGGAACACGTTCTCTTCTCAATCCGTTGGTAACCTCTTGAGACGCCAGATGAGCGGTTGGAATTTTCTGGTTTGGGATCATGGTTGTCCGTCTTCTAGATTGGTTGCCAACCATGAGTAAAGAGCTCAGTCTGTCCTGCTATTTATCCATTACCTGGTCGTGGTGGTGGGGCAAATGGAATCATACTTTTCACAGGGGCATTCTTGCCAAGTGGTGGCAAACTGACAATCCGGAATTTGAACTCGGTTCGCCGATGTGCATTTGATGCTAACCGTTAGGCCAACCACACCTCCACTCGCAAATTGCACAAATAATAATATCTATTCATGTGTGTATAGATTTTATTAAGTCTGTCATTAGGCCACAAGTTTGGAGCACCCAGTGAGGATTGATCTCACAACAGAGTAGTAATGGTCTGTTATACTAACTCGGTAACAGTTCCCTAACATTTTGGTATATACTTGTGCAAAATTATGTGTAGTCGTGTAAATGTGACTATATGCCAAAGATGCAGGAATAAGTGCATTTGAATAATAATGAGCATGGATGCGAGTATTTCAGTTACTATGAATATGCGTATGTGAGCGTCTGTTGTGAGCACGTATGAACATGTATGTATGATTGCATGTACATTTGTATGTGCCTGTGTGAGGGAAAGTAGATGAATGTGTGCATGTGTACATGAATGTAACACTATTAGAGCGTGTGTTAATGCGTGCTGAAAATATGTGTATGTTTGAGTCCGTGTTTATAAGAATGTGCCAGTATCAGCATGTGTGTGAATGTATACGTAAAATACTTATGTGTATCTGAGATCGTGTCTCTATGAATGTGTCAGTATTAGAGTGTGTATTAATATGTGCGTAAGTGTTTGGTTACGTGTGAAGAGTGTATGTAACAGTATACCGAAAATATTTCTGTGTTTATAACTCTGTTATATGAATGTATTTGTGTTTGTGTGTGTGTGCGTGTGCATATGTATGTGTGTGTGTGTGTGTGTGTGTGTGTGTGTGTGTGTGTGTGCGTGTGTGTGTGAGGTGTGTGAATACGCCTATGAAGTATCTGTGTTTGCTTGATTCCGTGTCTATATGAATGTGTTAGTATTGTTAGTGGGGGAATGTGAGTGTAAAGTGCTTCTTGTGTATGTGTGTGTGTGTAACTCTGAATCTGTATGAATGTGTCAGGATTACAGTGTGTGTGTATGAATGTGTGCGTGAATTGTGTGGGTAACTTCGTTTTCTTTTTAGCCTGTCAACTCTGTTTCGAAGATTTAGTTTCTTTCTTTTTCTTTTCTCTTGCATTCGTTCAACCGTTTCCGCTTCTTCTTTTTCTTTTTCTTTCTCCTTTTATTCCTTCTTTCTCCCCCCCTCTCTCTCTCTCTCTCTCTCTCTCTCTCTCTCTCTGTGTCTTTTTCCTTCCTTTCTGTATCTTTCTTTTTTACTTCTTTTCTTCCCTTCTCTTTCTTTTATCTTTCAATCCTTTTTCTATCTTTCTTTCATTCTTTTTTCTCCTTTTTTTTCTTTCTTTGCTATCTATCTTTCTTTCCTCATCCTCTGCTGTCTTTCTACATTTTTATGTTGCAATACTTGATTCTTCTCTTTCACTTTTACATAAAGATACAAAGAGAAAGGAAAGAGCCTTTCTTCCTACTCTCATTTTAATTTCATTCTTATTACTTTCTGTCGCTCTCTCTTTCATTCTTAAATACTCCATTTGAAGTCAGCTAACTCGCCTTTTTCGCCTTTCATCTTTTATCCAAATCGATTTCTCTCTTCTTTTCTTTCTATCAATCTTGACAATTTATAATCTATACCTATCAGTAACTTACCATTAGAATAATGTAGGGGTCTACTTCCCTCAGTTCAGCGTTTTCGATTTGATCATTGTCTTGTCCTTGACATGTTCGTCAACAAGCTTTTGGTAGAGCAAGTTCAACTTTCAAAAACAAGAAAATCCAACAAGTCCTCGAAAGAAGGATTTACAACCAATGCATCCTCTGGATATTCATCTATGTAGCTGAAACATGGAACTTAATCAAAAGTTTAACACTCAACCACGCAATGTACACAGAAAAAATCCTGCTTGACATCACATGGAGAGATCACAAGAAAGCATTGTATATAGGGGAAAAACAGGATCAGATATATTTTAAAAACCCATAGAAGACTCAAATGGCTACTGGCTGCTCATTTTGCAAGAATATCTGACAACTGCTGGACATCACGACTCACAACATGACCCCCCCCCCCCGATCATATGCGAAACTGTGGCCGGCAAAAAGAAGATGCCGTGACGAACTAAACGAGTCGAGAAAGAATTGAAACCAGGACACTAATGTCAGTTATATGGCTTTGATATAGATTATAAATGTATGGGATTTTAATTTGCAAATTTATGTTTCCTTGTGAACTATTGCTTCCTTCCAAACAATTGCCTTTCTTTTCTTTTCTTTTCTTCATTACTACTTTTCTCTCTTTTCTCCTTCTCTTCTTTTTTCAGCTTTCTTTCATTTGAACTTTTTATTCGTCCACTTTGATTCTTTCATTCTTTCTCCACTCATCGATTAGTCTGACATTTTTTGTCATTCTTCTCTTTTTCATCTGATCAACTTTGATCCCTCTTTTATCATTATCATTATCATTATCATTGTCATCGTCATCAATAGCATTGCGGTTTTCAATGTCTCAATAGTTATCTATATTTTCATATCTATATTTCACATTGTCATCATCAACAACATCAATAATAATAATATTAATAATAATAATAATAATAATAATAATAATAATAATAATAATGATGATGATGATGATGATAATAATAATAATAATAATAATAATAATAATAATAATAATAATAATAATAATAATAATAATAATAATAATGTAAAGCCTATAACTAATGTTATGGTTGTGTCATTGTTCCACGGTAACGTCTTCCACACGCTCAAATAAGTCATAAAGAATGCCAAGAATTTGCAGCGAACATTTGGGACGGCGCCGCCCACTGATCTCGGCTCACCATCAGAGCGCAGCCGGGAAAACTGACTCATAAGACCTCGAACGCGACCCATCAATGCTTCTCAAAACCATTTTTTTTCCTTTCTTTAATTTCATGTCAATCTTTTTTTTTATTCTCTTAATTTGTCATTGTCTATTGGTCTCATTCAGCAGTTGGGCCTATTTTTTTTTCTTTTGAGTTTTCAGTTTTTGTTTTTCATTCGTTCTACCTTTTTTTTTCGTTTCCTTCTCTTTCTGCATTTATATCCCTTAATTTCTTCCATCTAACTTCTAAATGTCATTTTCTTTCTTTCATTCTCTCATTTCTTTCTTTCCACTTTTTAACGTTGTTCTCTTTCTACATTTCATTCTCCCATTTTCTCTCGCATTTCTATCATTTAATTGCTTTCTTATTCACATTGTGCCCTCATTTTCTTTTTGTATTTCATTCTTCTATTTTTCTCTTGCCTTTCTATCACTTAACTTCTTCATTTCCACGTATTAAAGTCATTTTCTTTCTATATTTCACCATTTTTCGTTCTACATTTCTATCACTCAGTTTCTTTCTTTCTACTTTTTCACGTCGTTTTTTCTTTTTCATTCGTATTTTTCTTTATGCATTCCATTCTTGTAATATTTTCTTTCAATCATCGGATTTATTTCTACTTTTAAAACTAATATAATTTTTTAAAATCCAAACTGTCAAGAAAGGCTTCTTCAGTTTTCCAGCGTCTCTCTCTTTCTGCCCGGCTATGTATGTATGTATGTATGTATGTATGTATGTATGTATGTAAGTCTTCGGGTATTTATCGAGCCTAAATGCCGCACACATTGAGCTAAAGGCGGAAATCTTAAACATTCATTCCTTATGGCTTTTTTAATTTCATTCCCCCCCACGGCTCAATTTGCAATGCAAATTTAGGCTAAATAGGCCCCAGTAGCATTCAAACTCTTTTTTTTTTTTCGAAAATACAGATTTTCTTTTGAGGCAAAAGGAGTAACATTTTCATTTGTCACTCCTTTTCCCAATTTTTCTCTTGATCGCACCCAACACGACATTTTTCCATAATACATTGGTGACCAATTGCAGTTAATATTGTGTGACTAATCTGATGAATCTCTGTCTATTTTAATTCTCCCTTTTTTTTTTCTTTCTTCCTTGTTTCCATAACAGGATTTCTTTCTCTCTCTCTCTAATTTTCTTTCCGTCTCCTAATTTTTCCAGGCTTTTTTGCTCTTTGCTTTTTCCTCCTTGCATTTCTCTTCCTTTCTTTCCTTCATCTTTTTGATGACTTTATATCTGTCCTTCTTTTCTCACATTTTGTCCCATTCCTTTTTTTAATCTAAGATTATATTCCTATTTCCAATACAAACAGTGAGGCAAAAACAATAACAAATTTGGCATCGAGCGATCAAGGAAAATGAAGGATGATTATAAAAGTTAGTTATAGTCTTTTGCCAACCGTTGAGTTCTAGTTGCTCAATCGGCAGAAATGCGAGTATTGATCACTGCTACACTTGCTTTTCCTTCTCATTTTGTCAGTGAGGACAATTGTCTCACGCTCAGTTATACTCACACTCAATCTACCCCACTCAATAGACTCACGCTCAATAGTCGCTCCGCGATACACACACAAATATGTATATATTTGTATATTTATAATCATCAGCTATTTTAAAACAGATTAAAAGAGAACGACATCAACTTTGGAAATTATACATATAGAAAAGTGTACCTATATGTCCGTAGCTGAATTTCGATCTGAAATTTTCTCCGTATAATATTTGATTCATTAGATTGATGGGGAAGCGTTTGGCAACCGAGGATATCATGTTGCAAAATAAATAGTTGTTATGTAAAATGAATGCTTTTTCCATCCTTAGGCTACAGATTTATTGATGTACCTACGTATGTAACAATTAAAATCCACGGGTAGTTTTGCAATAAAAAAGACACCATAAATAATGGTTGATAGGGTTTTATTTGATCAAAATTGCTCCTATTCATAAACATCGGAACGTAATGGACAGTCTAGTACGTCCTCACGTCCTAAATGAACCAAATGATTATATTCTCCAACATCCTGTGAGGGAGATCAGGAATTCAAGATGTAATTCTCAACAGGTTTCTTAGTATTTCAAAATTCAGTGATATTCAAAAACACGCATCATATTCTGACGATGATATGTGTGAACTTCAAGTACTGAAATTATCTCATGGATCTTCATGAATCAGAATCGTTGCTTACAATCGTGATTTTCATAGTTACTGTATATCTTTGTAACATAATGGAAATTCGTTTGCTAAAGATTCCAGGTATACAATGAAAACACTCTGAAGTCGTTTGCGTGGATTTGATTATTCCAGAAAGGTTGTAATAAAAAAAACACGTGATCTCAGCGAACTCACCACTATAGTCTAGTTCCATGGTACAGAGAACTGAGAAACGAGAAACATTTAAGCAACCACAACGAGAACCAAAGATAAATGAACAATTTCTGTGCATTGTGTGCATTAAAATATACTTTTGGACAAGGCGTGTAAAAACCATTTAAGAAAGCATTTTAGACCTTTTCTCGACAACGAGAAAGATGTTGATGATCGCTCAGCCTTGACCTGGCAACGAATCAGAACGTAACTTATTACTGCGCCTGAATGAACAGACATCATCCCGTAGGATAAGCCAATTGGCAGTGAGTTGCCACTGAGTGAGCTTGTATACCGTGTGGCCGTTGTCTTCGCAATGGCCATCTTTCAGGTCTTGTCTCTGTTTTGTTTTTGTTTTTGGGGAAATATGGCATCATTGAGGTCTCTCAGTCCAGATCTGGCTCCCTGCACTTTCTGTTATATCACGGTACTAAAATCGCAGTTAAAAAGGATATTTCATACCGTGGACGAGATTAAAGTCAACGTGACATGGCAGCTGATGACGATCCCTAATCATGACTTTGCAGACATTTTTAAAAAAAGAAGAAGAGACGCTAGGATAAGTCTGCATGGTTCCAGAGGAGTACTTTGAAGTGGACTAAGGCACCACTGCCCTAGGTAGGCGATTTTCATTTATATCAAATGGCTGGACACTTTCAAGATAGACCTCGTCCAATAATTCAACCGGAAACTGTCAGTCAAAACAGTCAACATAAGTTCGTGCAGTTTTTGAGTTGGTTTGGCTGTCTTGCTGGCTGGCTCTGTGACTGTCTGGCTATGTACGTATCATGTGTACAGGGTGCACTAATGGAACAAGAAGACTGAATATTTAAACATTTATCCCTTATTATGTGTAGAAAATGATTCCCACTCCCCCACAAAAGTTTTTTTTTTTTTTTTCGCATGGTTCAATTTTAAATGTAAGGTAATGCTAAACTGATTCCTTAGTTTGAGTGAAGCTTGTTTTTTGAATAGTCCAACTTTTTAGTGATCGCTGCCCAACAGAAGGTGAGAAAATCATTTTTTTAATTGATTACTCCTGAGATAGCATGCTGTTAAAAGACGTTGGCCATGTAACGGTTTCTATTGAGTGATTAACCAGACCTGTTCTTCGTTTTAGAACAGTTCAAAAGATATTTCGTGCATGCAGATGTAACCGAATGTTTGTATTCAATGATATGTACGAGTATATCTAATCTAATATTTTGCATGCATGTATTTATGTGCTTGAGTTTTCCAACTGTAATTGAATGTGTGAGTATACATCAGTATTCGCGAGGAAGTGTTTGCGTGAACACGCGTGTGTGCTTGTTGGTGTGAGCGAACATGCATAGACGAATAATCTGTTTCGCTGGTGGCGAGTGACAAACGCCCATAAAAAAGGGGATCATATCAGGTGTGCAGGCCCTATATCAGGGCTTTAATCACTCTTCCTCTCTACAACTGAAGCTGATAGGGGTTCCGTTGGCTCAGTCCCGATAGATAACACAGCTCCCAACAAATTCACTAATTTCACGCCAAGTCATTTGATAGGACGGATATCTCTGAAAGTGATTGAACGAAGAGGCGGGACATGTGGAATTAAAACAAAAATATTCTTTTTTTATTAATTCTAGGACATCTGCCGCCTGGATAATTGCCCCTTAAGCCGAATTATTGACATCAGAAAAAGACAAGCAAGTAAATATATAAATTGTAGTGTTACCGCTTGAGTTACTTTTTTCCTTTACTTTTAATTAAAGATGGAACGTATGTTTGTTTTCCTCCATAAATCTTGTACACGATATTTTAAATACTAAATCTTATCGTACATATAGAACATATTGTATACATTTCACAACTGATGCTTCCCACCCCCCACCCCATAAATTGCTAAAATAAGACTCCGTAAAAATAACCTCATCGCACTAATTGTAGAAAATAGAAAGTCAGCCGATGTTAGGGAAATACAAAAGAACATTAAAGGCCAATTCGCCACACGGAAACATGATGACGAAGGGAGATGGACTGTCAGCCAATGAGAGTGCAGCGAATAAGCCAGCGGTCTAAAGAGATAAGGGAAATGACTCAAACATTATATATATATATATATATATATATATATATATATATATATATATATATATAGAGAGAGAGAGAGAGAGAGAGAGAGAGAGAGAGAAGGGGGGGCGGGAGATTGAAAGCAACATCAAGATATGGACAAAGATAGTTGAAAACGAAGATAAGAATAAGATAGTTGAAAACGCGTGATTGCGCTCGTATGTATGTGTGAGTGTGTGTGAGAGAGAGAGGTGAGACAGACAGACAGATAGACAGACAGACTAATAGATAGACAATGACGGTCTGAGAGAGAATGATTTAAAAGCATGTATTAACTTTCATAGATAATATTGAGTGCGAGTATGGTGAGGGATGGGGGTGTACAAACGCGTGTCCGTATGCTTTCTGTATCTAATTGATTTGGAGGAAAATTGGCAATCAGAAAATTCCCCCCCCCCTGTTTTGTTATTGTTGTAGTTGTTGTTGTATCTGTAGTTGTTGTTATCTATATTACCTTCTTCCAATCACGTACCGGTTGAACTTGGTTGAATGACAGGTGTGAAACGCTGCCGTTGCATTTTCATAGCCAACGACGAACACCTGGCGGAACTGATTGACAGCTGAGACTTGTTGTCCCAGCGTATTCGTTTTTCCGGGATCCCGGGGGCCTTGTTTGGTGTAATGAAAATAAATGACAGCCGGGACACGTGGTCGGATATTTCTTCATTGTATACAAATCAGGGGAAAACCGGACCGGTGACAGTCGATGCTAAAGGGTGGTCCTGGAAAAGAGGGTGGGATCAGAAAACAGAAAAGACAGGAAGTGATGGGTGTAAACAAAGATATGTACACATACAGAAGCTCTCGTGTGTCTACATATATGTCTTCTATGTTTATAATTGTGTGAGTGTTTGTTAGTTTGCATGTGTGCGTGTGCACAGACGGGTGCACGTACATGCATGTGTGTATGTATGTGTGCGTATACGTGAGTATTTAAGTATGCGCACGGGTGTGTGTGTGTGTGTCGAAATTAATCTATTTCATGACATATAAGCACTCATTGGTTTTCAGCCATAAATTGACTAGAACTTCAAGAGTCGAACAAAATCATCACCATCCTCTTCATCATCGTCATCATAAGTCCACTGGTGAACAAAGCTTATCCCAGTTATTTCCATGTTGACTGTAACCGTGCCAATCTCTATCATGCTTTAAATGCGAATCTTTCCATCTCATCTCACCATCTTACGTCTGGTCTTTTCCCGCTGCGTCTGCTATCTTTAGGTCATCAATTTATTTACCTTCTGAAACATCCTCTATTCTCACTTCTTGCCGGGTGTCCAGTCCACATTCATTTTTGTTTCCTGTTTATTTATTTATTCCTTCAAGTTTAAAAAAAATACTGATAAGAAATATTTCTCAACCCATCAGCTATAGAAGGCGGTGAAGAGTAATAATTATCCATTGAAAGATCAAAGCCCGTGTCCATTGCAAGATAATCTATGGTTACCGATGGTAAGATAAAAGTCCCAAATTGCAGATAGTACCAAGTTTCCATCAATCACAATAAAATGGATTTTTTTCATTAGCTATAGAACACCAATGGCTGAATTTTCCGTCATCAGCAGTTAATGCTGAAATAAGAGGGAAGTCTCATGCCATCAAATATCGCAATAACCATTGCATTCATTTCAATAAAGTTTTACAGCGAGAGAGAAAATGATTTTCTGTACGATTAGACAATAAATTTCATTACTTTTTTAATTCTTGACTTCGACCAGTTTTACAAGTCAGATTTTAAACTAAAAAGTTTTATATCTTCGGGACTGTTTGGGGTGGAGATCTTTTCTTCGTAGCTGAAACAAAATCATTGCTTCATTTTTAAATCATCGTCAGATTCCTCTTTTTTTCTAATTTCATAGCAGCAACTTTAAAGTTTTTCCATTCATCACAGATGTAAGAGGATTTTTTTAGAAGGGGAGTTTTTACACAGTTTTTACCCAATGAAATTCTTTGCGTCGGGAAACTTCAATTTATTATCTTGGCCAATGTGTGGCCGTTTGATAAAGTTGTGCTTTACGATGATCTAGTGGAATTTTAATAGTTTGGTCCTGTTAATTGGGGAATCTAGCTTAAATAAACAGTGAGAAGCGGAGAAGAAGGTTATTGGAGAAGGAGGTTATAGGAGAAGGATTAAAAAAGGCGAAAAGGCGAAAGGAGATAAAAGATCTTGTAAAAAAAATGGAGAGGAAAAAAAGAGGGTAAGGAAAGAGGATGAAGAAAAGAGAAAGTAGGGGAGAACAATTCAAAAGGGTGACATGATTAACACAAGAAGAAGAACAAAAACAATGAGGAGATGATGATTGTGATGACAATGATGATGATGATGACGACAATAATGATGATGATGAATTGATTGAACAAGAATAAGTAGCAGGAAAGAAAGAAGGAAAGAGGAAAGAAGAGAAAGATGAAATGGGGCTAGACGAAGAAAAATGAACATTAGAGTAGTGATAGTAGCAATAAACGGGGTATTTGGAGGGGGTGAAAAGAAGAAGAAAGAGAAGAAGAACAAGAAGAACAAGAACAAGAACAAAAACAAGAAGAAGACGAGAGAAAAAGAGACAGGAGAAAACAGAAAAACAAAGGAGGAGAAGAAATGGAAAAGCAACCGTTCGGCTGAGGTCATTCAATAGAAACCATCACATGACGACGTCTTTTGGAAACGTGTTGTTTTAGGAATGATGAATTGTTGAATTAGAATAAGGGATGACCAGTGAATAAGTTACTGCTCTCGCCATTTGTTGGCCAGTGGTCACAGAAAAAAGCCTAAATTTTCAAAAAAATAGAATGACACAAACTAAACGATCAATTTAACGTAAACTTACATTGCAAACTGGACTCATCATAAAAGAACTATTTCAAGGGGAAATTTAAAAAACAAAAAACACGCTTTTTATAGACATAATAAAGATTAGATGTTGAAATTCTCAGTCCTCTAGCTCCATTAGTGCAGTCTGTGAGCATGATACATACATAGGCCGCCAGCCAGCCAGCCAGCCAGCCAGCCAGATCAGTCTGAAGACTGAATAGTTTTGCTTGGCAATTCCAAACAAAGACATAAAGGAGAAACAAAGAAATAAAGGAATAAAAAAGAAAATGAAGGAAAAACAAGGAAAGGACGTACTTGCAATAAAAAACAAGGTAACATTAAAATTGGCTGTGATAAATTATGCGAGAATCACGCATAAAATGAACAGGCCTGGTTAGTCACTGAATGAAAACCGTTACTTAGACAACTTCTTTTGGTAGCATTCCGTTTTGGGGATGATCAATTAAAAATGGTAAAAGGGATGATCAATGAATAAAAAACTTCTCTCACCTTTGAGTTGGTGATCATCAAAACGTCTGAATGAAACTAATGAAATTAAAGAAAAAAAGCGTTAACGCTACCAGACTTAAACTAAGGGACTGATTTAGCATAATCTAACATCATAAATTGAACCCCCCACTTAAAGCCAATTGAGGTGATTTTCAAAAAATAAAAAATGTCTTTTTCTAGACATGATGTGAATTACTGTTTAATTTTTCTCTTCTTTACTGCAACTTGTACGTGCGATACAGAGAGCCAGTGAGGCAGACTCTCTTCAACACTAAAGAAATCTTTGATGACTGTTTTGGTTGACGGTTTCTGAAAACATTAAAATCGAAACCTTTAATGAAATCTAAAAAAGTCTTGATATTTCGACATTGTTATTGTTACAAGCATTTAATTATTTATTCGTTTATGTTAGTTTCTCCCTTTAGCGTCTGTCTTCCTCTCGTTTTTTTATCTTTCATTTGTTAATTAATTTGCTGACGTCTCGTTTGTAAATTTAATTTCTTTAATTATTTCCCCGGGTGCCCTTTAAAGGCGGCTGAAACGTAAACGATTAACGAATTAAAACCACTCAGCCACCCGCTGAACCTTTCTCTTCGTGGGTGGAATTTATCACAATGGTCAGATCGAATAATTGATGAGAACAAAAGGCTTTTTTCTGTCACCATTGGATTGATATTCGATTAAGTTTGATTATCCATTTATTATTTTCATTTCCAGAAGAAAACATGGTAATCTTGCAATCAATTCACCATCAAACTAAAATTGAAGCGCGCGTGTGTGTGTGTTTGTGTGTGCCCAGCGATTATTCGACAATTGGTCATTGTACGATGTTGACATACACAAGGTAAATTAGTCAGCACACTTGGTCTTTCTTCTCAGTTTCGATGAATTATCTCCCTTGACGCATGCTCCAAGGAATTGTCTAAATTCACATATAAAATATCTAAATTGGCAACACTGAGGCTGTTTGATAGGAAATTATTTTACATGAAAATTTTGGTTGGCTATTTTGTACACCATAAATTCCGACCCCTTCCCAACACACATCTTTGGAATGGGCATTACCCTAGTAGTTCTCATAATCTCACTACTTCATGGGAGTAGAAAAGTCGTTTAATATAATCAACAGTAATATTATCAAATGGTTATGTAATCAAAATCAATCAGTCCAGAACAATATATGTGTAATTAGTAGGAAATCATTGTTAAATATTTATTCGTATCAACCGTAACATTTTTGTTATCATTTTAAGTTATTTATAACAGTGAATTTAAAGAGAAAATAATAAATTTATAACAGTGAGTTTAAGGAGATATTAATAAATTTACAACAATAAATGTAACAAGGCTGGTTGCTGCAGAGTTGAAGTCTGCTCCAACCTCTGTTTCGACAGGAGATGATTACTGTAACTTTTGTATATTGTTCATGAGACAAAAAAATCATAAAAGGTGATAATGTATTTATTTATTAGAATGAAATAGGCCTGTGCGTATATATATGATAAATCTTCCTGGAAATCTAAGCATCAACAATTTTGTCCAGTTAGTAAGATAACCTGCAGATAATCACATGGTCGTGAGTTTAAATCACGACACAGGATTGAGAATTTTGCGTGTCGGTTTACATCCTTTATTTTGGTGAAGATTGTTCCTGTTGTTCTTCATGTTGCGGTAAGAAAACTGACTTTGTGCTGGAGTTTTACAGATTATACCAATCAATGTGAATTTTTCCAATCATTTTCCTCAGTGAAATGCATATTTACCCATGAAAAACGTTGCATTACCTATGCACTCACCATTGTGCTAAACAGCCCACCGATAAGGCGAAGGCCGAATAACTGCTAGCAACCCAAATTCTCTTCTTGCTTATTCTCGGTCTTTTCGTCTCTTTCAACGCGACAGTATGTGCATTAGAAATGGACATTTTGGTCCGACAGAATGAATCATAAATTGCGTTATGTTATACAGAAACTTATCTGAAACGATTTTCCGTCGTTACACGGTCAATATATTTTTCAATTTAGACAATGTAAATAGAATACACAATTGAAGAAAATGCTGTTGCTGCAGGAATCGAACCTGCCACCGATAGGTAGCTGCTTCAACTTGGCTATGCACTGACCATTGTGCTAAACAGCCCACCGATAAGGCCAAGCCAAATGGTAAGTGCATCGCTACCTTGAAGCGGTAACCTATCGGTGACAGTTTCGATTCCAGCAGAAGCCCCGTTTTCTTTAATTATTTAATTAGTATAAATTAGTAAATGAAAACATTACGTATTATCAGGATCTTTTCGGTCTCTTACTTAGAGCCTAGTTGCGTTTCGTTGGTGGCTTGGCGTGCCATTCACATTGTGACTTTAGCTCCGTGACTTGAGGACCTATGGCTATATGATCAGGATTCCTGTTCACAACTAACGACCAATGAACAAATGTTTAAGGTGGATGGTTCTTAAAGAATATGAAATGTACAAATATGATGATTCGATTCAATGTATCGAATTCTTGAACAAAAAAATGTGTCATCATTGATGACGTAAAACTCTCCAGCCAATTGTGTAACGATTTTATTCCCCAGATCTGAGAGAATAGATCTAAATCTTGAGATCGTAGGCTTCATGAACAACAGAGTATTTTCAAGTCTTTTCTTAATAGATATCGCTTTTCAGAACTGCTCTGACTGAGTGGATTTTATTTTTGTCAGATTCCAGTGCAAAATCTTGAGTTGATTCCCTTTCCCTATTGTAGAAACAACAAACAATCTTCACCAAAATGTAAACCGATTTGTAAAACCCTCATTCCCCTTCATTTGACTAACTGCTGGTTACATACTGACAGACTGTCGACTGGATGAATTTCAGGCGAAATAAAAACAACGAAAAAAAATTGATCTTCTAATGTTTTCATAAAATCGACTTGAAAATGTGTGCTGGAGATAGTTCGGGACTTGCTGAATTTAATTATAATTGTTTTTGTTTTTTGTTTTTTTCTTATCTAGTATGCTTGGTTCTCGAGTAATAAGATTATAAACTCATATGCATACATACGTACCTACATGCAAATATACATTACAATTTTAGATTGTCTTCATCGTTCATTTTTACTGGTAACCCTATCTTAATCTAGGTTTATACGGAAAAAATACATCTCATGCCATCCTTCAAAATAGTTTTATCTTTCTTTTTCCTAATTCTTTGGTCCATAGTTCCGTTTTCTGTCTCCGGCTTTTCCCTTCTTCCTTTTTCTCTCCCTCCATTTCGATGACTTCAATTCCCCCTACCCTCATCCTGATTTCCTTGCACTATCTTTTTCCTTATCTCTCTGGGTTATCTGCGAAATTGATCCACTTTACCCTCGTTTATTTTCCCGCCTTTTTTGTTTATTTACCTTCTTCTTGACCTTTGACCTTTTCTAATCCGCGGGACGCAAGTAAGGCACTTAACTCTGAAGAAGAACAAGATGGCCTTTTTTTTTTACCAGTAGTCCCTTTTTATAAGGACAGGAAAGAAGATCACACACATCAAAAGGGTGCCCTGCTTGGGGTCACAAGATGCGTTGGGGCGTTGAGAGTCTGAGTGGGTAGCGTGTGGGGGGACGATGGGCAGAGGCCGGACAACGTTGTACACACACCCATACATACATTCACACATACAGACACACGCATACGCGCACACTTGTAAACATACCTACTTGGGAGTCTCAGGAGTATGTACAGGAGCTAAGGATGCTCAAAGTAAAATATACATACTATCATAGATACGCCCACGCATGTATGTATACGTATGTATATTTGTGTGTATGTGTATGTGTACGAGAGAGAGAGAGAGAGTTCGCGTATGTGAGTGATAAAATAGAAAGAGAATTATTTATTTGCTTGAGTGATTTTTCATGTATACCTAAAGCTTGGTATGGCACTAAATGTGTTATTGAATGAATTCATGTCTTTTCCATGGTTCAAGACCAATCGTAAGGTTCTGTAAATTAAGTTTCTTTTTAATTTCTCCGACTTGATTAAATGATGTATTGTCATCAAGACAAAATGATTAATGTATATCAAAGCATTTTTTTTTAAGTTAGGGGAATCAGGGGACCAAAAGAAATGGATTTAGTCCTCGTCAGTGTGAAAGGTCATTAAATTGACTAAAATCAGGGAAAGGTGAAAATATTTGGCTCTGGTTCATTTGTTTAACTGATATTCGGGCGGATGGGAGATTTAGCAAGGTATGCCAAGTAACAAATGTCTACGTAAATTAATGGAATAGTCCATTTACTTGTTATTACTGGCTTGAATGTTGTTTGGTTTCATCACAGGTATATATATATATATATATATATATATATATATATATATATATATATATATATATATATATATATACATACATACACACACACACACACACACACAAGGTTAATTCATTTGGTTATTTAGAAAAAAATTAAAATATTGATGGAAGCAAAATAGAAAAAGTGAAAAGTCTAGGGTTAGAGAAAAAAATTCTTCGAATTCTTTAGTTGTTAAGTATATATATGTAGAATATCAACTCAAAAAAGTTTTTCAGGGTGATTAGTATTCATAAAGATGCTGTCACAAGTTGCATTTTGAAATTAAAACAAACACAACAGATCTAATATTCACATGGGTGAACACTCAATAGAAGTGACACGAGCAGCGAGTCACGTCAATTGTTATACTTATTGATATCTGATCATCAAATATGCTTTGGGGTAACTTGCACGAGTAATCCCAGTGTTTCAATAAAAGTGAATGATGTGTATACAATACATCATGATTATACTCCATATAATTTAACAGACTGCGTGTAGTTTGGCATGGCCCAAAAAATGAATAAAGCTATAGATTGAAATGATGAAGCTGAAGGAAAAATAGTGTTTGATCGACCCTGCCATTATAATATAACTTTTGTTTCAAAATCCCCGAAACGGTTACATGGTAAATAAGACATGATTCTACAAGAAAAATTCTGTGCAGAACATGAAAAACACTGGAAAAAAAGAATATTTTGGTATATCTAGTTTTTAAAGCTGCAAAGTATTATAGAATATATATATATATATATATATATATATGTGTGTGTGTGTGTGTGTGTGTGTGTGTGTGAGATAGATATGTACACACTATCAGGTATGGATTACCAGCATTGCCCAGGGATCAAATGGTTTTTTGCATACCCTAGATCGGCCTACGCACACTGCTACATACATTTAAGCATTATTCCCTCAGCAATGGAACGTACTTATGCGAAGTGGAAGATAATTTTAATATTTTGATAAATAGTTTCTGAGTTTGTTTACAAAACTATCATTCTCATAATCTAATTTCTATAATAAATCATATTAACACTGAATAGTTTGTTCCTTCAAACAATGAATTATCATATTGAACTACAGGAGTAAATTAAATCACGAAAAATTTCAACAAAAAAAAAATAATTAATTTTTGTATCTCAATAAATTGTTTTAATTGGATAGTTTGTAAAGATAGATTCCCGTATAAATAACCTCATCGCACTAATTATAAAAAAATAAAAAGTCAACCGGTGTTTTGGAAAATACGATTGAACATTAAAAAATGCCCTCGAATTCAATCCTTTTCTTTCCAGATAATTTGCAAAGCAGTATCATGACGACTACGGTAAATGATTAGGCAGCCAATAAAATTGTGGCAAAATCGGCGACCACCTCCTCTACCTACAGCAGACCAGTCTAAAAACTGTTGCTGAGTTTAGGTTATCCATGTGTCTGACATTTATATGTATATATTTATCTATGTATCCATTCATCAATGGATATCTGTATTCCGTATATTTATGTATGTAGGTTTCTTCCAGGCCAAGCTGTTTTCTAAAAAGAACTTGAAATTTTGCACAAGCACTTTCTTCGATGAGTACAGAAAACAATTTTTTCCCAAGACACCCGCTAAATAAGTTCTAACTGGGTGGTTCAATTTACTACGTAAGTTTTCTCTAAATTGAGCCCATAGTTTGTGTCTGGCAACTTTCACGATTGCTTTTTGAAAATTCTGGCTTTTCGTTTATCCCTATCCTACTAAATGCAGCAGGAGAAACCTTTTTTAAGACACTGACTGATAACATTTTCATGGTACCCATACTTATTTTCTTCATATTCTTTCACAAAGCTAGAACTGGAAAATTGAAAACTGAAGTTGAATGGAGTTGTTAGTAAATATAGGCTTATGGCACCACATTCAACTATATGGGAGAATCAAAATGGATAATGAATAGTATTAGAACAAAAAGATCGCCGAAGTTCTAGTTATACTGTGAAGAGAGCAAGTTCTGAAAGGAGGAGTGTCACACTCAATTCACGCCTCTCAGGGCATCTTCCTTTTTCATGTTGACACACATATAGCACACTTAAAAGCACTGGATAGCATACGAATAGAAGTATATGTGGATGAGCTTGTTTGAATGTCTGCACGGATGTTTGGTGTGTGTGTGTGTGTGTGTGTGTGTGTGTGTGTGTGTGTGTGTGCACGTGATTTCATGTTCATTTCGTTCTCTCTGAAGTAACACAAGACATCATAATGGATTCAAAAATTATTAATGAATTTAAGAAATACTTTCAAAACAAAACATTAGGGAAAAGTTCAAACTTTTTCTGTAAATGTAAACGAAGGATGCCGACTGCTGTTACGTTTGGCAGGAACATTATCGTCATGTGGTAATGGCTTCCTTGGCCTTTGTGGATCGCAGCAGGGAAGGTGTCACTAACAGGAAATGTACTAGCCGGAATCAACCGAAATGAAAAGGCATAATAATTGAAAGTAGAACCACTTGTTTAAATGATTTGTTGATGCGTCAGTTTCTCACTGTGACATACTTTCAAGTCAAGTCAGTTCTACTTCAGATCTTGAAGAGTTCTCGTGTCTTTTTAATTTGCAAGTCTATCTGCTTGGCCAGGTTGGATGTATATGGAATGGATGGTGCCTTTATCAATGGCTCTTCAACTAAATCATAGTGGTTCGATATTCAATCATATCACCAGGGAGAGCAAGTGAGCGAAGAGCTATTTTTTTTCGTCATTAGACGTCCAAAATACTCATTTTCAGCTGATGCGCTCGCATTATGGAATTCATTACATTCATTTTTTAAAAAATACAGTGGACATGCCTATTATTCCCATCAAACTTAGCTTTTGTTACCAAGACAGAGATAGTTTGAAATCTACTTATTCTCAATTGGACAAAGGGCAAATTTGTGCGTTTTTAATCACATGTACAACAACATGAATATAACAATCATTGCCACAAAGTTTGAAGAGAATAATAGTCATTTTTCATACATTTCATACAACAGCAATCAAAAAATAACGCTCACTATCCATGATCAAACATTGTATTGAATGGTGTTAAAGTGCCCATGTAGTTATTTGATAAACTTGAATTAGTCTGAGACAAGGCCAAAAATATAGGGAACCTTGTGAGAATCGACCTGAATGATCTGCGAGACCAATTCACTAACCATTGCTCTACATAGGTGTCTACTTTTGAATGGGTTTGTATTAAACTTAGTGTGGTTATATAATTCATTGTTGGTAAAATTGTTGCTGTTAAATTGGTCAACGGTCAAGTAAAGTAGTCTGTAGGACAATTGATCTCCGGTATTTGCTATAATTTGTTGGAGTTCGTTGGTTTGAGCGATTGTCATCGGGAGAATTATCTGATATCAATATAGCCTCTCTGATTATCTATTATCAAAACATTATATTTATTCAAAAGTTCTTCGTAACAAAATTTGACCGTCACCGAATTGACTGGATGCCACGCCCAGCTTGAACTTGCACAAAATCATAGTAGTGTCCGGTGAGGATTGACTACATTAGTGATTTAGACGGTCTGATCAACACGCTATGGTAAGCGCCCATACTCACTTTGTAATTTTTGATGGAGCAGTTGGTGAGGATTACTCTCATAGATGAATAATAACACAAAGGTTTGCACCCTTTTAATCCGTACTAAATGGATCCTGGTGCGAAATTCAAGGTTTGTTGTTTTTTCTGGACACAATCACGAATAACAATTTGAAAGAACTCAAAGAGCACATATCTCTGGCAACACCTTTGTCGTTAAAAACTAAATGGAAATCAATTCATACGTTGCTATGATGCAAAGGAGCTAGTAGTGAACATTCCTAGATCCGCCCCTAAATTTTAGCAAATTCTACCTTACCCTATGACCCACCTTTTCACAGAGAATTTTTTCGAAGTATTTTATGGGTGGACAGACGAACAGATACGATTGAATTCATGTACAAATACTTCTTTTAGCTTTGTTGGCAGAGGTATGAAAAGAAGAGGGGATTGGGGAGATCAAGAAACTCAGGAAGAAAAAAACTTCAGGGAGTCGACATAAAAAAGGGAGTAAAAGCATATCTCATCTATCCCATCAGTTGTCTATGGAAGATGATGGACGGGAGATTTAATTGGATTTATTCCGAAGAAGCAGATGATTAGACACAACCATTCTCCTTTCTTTTTTTTTTTTGTTTTTTCTTTTCTTTCTGGGCCACTGGATAAGGACTTTATCTAAAATAACGGTTGGATTTTTCACAGATGACAGTCGTTTAAGGGATGTGTTTTCCCATTTCAGTGTTGTACGTCCAGGGTTGAGTTGTTGCGCAAAAGACGCCAAGTAAAATTGCTGGGTCAAATAAATTGCAATGAATCGGGTCAAAGCAGCAGTTTCGTATCAGATTTGAATACGCATTCTGCACAAAGAGCAACAGCATTATTTTATCTCAGGATTTTAGACAACTTTGAAAATTACTATTGCTATTGGGTAGTTGGAAACGCAACGCAGAATAAGTCAAAACAAAAGGCAGGTTAAGAAAGGTTAAAGAAGAAAAACCCTTCACGATATAAAAAAAAAGCGGTTTCGGTGACTAAATTTGCATAGGTGTTGCTGCATGGCATAGCAAGTTCCTGTGATATCGGCTCAAGTCTTGTGTTAAGTTTTTACAATATTAATAAAAGCAATCTTGATGAATTAGAAGTTCCGATTAAATTCTTTATTGTATTGTGTGGCTACGTATGAAACGTTTTTTTTTTTTTTCAATAATACAATGGAGGATGATATGAAGAAAAAAAGGTAAATATTTAATGAAAATATGATCCATTTAAAGCAATAATTTTTTCAACGATTTTCTCATGATAATACGACAATTTTATAAATATTATTTTGGTGGTCGAAAATCCACTAAAAGTTCTAATCATTGTTTCCTATTATTCTGCCATTTATTGGGCAAATGATATTAAAGAAGCAAAGCAATATTAATGAAAGCAATCGAGATGAATTATACGTTTTGGCTAAATTCTTTATTGTATTGGATGAAATGTCGTTTTCGAAATAGTATAATGAAGGATGATATAAACAATGGAAATCGGTAAATATTCAATCAAAATATGACCATTTTGAAGCAATAAACTTTCACCAACGATTCTCTAATGATGATAAGCCATTTCTACCGAGGAGTCATGGTGAAAGGGAGTGAAATAATGGAATACACTGGAATTGGTCTCAAAATCTCAGACAAATTAATTCAGATTTTATTTAAGATAGAAAAGGAAATCGAGTTGATGATACAGGTTTCCTCCGCTTTCCGACAGTTCGATTTATGCCACTTGGCTTTTACAATAATAAGGGGAAATCGACAATAGCATCCCGGCGTTGAATTCGCTGCAAGCATTTATAGAGGCAGCGCACATCCTTTTCCCCTCTTCCTACTCCCGAGTGTGCAGTACCCTCTCCAACCCCAAACTCCGACAACACAGACTAACATTACATTACATTTTTTTAGAACCGAAAACGCTCAAAACATTTTTCATAGAAAGCAATGTTAATTGCTTCTTTGCTTAATGCCATTTCAGCTTACGGAAGGTTTTCCTAGGAAAACTTTACTTTTGGATAGTGAGAGAAATATGATTAAAAATCACAATATATAAGTGAAAAAACTATATTATCAAACATTGTTTCTTTTGTCAAACTTCAAATGTGGAGTTGACTTTATTTTTTTCTCGTAACAAGACCAAAAACATATCCTCCCTAAAATTAGGGATGTAAACCGATTTGTAAAATTCCCATTCCTTTACGGTTATTTGAACTAGCAACCAACTAACTGCCAGGAGGCTGTCTAACTGCCTTAACTTCATTGACGTATTTTAGATATTGACGAAAATTTATCGTTCAGATAGGCACGGGCTTATTCCATTCGAATAAATCGACACATTCATACAAAAAATATGTTTTATATTTTTTTCAGTTATCATATTTGCAGTACAAAAGTTACAATCATCATCTTCAGTCAAAATAGAAGTTGGAGTTGAATTTGACCCTGCTGCAGTCAGTCTTGTCGATATTTTTCGGAATTACTTCATAGTTTTTAGATTGTCTAGTGGGCGTGGGCGATGATTCACTATTCTTAGAGTTTTGATAAAAAGCAGCCCCGTCTACACATCTCACGTGTGAATGACGTTTGTAGGTTTGAAGAGAGAATGACAATTCTCCCACCAGTGACACGGGTATATAGCACTAGGGTCAATTACACGCCAACCGCCTCGTTCTTCACCGAAACCCTTCCTATTCTCCATCGAGACCCCAACGTCATGTCAACGGTAAGGTGCCTTCCGTATAACCGATACTGACAACCGCCTTCTCCTTCATTTTTGCCTTCTTCTTCTACATAAAATCTCCCTAGAGATATTTTCCCTTTTAATTCTCCTTTCTCCTCTTTTCTTCTTTCTTTCTTTCTTTCTTTCTTTCTTTCTTTTTCCTTCTTTTCTATTTTCTTCCAATTTCTCTTTCTTTCCTCTTTCTTCCTTTTATTCTTTCCTTTTCTATTTTCTTCAATTTTTTCTTCTTTTTCTTTGTTCATTCCTTCCTTTCTTTTTTCTCTTTCTTCCATTTTTATTTTCCAAATTTCTTTCTTTCTTCCTCTATTTCTTCCAGTCTCTTTTCCCTTGTTTCCTTCAATTTTTCTTTCCTTTCTCTCTTTCTTTATTTCCATTTTATGTTTTCTTTTCTTCTGACTTTTTCAGCTTGTCGTTTACGTCGTAACCCATCCTAGACAACCTCACCGGTTCGCAAACTCCCTTCTATCCGACTTTTTTCACCACCTCTTCACGGGGATGTCTATATCGTCAAGACATCAGTTAAAAGAGTGACAGAGGGAAATAGGAAGAGAGAGAGAGAGAGAGAGAGAGAGAGAGAGAGAGAGAGAGAGAGAGAGTGTGTGTGTGTGTGTGTGTGTGAGAGAGAGAGAGGGGAGTAGAAGAAAAAACTTGTCAGCTGTCAGTCAGAAACGTCGGAAAGTGTCTCAAATAAAACACCTTAAAATATCCCTCGCCTATGCGCAATTCTTACGACATATGACACGCAGAAACCAAAACACGAAAGAAAAATACATGAGATCATACAAGTATACCTTGAGTAGTGCGGTTAATTTCTGTCAAAAACGCACTGTTCAAGGTCATGATATAATTCAAAGCGTTTCTTCTCCAGTTCACACTCAGATACATTATTTTGTACACCAATACCTTCATCACAATACATCAAAATCCGCACTAATCAAAACCAGATTACTTAAAGTACAGCTGTATCACACGTTTATCAAGTGCGGCATAGTCTGGTGCAAGACAATGTTGGTGAGGCATACATGTATTTATCCATCTTCCACAGGGTCGGTTTAACGTTGGGACCCACAAGTGTACGCTGGGCCCGAGTAGCGTACGTTCGGACAAGAACAAATTGCTCAGTCCCACGAACAGCGTTATGTGGACGCTAGAGCAACGCGTGACCCTCTTGTTTTAGTGGAATGAAGTGTTGCTGAGGAGGGCAACTTATCCCCAGAGACGGGGTATATATGATTGGGGGGGGCGCACAGGAAGAATCCTGAAACAAGAGAGGAACCGAATAAGCATTGTACTTACTACACTAGCATAGAACTGCTAGGAAAGCTTGGTATCTGTAACCCCTAGGCAGCAATCCATGTCATTTTCTAAACTTGACTTAATCTAGCCTAAGGATATACAAGAAGAACGTCCATTAAGACTGGATTCAGTGCAGTAGTGCAAGTCTTCAAGATAAGCTTGTTCACCCAATTCGATCGACTTTCCTAGTAGATATTTATTGGGTGCCACGCCATGTGGTTATGGTTATCGAACTAGTCAAGAATATTATTTATACTGTGTTGTGAATTCGAGCGCCACTGGGGACCTCACACTTGTTGCTTTGTGAAAGACCGAGGTAAACTTACCGTACTGCATGTTACATAAGACCCTGGGATTATTACGCGAGGTTGAGATTAAATGTTTACCGACAAATTCAGTACTTCTACCTGTGACGAACGTCGACAGGTCTATAAATGCCAAAATCTTTTTCTTTCAGACCAAATCTGAAAAGGTTTACAGTGTTCATATGAAAGAGAGTGGGCGCAGGAAGATGTTTTTTTTTACGTAACACTACATTACACCATTCTGTTTTTTTAAATCAATTCTCGAAATAAAAAAAGGAAGTACGATAAAGAAAAAGAAAAAAAGGAAGAAAGAGAGAAAACCGACGATAGTCTCTATAACCAATGTATACGATTCATATATATTTATGATTTCTCCATTCCTAATGAATAACATGTATTTTGGACGATATCTTTTGTTGGATTTTTTGATTCAATGATTATTTATTTCTCTTTCAGTCGTTACAACAGACATTAACTTCAAAAATCAATTGGAAACAATTGTTTTTTTTATTACAGAAGCAAATGTTGGCAAATGTTGCGGAATGCAAACAAAATTCTCTAAACAACGTCGCAGGTTTTCAGCAAATCTTGTTTGAAATAATCCCCGATAAAATGGAGAGTTTCTTGAATGCCATCAACAACTGTAATAAATACATATTTACTGAAGTGTACTCAGTTTAACTCAAAGTCAAAACAGGGGGTGTGCAAATAGGTTATTTGCTATATCGGCGTAGGCCATTTTAGTTTGGCATCCCTTAAAGATCCCTACGCTAGCAATGAGATTAGCTGGAAAACCATCGTTCTTCGAAATCACTACGGTAGGAATTGTTCTCCAGGTTTGCTTACTTAGTGACTGAGATAGTTACGCATTTACCATCTGCACAAGTGGTCGGTGGCTGAGTGCAAGTGAATAAACTGCCACCGTTCTGTCCGTACAGACCATGGAATGTCCCCTCCATGGTGCATACCTGGGCAGGGTATATGGAAGCCTCTAGGATGCCCACTGGTCAGTATCCCCCTTTCAGCGTGGCTGATGTAGTCCAGGGAGAACAGAGAGTGATACATCTGGCATCAGATTGACTACAGGAGCTGCTGGATGCACGTCAACTGTGGTATCATGTAACTTCATGGGGTTTCCGCTCAAAGGTTTCGAATCAGAGTTGTCTTTTTCCTAGATTGATTATCTTCCCAAGACAAAAGAGTAAAATCTGCCCAACTATTTACTAATAGCTGGGAAAGAGAAGGATTCATGCATTTCTCAGGGGCATTTAGAGCAAAATAAACATAAACGTTTCAAGTCGTAATTTGAACTCTGGCCGCCGATTAAGCCAATAAGACCTCCACAAAAGCTAGTAAAAACCAGAATTTCGAATGTTAATTTTTACAACAGTCACGCTTTCTGTACTTGGAATATTAATGCAACACAATCATCCGACGCCTATTTTCTATCATTTGATCTTTGTAAATATTCAGACAGGCAGTCTCTACGTATTGGATAGATTAGCAATCTCTTTCTAACCTTATTTCACACAATTTGATTTTGTCCCTTACTAAGAAAGCTTAGTAAATATCAAGGCACGCAGTTCCCACCCATCGGGATAATTAATGCAATAGAATCTTCCTACCCCTTTTCCATTCTTGGTTTTGTCCTATACTAAGCGTAATAAATATCTACATGGGCTCCTTCGAAAAGGGATGGTTACCAAGCTTGTCTCAATCCTCACTGGGTGTCTTGTACCCAACTAAGCTGAACTAAGTAAATATTTGCACGAGTTGTATTGAAATGTATACATTGAAATATAAAGTAATGTATACATTGAAATATAAAGTACAAAATTGAAGTTGACTCCATTTTCCTATCGTTACAAGAACAATCCTCACAAAAGTATGGCGTGTAAATCGATGTGTAAAATCCACATAAAATCTACCATGTTTGAGCTCACGACAAACTTTCTTGTTGAGCTTGTCTTAGATAAACGATACTTCATCATTCAGACACGCCAGGGCTTATTTCATTCAAATAAATAAATAAATTTATGAAAAAAGATATTTTTTATTTATTATATATATACGATACAAAGGTTACAGTAATTATTGGAATAGAAGTTGGACTGAGGTTTCACGAGGGAGCTATCTTTTTTTTTTAATTATTGCAAACCTCATACCGTCATACAGCGATCACAAATAAGCAGCGTGAATCGAAAATAAGATCAGATTAGATTAGATTTGATTAGTTTTCTACCCCAGCCTCTAGTACTTGTCCTTCCCGCTGGGGTGGGTCTCTCCTTCACCCAAGACGTCAGTTATCCTGGCTTCGTGGTTGTAATAAACGCCTGATAATTCTATAGCTCATCCATCCACTCCTCAAATATGTTCACACGTGGTTCTGTATCCTTCAGAAGGCTGTTCCAAATTGGCGCTGTGTGTAGCCCCCCCCCCCCCCCGTTATTGTTTGCTTTTCTTTCAGTTCCACCTTTGGTGTACATGCTGTTTCATACAATTAGCTTATGATTTTAAATCTTACAATCATATCCATCCTCAATCTCCTGTATTTGAGTAATGGTTAGTCTAGTGATCTATTTCCTTTCGATGTCTTGGGATCATTTTTGTCGCTCTCTTTCTACTTTTGCGATCGTATTGATCAATTACAGGACATAAAGGCTCAACATACTGACTGATATTTTCAGATGAGGACGAACCAGTCCTCTATACAACAGCAGAAACATATTATCATTTACGAACTGGAATGGGCCCAGCACTGTTCATTGTGGCATGCCTGATAAGGAAAAAGATTCGAATTTGTTTTACGAACCAAAATTATTCTGAACTCTACGGTGGCAAGCCGGTCAAGTAGAGGACTAGATTTTTTTAATTCATTCGCATTACGAAGTTACTGTCAATCAAGCAGACACGCAATTAGAACGAGAATGGTATCAACCATGTCACAGGCTCACCTTCCAGGCAAACAAAATATTAGATAGTCAGTATTGTGTCTTCGAGTCTGACAACCTACCCACAAGGCCACATTGGTGCAGACAGGTACGCCGGCAGACAGACATTAACGTGAATAGACTGGCAGACAGCGAGCGATGGTTAGCGGTCCGGCGAATATATTACAGAAAAAAAAGCAAATTAAAGATAACAAGTTGTATTCGGTTGTGATGGTGGTGAGGGTGAGAATAGGTAAAAAGTGAGACTGGTGCAGAGAATGTTCACGTGAAACGGGTGGGGGGGAACGAGGGAAAGATCGGGTGAGGGGATACTAAGAGGAAAAAAAAAGGAAAATTGGAATGAACATTTGTATTGACTGTTTTGATGAGATAGATAGATAGATAGATAGATGGATGGATGGAGAATGATAGAAAGATCTAATAAATTGGCGCGTGTATGGAAATGAATGTTTTTATTTGAACATAAATTAGATGGAAGTATGAAAGAGACAGAGAGGAAGATAAAAGGGTTGGTAGAAATTCAGATTAGCGGTGGTTTGAAAGGCACATTAGACGAATACATACGTATCTACGTCCTTGGTAGTAAGATATGAAAACATATGCGATAGATAGATAGATAGATGGATAGATTGTTAATCAATCAGTAAGAGAGTTTCTTGCAAAAAAATATGTACTGTGAGAATCATTGACCAGACAGCCTAATATCTAGAATTGCATATATATGGGTGTGTGTGTGTGTGTGTGTGTGTGTGTGTGTGTGTGTGTGTGTGTGTGTGTGTGTGTGTGTGTGTGTGTTGTATATGCATGTGCGTGAAAATATGTTCTGTGAGAATCATTTGTCAGACCGCTTTATATCTTGGATTGCATGAATGTATGACTGCAAGTATGTATGCGTGCGTGTCTGTACGTGTGCGTTTGTACGGGTGCGTGTGTGTGTGTTTCATGAGACGAAGAGCAATAAAGAGGTACAAATAAGCAAGAAAAGCAGGTAGTCTCAAGAGAACTGTACGTGGTTATGAAGAGAGAATAAGAAAAAAGTAATAAAAGAAAAATTAAAAATACTAAAACATGAACCCATCCCTCACCCACCGAAAACGCATTAGGTCGGCCATGATACGTCTCTTCACATTAGATTGATCAAAGGGTTTTGAATCTCGGTCGCCATCTTAAATGGTCGGGTCAGTCCAACAGATACTTAAACATTCAGCTGTTTCTGTAGACGGTAGCTTCGCAATGGGAATGGATCGAAGCACGTGTTTTTTTTATTTTATTACTTAAGGATTTTTGTAGTTTTACTTTCTCTTTTGACTTTTTCTACTTTCACTTTTGCTTCTTTCTACTTTCAGCTTCTTAATATCGGTTCCTATTCTATCAATAAATACTCGGAGCAATCGACTTTTCGAATATCTTTATCTCTGCTTGCTGCTCTCCTCGCTTCTTCTTCATCTCCCTCTACTCTCCTCTTGAGCTGTCTTGCTCTCCTTTATACAGTCCCATTCATTTTTTTTTTATAATTTTTATTATTCCGGCTCATTTTTCTTTTTACTCTTCTCACTCTTCTGTACTCTTTCAACCTCTTCTCTTCTTATTTGCATCTTCTATTTCTTACTAGTGGTTATCCCATGTGTACCTCTGTCCCACTTTCTCTGTCTTTGTCTCTGTCTCACACACACACACACGCATATGCACACAAATGCACACACGCCCCTGCACGCGCACACACACGCACAAACACACTTATTCTTTTATCAAACGTGTCTCCAATATGGCTTGAATCTCTTTTCTCTATTTTGTCTCTGAATATACAGGTAAGAAGTATACCTTTCAAAAGAACCAAACTCGTAAGAAGCGACAAAGGACAGTCACGTTTGCTTAATAAAGTTTGGTCTTGCATGATCACAGTAATAGTATTAAGACAGAATAAATAAAAGCCTAAAAAGCTATTTCAGTTTCTGGATATCGATAATAAGTGTTACTAGCTAAATATCTGTTGCTATGCTAACCAATGTTTTCAACTGAAAAATAAACTTTTCGCACTAAACCGATCGCAAAAAGTGTCAAAAAACACCAAAATGCGCTAACAATTTTCAACCTTCGAGTGACCATTTTTAATAGCTGAAAATGGTTACATGTGTCTGAAATGACAAGAAAGTAGCTAAAAAGGGGGGCAAATTGCTAAATGATAGCACTTAAAATTCGCTAAAAATAGCACTAAACATTGAATTCTCACGCTAAAAAAAATACGCACCAAATTTATTGCAAAAAGCATGCGTACCTTTCCTTTTCACTAGTCTATCTTTCCTTCGCTGTCTTCTTGTCATTCTTATTTATGTTGTTTTTTTTTATCTTATCGCCGTCCGACATTTCTGCCCCTTTTTTACTTCTTCATCCGTTTCATTATAACCCATATATATATATATATATATATATATATATATATATATATATATATATATATATATATATATATATCCCGTTCTCTCCTTCTATTTCCCTTACTGTATCCCTCTTTCACTCTCTCTCCGTCTTTCTCTTTTTTCCTCAGATTGTTTCTATTTTCCGATATTTTCTTTCTGTTCACTGTTTCTCTTATTTCCATTTTTTTTCTTTTCAAAATGTATGTTTTTACTTTTCCAGATTGTCTGAACCTATCCATCACCCCTCTCTCCCTCTCCCTCTCTATCTCTCTTTGTTTCCAGTTCAGTCTCTCCTTATCTATTTATCTCAGTCTGTCCGTATCGATTTGAATGTCAGTGTATCTATTTACTGTAGATTGACAGTTAGAAAAGTCGTTTTATAGACCATTGTCAGTGTAGAACATCCCTTGGTATCCCATTGTTGTGGCCCTGTGCTAGACTGTGCTAAACTAAATGAAAATCTACTACAGTATCTTTTTTCCTACCATCAATTTCATGATGATTTCGTAAAATCGTTAACAGTTCCAAATGACTGTAAAAGTCATCATCTGGTGCCAGTGGTTCGTATTCAAGCCTGTTAAAACCAGAATTATGTATGTTGTTCTTCTAAGCATGCAGCCCCCCCCCCATTTGCAATATTGATACAATATAATATTTCTTTTACCATTTTCTTCATCTGGCATTGCAGCCTAATATGCTGATTTTGTTTCATCACGTAACCCACTGCAGGGCCGTTGATGCAACACATACAATCATATCATGAGCGTTTCAAAAGCGAGATGACACCTATCCCTCTTCAATCAGTCCGTATCCTAGTCTGGTTGCCGACTATTGCAAGGGAACCCAGTCGACATCGGTTTACACATAAATGGGGCAAAGGACAGTAAATGGATTCATGCATTTTCCAAGGGTATTACCACGGATTGAAAAGAATTCTAACAGCCGAAGTTCTAAGTCGGCCTCCCTATTCCGTTCTCTGCTCTCCTAACCGTTCTGTCACGGTGCCCCTCCAAATCCCAAGCTTGGTAAATATCAAATGTTCTAAGTTTCATACACTTTTGAATTTATACATCACTGTTGCATACGTGAATGTTCCTATTCGTCTTTACATACGCATGTTTCTGGTGGTCCAGATTTTTTAGACGCACGAGCACCGATCACTGCCGGTGTCAGACTGACGAATCGACCGAGTAAACGCCTTTTGCCATCTCCACGAAGCATTCCTTCACACCCCTTTTTATGAATCTGATGTCACTTAAGTGACATTTTATCATTACGTCATCAGAGCTTGTATTAGATATTAGGGTTAAATGAAGGTTCTGTGAGAGGAAAGGTCTTTTAAAGTCGGTATTTTGAAATAAAGAGGTTTTTAAAGGCTTTAAAGATCAAACTTGCGTGTCTTTGGACTGATTTTCAGGATTGTCTTTATTTGAATGTTTATGTATTCATTTGAAAGGGAAAATGTTGAAAAAATTCACAGCTT
>OY735201.1:24120386-24185386 GCA_963457665.1 Thysanoteuthis rhombus
CACCATTTTTAGACACTACGGACGCTGATCGGCATAGCAATTTTATCCTGCCATATTGCGACTGACGTGTGTAATATATCTTCTAGGGTATCTATCGCTCTAAGAACATATCCATCTTCCGTTATATATATATATATATATATATATATATATATATATATATATATATATATATATATATATATATATATATATATATACTAAAAATCCAATTTAATCACTTCTAAAGTTATCGTTAGAATGCAGTATATAAAATTAATCGAAGTGGATTTCATTACGGTTAATTTTATTTGTACCTAAGCAGCCTTCATATTCCAATGCAATGCTATAACCCAGAGGTATGGACATTTCCAGATTGCACAACCTTTAAATACATTGATTTCAAAACAGAATCATATAAAAACAACGCATTACAACATTAGCATACAATAAAAAGGCTAACAGATAATAGACCCTTTAAGAAACAGTATTCTCCCTTTGAGAAAAAAAAGACATAAGTTTAACCCATCATCAAGCAAGAATATTAAAACATCACCCCCACTTCTACTCACCCTATATGTCAACATGTGTCCATTAAATGCAAGACACCACCTTTCCATTGAAGAAAAAAAATCTCAGCCACGCAAACATTCCTGGAAATTGACCACTTTCATCCTGATCCCTACTCTCGCTGACCCATCTAATTTCAGACCAACCTGATTCTCACGAACACTGGTACATCCCCCCACTCCCACTTCTACTAAACAAGCAATGGCACAGGAATCTCCTCATTTCATTCCTCAAATCTCAAACATGTAAACAGTATACAGTTCTCTCTGTAAACTGCTGCAAGTTCTTTTTTAAAAAAAAGGGAAAAAAAAGCTGGTTGGCAGCCATCAGAACATGCCCATCTGATAATGAAAAAGAATTGTAACACCTGTTTATTTCTCAGATTTCTCTTCACCTTCCAGTCATCAAATTACCAACACACACCAACACACACACACACATATATATATATATGTATATATATATATATATATATATATATATATATATATATATATATATATATATATATATATATGCGTGTTGCACGATGTTCTACGGTGGTTTCATATGTTGAAACGCTTGATGGAAGAACGATGCAAGAAGTCTATGAACTTACCTGTCACACACTCATACATAAATATTTCAGTATATGTAGTAGAAATGTGTATTGCGGATGTGGAGTGATCCAAAAGAATGTTGATGGAAGTGACATTAGAAAGGTGAAGAGAAAAACTCGAGAGATAATCCATTAAATGCAAGACTCGACCTCTCCATTCTGAAAAAAAAAAAACACTTTTCCTGAGAACTAACTTTTTTAGTCTCAGCCCGTCCTCTCACTGCCCCTTTTTTCTTTTTTTAAAATCTAAAACAAGCCCAACGCCCACTGGAAAAAATGAACAAACACCTTCAGACTCTTCCTTTCACAGACTGTTATTTCAGATTAAACTTGACTCTCACCTAAGAACACACAAACACCTCTCCCTCCACTTTTACTAAACAACCAAATAACACAGAAATACCTGCATTTTTTCCTCCTCCTCAAACAAGTAAACAGCAAAATTTTCTGTGACGCTGCAAGTTTTTCTCTGAAAAAGATAGCTGGCAACCGTCGAAATGTATCGAAATATGCCCACGGGATAATATACAAAATTTGATATGTAACACCTACTTCTTATAGTCCCTTTCGTGTATATATATATATATATATATATATCTCTTTTGCCGAGTATGCTCTTACCAATTGATCCATCAAGGCTCTCACGGTGACCGGTCTGTTTATTTTCAGAATTATTTGTATTTTTACCTATTTCTACGCATTATTGTTCCGGTGTCGACAGTATGATATATACGAAGCGATATTAATATCTGCCAGCATGATATCATACTAATATTTTAACTGGTCCATCTTTATTTTGTGTTCTTCTGCTTAGTTTCGTTTTGTGTAGTGATTTGATACTTGCTTTTAGCCAAGTCTTACCATTCAAGAATGTTGACCTATATGAAAAGCTTGATGTCTCATATTGATATTGATTATACTTTACGTCAAGTGGGGGGGGGGGGGTACGAATATAATTATTTTCGGTCTGTGTTGCGTGTGTGGTCTATGTGCATGCGTATAAGTATTTAATGGTTGAAGCCTAATGGTAATGACGATGAAGGATGTCAGTCACACCTGCGTCGAATAGTTCCAAGTAAAAAATTATTCTTAAGTGTGTCTTTGTGCCGCTGTGTCAAAAAGTCGGCCCCTTGTCGTTAAGTAAACACAAGACGCCGAGTGGCGTGTGTCTATTTAATAGAAAAGACACCGAGAAATCAGTTGGGACCCCCAGTTAAGAAAACAACCACCCCATACCACGCAATCAATCTAACCGTGTATCCATTCGCTTCCGCAGCGAAGACTTTTTTTCTCTTCTTTCTCTCATGTGTGTATCATGTATTAATTAGAAATCGTCAACTAATACTGTCGACATCTATATATGTTTCCTCAGTTTCTAAGTTGGTCTGTCCGGCGATCTATACATCTATCTACGCACAGGCCGTGCCAGTAGAGTTAGAAGGCTGGAAAATTCGACATTTAATCCTCATTACATCTAAAAAGAAAAAGGTTTTATTTTGTTTTCTGAAATCTTCCCATAACACTGATGGTGGGGGAGGACAATTTACCACGTAAGTTTATGCTAAATTGGACCAATAATTTGTGTCCGGCTGTGTTCATGCATCTTCTATTAAAAATTAGGACTTGGTGATCAATGCCCAACAAAAGGTGAGAGAAGTAATACATTCATCGATCACCCATCTTTCTGAATTTTTAATTGATCACTCCCAACAGGGCACGCTGTCAAAATATGTTTGGTCACGTGACGGTTTCTATCAAGTGACTAACCGAACCTGTTTTCTCTCTATTTCTAACTAGTTGATTTACCAGATAAACCTAAATCTGAAAACACTGAGATGTCAATAACATTTTATAAAGATATAGAAAGTCCAGGCAGGAATGCTCTTAAAACCTTAAAGATTATTTTTTCTGAAAATTCATTTAATCACTTTAGACGTTGATAGATGGCATGTCCAAGCGTATTTAAATTGTATCAATGTTTTATTGTTGCGTTTGGGTTTGAATTAGGGTTAGAGAAAAACATGTTTTATTGTCAGTTTGGGGTTAGATTTATCTAACTATTTTACTAACCTAGCATAAGCATCGTGAGAAAGAGGAATTCACGTCCATGTTTTCCTATGATGAATAGATAGTAAGGGTGCGGTTAAGCATTATAGCTATATTTTGAATAGAATATCATCTTCTAAAACCTTTAGATATTTCTGTACTTAAGACTGATAGATTTCTGGAAGATTTGAAGGTCTTATAAATTGAAGGCACATGAAATTAAGAAGAAAAAAAAATTACTACTTTACGTAATAACATATCAATATGTAAACGAAATCTTCGCTATCAGATTTTAAACTTGCCCCGCCGATTGTATTTGTCACGTTTCTAAACACCGATGTGATATAGCTCCCACTGATCATTTTTTAGTGATAGATTATGTTTTTGCGAGCGTGAATGTAGACCTTCATAGAAATCAACGGTTCAATTTTAGTAGAATTCGACATTAAAATGTGTGTTGTTGGTAAATTGTGTCCTGCTGATTTCGGAACTACCTCTGTTTTTCCCCAAACCTGCACAGGCCAACGTGTAACCTCAGGCAAAATGACATTTAATCCGAGAGAAAGATACATTGAAACCCATGGTCACCGATGACGAATGGAAATTAAGGCGGCAATTTAGAACTATAGCTACATTGTAAATAGGAGCCCCTCTCACAACACTTCTGACTATTTCTCGAACCTGGCGAATTACCAGAAGACTTGCATGTCTAAAAATCGATGACACATGAATCTTAAAGGGAAATAAAATGAAATTCTCTACTTAATATGATATAGACATAGCCACAATTGGATTAGCACTCAGAAAAAGAAATCACCTTCGTAGTTTTCCAATGACGAATGCAAAGTGAGGGTCAGTTATAAGAACATTGTAAATAGATCCTATTTCAAAACCTGAAAAAATGATTTAATCAAAACTGACAAATTGCTGTGAGATATAAAGGTCAAATAGTTTGAAAGCATATTAAATTGAAAGGAAAAGAAAGTTTATCCCCGAAGTTTGAACTTGGCCAATTCTATTTGCTGAGGTCCTAACAGCTAGGTTACAATGGCTTTGATACTGCGACAACTCAGAAAGAAAATTTAGAGAAAAAAATGATCCCCTCAGATGAGTATGTTCAAATGGTGGAAAAACCTTACCAAGATGATACTGATTCAAAATATACGTAGAGTTGGATCAATCTATGATAGTTTTTTAGGATATCCTAGGGGCCAAAACACAATTAAAATATTTTTCGGCAGAATTATTTTTTGAGAGCATGAATGCAGTCCCCATAGAAAGCGAAGGATTTATTTTTTAGAATTCAACTGGCCTCAAGTGAGGGGCAAATTTCTTTGTGTATAGATCCCCCCGCTAATATCTAGACTTTGGAAAAATCAAAACTATCAAATTGCCGTGAAGTTTGAAGATCAAATAGTTTGAAAGTATCTAAGATTGAAAAGGAAAAAAAAACTTCCCAGAGTTTGAACTTGGTCCGCCTTGAAAAAAAATGCCCCGCCTCCTCATATGTGAGTAGGTTCAAATAAATGAAGAAAAAACATCCTGGATGATGTTGATTCAAAATGAACGTATAGTTTTACTTTATGTATCAGCTCAAATAGTTTTTGAGAAAGACCTAGAAGAAAAAATGTACAGAAAAAATATTCCCGACAGACTTGTTTGCTGACAGCGCGTACGCAGACCCTATAGAAATCGATGCTTTGCAAAAATCGACTTACCAATGTATGCTTTAGGTAATTTGAGACCTGCTCATTTCGAACACGCCTTTGTTTCTATTCTATGATGTGTATTTATCGAGACCTCTGAGTACAAACGCATACGCATACACACATAGATATATGCGTTAGTACTTTAGTATAGAAACGTATGAAGTGTTTCTTTCCTTCCTTCTTTCTTTGCTTCATTTTCTTTCTCATTTTTTTCCTTCTCTTCATTTCCTCCTTCTCTCTTGTCTTACAATCTCCTTTTCCCTCTCTTTTCTGGAACTTATACATTTTCTTCATCTCGTCTATCAAGTTATTTCTTTTTTCTCGTTCATTCTATTGTTCGTTCCTTCCTTCCTTCCTTCCTCAATACGAAGACTGTCCGGCAAGTTTCCAGCCATATCAAATATCTCCAGAACGCAGCCTTGATGTAACTTTGCAACCAATCAGAAGGAACCTTACTGTGTATGGTTGAAACAGGCACTCTACCAAGGGATTACTCAGTCGGCAATGAGACGCCCTTGTGTGAGCTTGTATGATTCCCGAACTTCAATATCCGAATCCGATTCTTGTACGCTCTTTCGAATTGATTGAAGAAAGCAATCAGATTGATAATTGGATATAAATTCAAGAGACCATGTAGAATAATTTGGCATCGGTGCCGATCAAGAATCGTAAACTGCATATCCTTCAAGATCCTAAACCAGGGGTAGGTAACCGACGAAATCCCCCAGTAAATATTGCAATATCATGTCTACTGTTTATCTTTTAAATATTCTTTGCTTTTTTTTTTGGTTCGTTTTTGTTTTTGTTTCTTTTTTTTCCGATAGATTTAAAAGCTTCCTTGATTAAAATGATTTGGAGTTTTTGGAATGATTTTTAACGTGTCATTCATAGATTTGAGTTGCAGACGACATTGTCTTCTTTACAGAGAACCTTCAGGATCTCCGAATAATGCTAGACGAACTGGACGAAAAACGCAAGAAAGTAGGCCTTCAAATGAACTTCAGGAAAACAAAGATTATGTACAACAAACTTGCTTGAAATAAATACACAACAATCAAAATCGAAAACGCAAAGCTAGAGAAAGTAGATCACTATATCTATCTAAAGTTCTCGATAGGATCCTCGAAAGAAGAAGAAATCAAGCAAAAAATCACTCTGGAATGGCAAGCCTTCGGTGGAGCAAGAACAAAAAAATTCCATTAGTTCTAATAGTGATTATACAACCAATGCAACCTCCCGATAGTCATTTATGGAGCTGAAACAGGGAACCTAACCAAAAGACTAGCCCTCAAACTGAGAACCATGCAACGTGCACAAGAGGGAATCGTGCTCAACATCATATGGAGAGACAGCACAGTATATTTGGGAAATATTCCAATCAAGTCTGAGACATCAAATAAACCATTTAGAAACTCAAATGGCAATAGGCTGGTCATGTTGCAAGAATGGAAGACAACCGCGGGACATCATGACTAACAACATGGATCTCCACACATCAATTGCAGAACCGATGCTGGCAGAATATTTGATGGTGAGACAAACTGGACAGGTTCAGAACGCATTGGTCCTGCAACACGCACGATAAAGAGGTCTAGGTCTAGGTCCTATGGCGGACGATAAAAGACTGATGATGATGATCATCATCATCATCATGACGGAAACTGGATGTATTTAAATGGATAATTCCCATACCATGAGTTTTTCATGGTATCTACTCAGTTCACCGCCCAATCATTAATACACGATCCGACCCGCAGAGGCAAAAAGGTTACCGACCACAGAAAACCATTAAGTTCTAGACCAGAGGTGGCCAAATTTCGCCACATGCAGCTTTTTGACATTTAATGTGCTGTTCATGAAGATGTTGGTTGAGATCCTTACCTCATTATATTCAATATACAAAAATAAAGAAGGAGAAAAAAAATCAAGCTTTATGATTATTTATCGTGTATGTACCCTACCGGATTAAAACACGTGTAATATTCATTGCTAGTAAAAAAAGAGTAACTAAATAAAATCATAACATGGGGATTAGTATGGTTAAAACGATCATCAGTCACAATTTTGAAAACGTGTGGTATGCATCTGATTATTGACACCAATGCAAATTAAAAGTTTCAAAACTACATACATGCATAAGTATATATACTTACATGTTTGATAATATTTGTATAAAACTTTTACGACAAAACATGAATATAACAATAAAAAAGGGTGTGTAAATTATGTTTGTGTCTATCGACTCTCAAGCATTTGAAGTGTATCGTATGTGGCTCTTACATTAAGAAAGTTTGGCAACCACTACGTTTTTTTTTTCTCGACGTTAACCACTTGGCTAAATCTCGCAGTGGATGAAGACCAGATAAGTTTCACCCATGAACCAGATAATATTCATTGAGGCTAAAATATATCCATTAACAGTCCAACTTTTTTTTATTAATAAATATTTGATATCATATCTCACTGCCAATTCCAAAGATGCATTTTGGGAGGGATCGATCTTTACGGTGTGTGTAGCAACCTGCCATAATTGTCATCGTACGAAACTACAGCTCTGAAGTATTTCGGTTATTTTTCTTTAGTGATGACAATTTAATACTTTATATCTTAGTTTAGATAATTCTAATGATCTCAAGTCAAGGTAGATAATCCATAAGAAGTATGAAGGAAGATTCATAATCTTCATTTCTTTTTTATTTCTTGCTATAAAATTCTCGAAAACTGCTGATAAAAAAAAAACAACTTTAAACTTGACACTGCAATACCTTGCGTTCTGACTAATATATCTGACGAATATGGCCAGTTGTCGAGTAACGCACACGCACACACATAGAGACACAGACAGAAATTTCTTCAATATTAGATATTCAATGAGTATCATCATTTTGTCTAAGATTATTTGATACCTATAAGCGCTAAGAAATAGTCAGCAAGATATTCTTTTTATTGTTTACTTTTACTAATCCTAAAAAAGGGCATTTCGGCCACTTTTCACATCCAAGGGTTTGTAAGAGCTATTTATGCCTAAGAATCGAGATCCGTAAAACAAATGTTAAAATAGCTTATCGATGTTGAAATAATGAAGTTGGAAACATTAAAACATAACCTGTTTAAAATGAAGACTAAAAAGGCCAAAAAGCTATTAAAATTACTTATCAAGGTTAGAAACTCTACAAATGGAGAGCAATTATAGAATTTCAAAAAGGACGAACGTTAGGTAAGGCACTTGTTCACTTACTACTTGTGATCCTGTGTGTTAGGGAGCTGAATTGAGTAAATACCTTTGTATATCAGTTATTCGGTTGTCTCTTTGTGTCTTGGCAGACGGTCCTAGTAATTTGAGCTGCCATGCCTGGGCACTCAGTATGAAGGATGTTATGTACCTAATTCCATATCCTTTCTCTCAACCGTGCTGAAGGCTTCCAAAGGGTGCTCGATGTTTGGAGATCAGTGCGACTGCAGGGGATGTCAGATGACATGCAGCATTTCCCCACCAAGTGACATAGGGTCCCAATCAGAATTTTCCGTCTGGGTTGACTCCCTTATTGTTAACAGCACGTGGTATTCCCAGACGGCCACTCATCTAAATATCTACCAGCAATTTATGTATGCAGATATTTGCCAGTTACGAATCAACATTAGTTTAGCTCTCAATTTATACCAGAGAGGGTGCCTCACCGTGGAGTAGTGATTTGAAACCATTACTGTTTTAGTGAGTCTGATCCGAGCTAGGTGCCCAAATAATGTGGCCTTGTATCTCCATAAACTTATTAAATTTCTATTTTAAATGTCCCATTGTGGGTTAATGGTTAGCTAGTCTCGCTGAAAGTGAGGTCGATTCTCATTGGGTGGCCCCTACTTTTCTATGTTTTTCTCTTTAGATTCGAAATCCCTAGTATCACTGGATCCCTAGTATCACTGAATGGATAAGAATAATACACAACACAAATTTTACAGAGGTGAAGAGCTTAGGAAATCAACGTTTGTTTGCGTGGTTCGAACACGAAACATTTGCATCGATGGGGAAATATGCAACTACCTCGAATAGCCACCATTCTGTCTTTAGAGTCAATGGGATGACTGTGGTCAGAATCTCCGTCAGCCTCGGGAGGGAGGCAGAGAACCATACATCTGGCATCAGTGTGGCTACAGGGAAGATGTCAAATTGAGCGTCAGATCGCCTTGAAGGAGATCCTGGTTTGGAATCAGAGTTTTCCTTCTCCTAGAGGGCCGAATCAGGGCTGATTCTTCCGTGCTATTTTATCCATAACCGGAGTGTAGGAAAAAGGTTCATGCCTCTTTCAATGGCATTTGTGTGATATGAACTGAAACAGCCCCAAACTGATTTTGAACTCTGTTCGCCGTTACCGCTCCGCCAATCGCACTACTTTAGCCACAGAGTAAACCAAGTAGAGTGATTCTCAGAATACCAGGTCGCATCCCAACCCCTGCGAATCCAGGTGTTCTCAATTTAAACCCCATTTTGAATTCTCTTCTAGTTTTTTTCTCCATTGTTCTTTCCATTATCCATCTCTCCTTACTTACCTCCCCACTCCGGTAAAATACTAAAACATATGAAATTCCAACAGTGGGAACCAAGTGTCTCCTGTTAGAGAATCACTGACCTAGTATTTGCGATTATTCATTAAAATGAGTATGTGTGTGTGTGTGTGTGTGTGTGTAAGAGGATAAAATTTGTGCTGAAATGGATTTCCTTCATTTTTCCTCTTGAGCTAAAGTGTCGGCTAAAATCACTCCAAATAAAATGAGACAAACAAAGCAAAATATGTCCATCGGAAGTGAAACAGTTTGATTTACAGAGGGGGATCCCAAAGACTTCAACCTTCGCCCAGCTCGGTACCTTCAGGCGAGGTTCAATTGACCCATATGGATCTCGATTCGAGGTGCTGGAGTCGGTTAGCAGTCAAACATGATTGGAGCACTTTAGACGACCAGGTGTTCTATGAGTAATCCACACTCGCTGAATCAAAGATTGGTCCTCACATTCCTGTAGACAGAAGAATGTTAGGGGAAATCTCTGTACTACGAACATAACCAACTCTATTTATAAAAAAGAAAGAAAGAAAACGAAGATGGAAACGCCAACTATATTGAATTAAAGGGCAAAGAAGCTGAGTAAATAAATAGAAGATATCTAATAAAACTACTCCATTCGCTTGTTTCAAGACTGTAAGAAAGAACAAGATTATCCGCTACAGGGTTCAAGTCTCCCCCAACTTCAATACCGATTGAAGATGATTAATGCAACTTCTTATTGTATACATAATGAATAAAAAATTATGACGAAATATTTTTTATAAATAATTTTGACTGGTTTTTACTTTACTGAACCCCTCTAGTAAGAGGATGTGAGTTCGATCCTCACCGTAGGTCTGTTCTTTATTTTCTGATTACAATCTTTAATCGTTACCCTAGAATTACTGTCCGATTCAAAGTCAAAGTGATATAAAGCAACAGAATGTTAGGATGAAGGTAAAAACTAAATTAAACAAATAATAATGTTACAATACTTCATCCAAGAATAAAATTTGAAAAATGAAAAATATCATAATTTATTTTTGGTATCAATCTATTCATTTATTGGAAAAAAAATAAGCCCGTGCAAACAGGTATGATAAATTTTTTGCAAAAATCTGACTTGTCAATTCAGCTCAGTTAGTGAGTCAGCTGTTTGGCAATCAGTTGGTCGTGGGTTCAAGTCACGGTAGGGTATGCAGATTTTACATATATAGCTTTACATCCCTAATTTTGGTGGAGATTTTTCTTGTGGTTCTTTTTTCTTGGTACAGTAAAAAAAAAAAAAAAAAAAAAGTCAAGGCCAGTTTTGGAGTTGGACAATAAATCTGCTATGATAAAGGAAAATGGAATTTTTGTTCGCTGTCCGTAACACTGGACTCAGAGGTAAAAATATTGCTGATAATATTACCCACTACCCAACTTTTGAAACCATGAACTCTTCAATCGAAACAGATTCACTTTTTTTTTCTTCAAAATTCTTATCATGGGAATATCTTTTCTCGGCACTAATTCGTGTCCGACTAAATTTACTAAATAATTGAAAACCAAATGTCTGCCGTTTTATATTGGTCGTTTATGGCCTTCCCAATGGAGGATTTTTATTGCTGGTAGAAATCACATTTGATTATTTTCAAATACCTACGTAGAGTATTTTTATAAATAGGAACCCAAATAATTCCAAGTAGTCATAAATTTACCTCAGAAATGATAAAAAAATTATATCCATTGTTCAAATAGACAGATGCAATAAAAGAAATTATCTAAATTGCGCCCCTCGCTCAAAATCCTTAATCTGCCGTTCTTATCTAAACTCTCGAACCAGTAATTTCGAAACATCAAAAACTCAAAGACCCCTTCTTCAAAGGGAATATTCTGGTTGGCCTCTATTTCCAGCAATTATTTTTTAGACTAATTAATAAACTAATATATAAAAATAAATGTTTGTCCTTTAAAGATCAGATTCATTTCAAATGGTTTAAATATCGTACAGATCTGTGTACAATTATAATTTTCTTAATAACTGTGCAATGGATGTTTCTCTGCCTCAAGATTTGAAATGTCAGGTTTAGAGGAAACACAGATGCAGACCCAGCGCATTGTTTGATAAACCCCACTGATTCACGAACCCCAGTTTCGAAACAACTGCTGAACCACATATCTCCTTGCAATAAATCACAAGCTCACATCTTGACACACTCATACAGACTCAAAGAAATATAAAAGCGGAGAAATGGAAATGTGCCTACGCTTAGAAATATTTACGCTTTACATACATTATAAGATAACATTGATTCCTAGAATTCGTCCGTAGAATGGAGTTGACCCTTGTTAGGCTAGACATTAACAAACTATCATCACCCGTTGAAAAAACAGCGAAAAAAAATTCATTCAAAGCAATAAGATTGATAGATAGATGGAGGGGAAGAGTGCTATATATATATATATATATATATATATATATATATATATATATATATATATATATATATATATATATATATATATATATATATATATGAGTGTGTGTGTGTATATATATATATATATTATATATATATATATATATATATATATATATATATATATATATATATATATATATATATATATATATATATATTCGATAAGTGATGTCCAGAAATTCTCTCTTACTCTTTCAATATATATATATATATATATATATATATATATAATTAATCAAAATATATAATCAATTAGTAATTATTATTAAAGCCCCCTTCTTCAGGGTTGAGCACTCTTTAAGCAGGTAAACTCGTCTATTATGAGCTATATAGAGTGTACGTGAGCAAGTAGATATATCACATGAATTCAGTCCTACTGACCGTCCAGTTCGACGTTGGGCAGGGTCTGAAGCGAAGGTTTCATGGTACAGGATGGGATATTGGATAGTCTATAGTCACATTGAACAGTTATAATACAACGGAACAGCTGTCTGTGGATGACTCAATTATATATATATATATATATATATATATATATATATATATATATATATATATATATATATATATATATATATATATATATGGAGAGAGATATAGATGGAGAGAGATATAGATGGAGAGGAAGAGAGAGATTTCTTCACAGACATTATACAGTCCGGACTCACCACCACGGCCTCCCAGGAATCCTCTTTTTTATTTCAATTTGCGTTTTCAAAGCAAAACATCCGATGCTAAATCTTGTTTTCTACAGTATATGTCTCCATATACTTCCACTCCTGAGTTTGCTTCATTCCCCGTTCATATATATATATATATATATATATATATATATATATATATATATATATATATATATATATATATATATATATATATATATATCAGTCTACCCACTAATCTATATATATATATCGATCCCAGTTTCTTTTTATTTGTCTGAGAATAAATTATCCTTATTTCAGAATCCAAGGAGAAACGTCATTTCCAGCCACATTTGATGAAATATAGTGGGTGAAGGTTCAAACGTTAGTCGGCAGCAAACCTTACCATGTCAACGAGAGTTCGCAAGTAGGTCAGGACTACGTCGACAAACTAAGTGAGAATTCGCCTCTAGGTCAACCCGACGCGTATGGAAGTTGTGGATTGATGAAATCCAGGATGAATAAAATAGCAGTAGGCAGCAGACGTCAATGTTTGACTCCGGTGAGAAGAGGATTGTCTGAGATAAAGAATGGTAATGTCTTCGCAATAGAACTAACTGATGAGTATCGATTTGGGGATTCCTTTTCTTAATTTTGCATCACAGAAGCAGTCAGGCGCATCGAAAATTGAACAGATGAAAAATATATTTCCTATATGATTAGATACCTCAATCAAAACTGTAGATACAGGTTTCTTCAGGTTTCAAGTTGGTCTGTCTGTCTGGCATGCTATGTATCATGCGTACTGACCGCATCCAAAGAGCTAGAGGGCTAAAAACGTGTTCACGTGTTTAGTAAAAATGCAGTAGAAATGTAGTAGTATTGGATAGAGACGAAAGAAGTAATTGGTCATCTTTTTTTTCAAATTTTTTAATTGATAATCCCCAACTTGGCATGCTGTCAATACACGTAGATTATGGGACAATTTCTTTTGAGTGATCAACTAGACCTGTTGTCTTCTTCCCTTAATAGTGGAAAACTATTTTTTTTCTAAAATTTTATCCCTGAACCCGAAAAAATACTTGGCAGTCACTTTTAAATCATTCACATTATTTTTGACTTTAGATAAGTATGGAATTTTGCTTACCTAGGCCCATATACGGAGGAAGAAAGTGTAACGCCAGTCTTCAGTTTCAGAGGATCTTTTATTTATAGAAATGATTATTCGAAATTTTGTCATTTACTTAATTCCAATCACCAGTGAGAAAAAAGCAACTATATTAGCCAATTAGTAAATCTACATCATTTTCATGTCTTGGCGATGACTTAAATACACATCAAAGAAAAATGCTCCTGAGCAGCTGCCTCCGTAATGACTATCCATACAGGACAACTGCCCCCTTCCGCTGAAAAATTACTTTTAACAATTGCTACACGGACCATTTCATCGTGGTTATGATTTACATGGATAAATTTTGGTGAGCTATTGTCACGAAGTAATTATCTGGGGACAATTATTAAGGGGTCAGTTGTACAAGTACCAATATAAATAGCGTTTATTTCCCGAATAGGGCAACTTACCCAATGATAACTGCCCTTCAAATAAATGACTTCTGACTATTTCTTTTGGATAATTTTCCCAAGGGTGTGATCATTCTATGCAGCCAACTACTTAATTTCTACAAACGCTGGTATGCTATTGTCAGAGAGCAGTTATCTGGAGATAATTCATCGGGGGCATTTGCCCTTTAATCAATATCAATAGCTTCAATTTCCCAAATTGGACATCTTACCCTAAGATATCTACCCTCCAGACTTTCGTCACTTTCCCCCATGGGATCATTTACATGGCCAACGACTTCATATCCACTGATTTTATCTTTTGCTTCATAGGTGCTATGCCATTGTCGGGGGTGGGGCAATTATCCACGGACATTTACCAAGGGGCAGATGTCAAGAACCCTAAAAATACTAAGCCCTCTTGTCTTTTATCAAATCTCAGTTATCATTATTATCATCATCATCATTATTATTATTATTATTATTATTATTATTATTATTATTATTATTATTATTATTATTTCTCGTGCTTTCTCTGTTTGAGGTGGATTACATGAACTCTTGGATTAACGTGGTTTTATTCAATGTCGCTTCATTATAACGTCGTTGAGAAAATGATATTCATATGCAATAATATTAGGTGATTTCTTTTCGACAAAATTTAGTTGCAAAACTCCTACTCTACAATTAATTAAAGAATTCAAGTTTATACTATTGAGTCTATGGTGAATTGGGTTTTCTTTATGCTTGCTCCAGTTAAAGATTTGGTTTCCAAGAACCTGACCACAACGTTGATCAGGTACTCCTTTCAGATTCATACTATTAAATCATAGAACAACATCATTTAAATTCGAAACCAATATTCACAAACACATAATTTTGCGACTTTAATCTTTCAAAACAAAGAAAAAATGCCTGTCCAGACGATTGTACCAATTTCCATCTTCTCTCCTGGTTCATTTATCGTTGCCTAGTTTAATCTTTGGCCACAAGATGTTTACAATACGCGCTCCTAAATAGTCATCCATCTAAGTATTAGCTTGCTTTGACACAGCTCAACTCTGGTAATGGGACGAGAACTGATGCTTTCAACCGGGTTGTTGTCTTTCTAAATAAAAGCAATATCCACTGTCAATTCCTTGAATTCCTGATGATCTAAAAGGGTCGGATCATTGGTCTCCATCCGTCCCAAGTTTTTAATATTATTGAACATAATTGCTTTGCCTCCAGAGACGACTTCCTTTGACTCAATATGACCCACCTATCACTTGATAATCACAACACTGTTTGATTCGGATACTTCCAACATCACACCAATGAATTCTGTTATAGATCAATATCAACACTTGAACACAGAAGCGGCACCAGCGTTTTGTACCAGCCTGGGTAAGGTTCGACCAGAAAACTATGAGGACGGACAAAAGTTATGAATATATATATAATTTAAACTACACAACGTCAATTGTCCGATTTCGGTGTTTTGCCGTGAAACGAAGGGCGATGTATAAGTATGAAAAATAAACAAGTAAATATGTGTTGATAGAACCTTGACAAAGGAATGCCAATTAAGTGTAGGCGTCTGTTGTGCAATGATGTATAAATGGCATTCACTCCAGACTCGAATAGTACGGAGAATATTCATGGCCCCGCGTATTCGAGGTGTTCTAAAAAAATTGTGTAAAGGTGGGCAGTGGGCTAAGGAGAAAGTATTTACAATTTGGGACGGATCCAGGAATCTTTAATCATCACCTTTTCTATATCAAAAAGTAAAACCGCTCACATTTGGGGCGGATGTAGAGATTTTTCACTGTCACTTTTTGAGTAGTTTGGTTAAAATGGACTACATTGAAAAAATCTTTTTTCAGAAACACAGCATTCAGAAAAATATTTTTGTAGAGGGGTTCTATTTACAATCTATTTATACGACCAAACTGGACCTTCTCTTTTCGGCAATCGTACGAAACTACGTTTTCGAAGCATTGGGATTAGTTTCTTTGACTTTATTGAGAAATAAATCATTGTTCCAAAACAGGTATTTCTGGGAGAAAGGGTCTCTTAATGATGGATGAAATTATGCTGCAGAATTGAACCCTGCGCCCATTCTGCAAAACTATGCCTCCAACGTATTTCGATTAATTTCTTTATTTTATCTTAGTGAGGGTTTTATTCATATATATATATATATATATATATATATATATATATATCATCATCATCATCATCATCAGTCTTTTAGCGTCCGTCGTTGGATATATATATATATATATATATATATATATATATATATATATATATAGTACAAAACAAAGGAACATTTAATATTTTGGTGGGCGTCCACTGATATAATGCGGTTCCACATGGCGCGATTTGTGTACTCCGATATACGCGCAGTTATACAGAGGAATGACTTCGCACCGAGCTTAACGGTGGGTAAAGGTGATCTTCAGTGACTCCTTCATAAAAGAAATACTATGACCAATACGAGTTGCTAGTAAAGTCAAAAATGAACTAAAGCAAAAAAACGTTTTGAAATATTCATTTGACACCATAGATGATTGACGTTAAAAAGAATAATCTTAATTTCAAAGTGGCACTTGATGTATCTTTAATTAAAACTTTAAAAAATAGTTTGGTATCATCAGTAATCTATTGCATAAACGTTTAAAAAAACGGACAACACATTATATGACAATCTTCCATTTCTCTATTTATATGCAATGAAGAAAATAGTTTGTTACGTCAATAGGCAAAAATGTTTACCTTACTATTCACAGCCTTGATACATTCCATCGAATATTCGCATTCGCCCTTCAGGCAATTGCCAATAATAAATGTCTTCATTGATGGACATTGAATATTTAAAAAAAACCTGCGAAAATCAAATCACGAAGATGGGCATGCATGGAGTATTTTTCACATAAGATGGTAAACTATTCCAGAATTTTGAAATTCTTTGGTTGAAACAGTCAATTCATTTCAGCAAGTACATTTCCCGTCCTACCTGACTTATTGAATATCGAAATTCTGTAATTTGTAAAGCTATTCTTTGTCTTGAAAGTTTCAATTAGGTTCCTTCTTGCTCCCTTCTGAAACAATATAGTCATGCCTAACTATCCTTTCTATTTGTGTTTGAGTAAAATAATTTACATTTACTTTACCTGTGCAATCGAAAATTCTTGGTTCTGTCTTGAATAATTTGATGCGAAGAAAAAACGCAGCATCGAAAATTCATTGTGGAATATAACGAAAATGTATAAAGTTTAGAAACTGTAGGAAATCAAAAATGCATCGTTATGATATCTGTATTATCCATTTATTCATTTAGACATTATAAGCCCGGTTTATATGCAGTTTAAACACGAGCAAATCGGTTAGCTGTGTAATGATGGGAGATCATTTCAAAGTTTAGATATAATATAACACAATTTATAATTATATGTATGCAAACTGAGTAGATATTTGTTTCAATGGCTCATTACTGATTGTACATTCTTTTACACGCAAAAAAAAAGATTTTCAAATGAACGTTCATTTGAAAAAAATTTCAAGTGAAACAGAATATACACTTTGTTATGAGCCATTGAAAAAAAGTTATTCTGTTTATGACTGCTCTACTAATGGTATTGAGCACTTATTTTTCCCCACTGATAACCACTTAATACATTAATACATATTCACACGTTTTTGGTACATTTTATCATTGCTCTCATATATATATATAAACTATGTATGAGGGTATATGTATGTGCGTGTGTGTTATTTCCGGAGAATCAGAGGTTGATTAATGATCACCTATAAACTAAAATAAAGATCTACATTTGGGATATTTCCGCATCATTTTCTCCAGATTTTCCCCAGATGCTGTAACTTTTGCTAAGATACCAGAATCTCTCTCGTCTGATTTTGTACATTTTTTTCTTGCTTACAGCAGCATTTTTTTCTCTTTCTTAATGTTTTGCCTTTCTCTTGAAAAACATTCCTTTCCAACGAAAAAATTGGAACTTGAGCTCAAATTTACACCTAGCGATCTGTTGAAATGTGTGGGACGACGTGGAAGGATTTTTTTTTCACTTGACTTCACTTCTCTTTCTCATAATAGAATGGAACTTATTTTGACATTTCACTGTCCTTTTTGAATACTGAAATGTTCAGTTTTTCTTTCATGAGTTTCCTTGTTTCTCTTTAATGAAGCATTATTTTTAACATTAGGTGTGTGCAGGTGTGGAATTTACACAAATGGTTTTTCATAAATAGAAAGAAATGAAAGAATTCACAGAAGAACTTCGAAACGTTTCAATATTTGAAAAAGACAATGAAGAGTTCCAAATCAGTTCCATTCAAATAATTCCGTTTCGGAGGCAAGGAATTCTGCGTCGGCCACTTTACCTCTTTTTTTTTTTTTTTTTTCTCCATGGCCTGACCTAATAGTAAAAAGAAAGATTTTCATACCAGTTTCTGGATGATACAAAATAAACAAAGACGAGAAATGTCGAACTGCTACACGTCATAATAGTGTAATCAAATTAATATAATTTTGGAATTGAAATTTCTGAATCAAATTAATTTGCAAACAATGGATTATTGTTATCTATTTACTAGTTGATCCCCGTTCGATGATTCACGGATATATCTGAGTTTACACGAGATGAATTTTCTTCAGAAAAGTATCTGTATATAACAGATGAAATAATGGATTCGTCACATCAACTTATGTTTCTACCCTTTTTAGGCTTCTTCAGGCGAATGATGCAATCTATTTTGAATTCGTATTTAAGACGTTATTGGGGGTGTCTATTTTCCTGAATGGAAAAACTTCCTCTTATTCTATTTGTATTTTTATCTTTTCTTTCCTTGTTTAGTTGGTGATTCTCTGTTTGTATTTTATCTTCCATAGGAAAATTAAGTTTGTGGCTGGTTGTTATAAATTACTTGGCATGTTCAAGGCATCTTTTTCATCAGTCTGCTGTTAATCTATCAGCTCGTTGTGGTATGTTCCCTCTCTGGGAGTATTCTTTTCCTGCTTTTATGTGTCCAACAATGTTAGAGTTTGCTTTTACATGACTTTGGTTGTTTATGCTTACTACTTTTTTTCATTCTTGCTAGGTTAGCATCCATATATCTATGAGGAAAATGTGATGAGGTTGTTCTTCAAGTGGCTAGGGGTTGATAATACTAATAATAATGTTAATAATAATGCTGCTACTACTATCATTAATAATAACAAGAAAAATAAGATTGCTATGGTGATTGGTTTTTCTATACCTGTATGTAGGATGTTGAATAATGCTTTTTGATACACATCTTGAGCTATGCCGAGATTTTACAGCTATTTCATTTTTTCTATTTAGTTAGTCTGCTTTTAAAAAAAAGGTGAGAATATCAAATTTCTCATCAGTCATCGGTGGCATGAGATTTCAATGTGGCCTGAGATTTCACACGTGTGTGTTCGTTTTAATATTTCCCATTTTACCATTGGCCTCTATTCAATCTGCATAGAATTTCTGAAATACACTAAAACTCAGTTCCTAGTGGGCTTTGAACAAAAGCTTTATTATTTCAAAGTTTGCAAAAATCGCCAATTCGAACACGTAAATTATCAGATCATTAAGAAGAGCTTGATTTCATCCGAAAATATAGTTTTGCAATATTTGGTGAATGTGAATGGGTAATCAAATCAATTTATGTCCTTCTGATATAAAATTAACCATTTTTTTTACAAAATAAAAGAAATATCGATCCCAGCATATTTCGATAACCTACGTCAAATAACTTACCGTTTTTTTTCCCCAAATCACCCCAAATATTTGAAAAGATGTTAGGTTTTTATAAACAAAAATCACTGAAAATTTTAATACAAACTATCAAATATCTTGAATAGTACTAATAGTATCATATCAACCTGTGCAGTTTTTTTTTAAATGCAGAAAAAGATGGACCAGAAATTACTCATTTCAGAGTGATATTCACAACATTGTTCATTTGAGCGTAATTTGAATAAGGTACCATACACCATTTAGTTGAACTGATTGCTTTGAGTGTTGGTCAGTGTTTGGCGGACAAAAACAAGGACATTAAAAACTACAATTTCTGTGCTGAAAATTCTCTTCGATTGAACAATTGACTGATTTTATATCTAGACTGCTGGGGCGTTCAGACCCTGGCATTCAGAATCTATCACACAAATACAACCCTCAAAACTTTGTGGAGAATGCGAGTTAATGATTACTATATTCTTTCACAGTTGCACAATAACTTATTTAATCATCCAAGGGAATATTATGATACATTTGTTGAAAACATTTTGTAGATTCAATAGAGGACATTGTATTTTCTATTGATAAAAAATGATTTCTTTATTCATCTTATGCATACCCTTCAAACGAAGCATCAACCACTATCATATGACTTACCAATGTATAAATATAAGTCTTTTTCACAATCTTTGCATTCTGGACCCACTGTGCTCTGAGGCTTAAACTGATTATAACAGTAATAGTTTGCGAAATCAACTTCTTAACCATCACTCTCTGGTAAGACCCCCACAGTCAAAATGTTTTGGCTTCATTTCAAATTATTTTGATACAAACACATAGGAGTGGTTCAGATGTTTATTTTCATACATCATTTTTTTTTATAACCGTGATCGTTGGAGTGATAGCATAATTTGTGGAGATGGTGCTGGTCGAATAGCATATTAGAGAGGAAGTTGGCGGTGGCGCGGGGGGGGGAGGGTAATGCCTCCATGGCTTTCCTACATACAGTATCACTATACAGATTTATGCTATCTCACCTTCTAGTGAAGAAGGGTTTATCAATCTGGGTGTTATCCACCAGTGGGTAACTTCAACTCTTGGGTGGTTAAGGTAGAAGATCACGTGACAGAAACTCTCTTCAAATCTTCAACATTTACAGTACTCTCTCTGAAGTTATGAAAAATTGACAGGCTCGGTCATTGTGAAAGCGACGGTCACACAGTACACAAACTCCTATATATCATTATCATTATTATTATTATTACTATTATTATTATTATTATTATTATTATTATTATTATTATTATTATTATTATTATTATTATTTGGAATCTCACACTAGTTGCCTGGTGGTAACCGCTGGAATTTGAGTGACGGCAAGTCTCCTCAAGTCTCCAGCCCTCCTCTCCTATTGCGCATAGGTCGCTGTAATTCTGCGATTTACAGTTTCACACCGGTTGCCCAGTGGTTATCGCTGAAGGCTGAGTGACAATAAGTCTTCTCAGGTCTTCAGCTAACGTCTTCTCTCTTTCGCATATCATGACAGAGCTACGATTCGTTGCAGTACTTCTCTAGCACCTTCCTCAGTATCCGTGCAGTTCCCAGTAGTGCTGTGGTCTGTACGGTCTCTATCCTTCCCCTAATCCCGATATTATTATTATTATTATTATTATTATTATTATTATTATTATTATTATTATTATTATTATTATTTTCTTCCTTTTAATATCCAGCAGTAATTGTCACACACCGAGTTTTGGCTTGGAGGTAAGAGCAGGCAACGATGTCATGACTCAGTGGGCACTTGCATTTTTATATATTTTCAGAAAGGGCTACACAAGAGACGGTTCATGGTTATATATCAGGAAATATTAACATGGATAGTGCTTTGCAAAAGATATGGGCACTGCCTATGAAGACAATTATTATTAGTAGTTGTAGTAGGAGGAGGAGGAGTATCATTAATATTATTGGTGTGTTACACTACTACTTTTTGGAAGGGTGTAAATGCACAGCCCTGTCCACCATGCCACCATGATTGACAGAGAAGAGATTGGATGAACGAGCAGTTGTTAAAACCACTTTCCTTTTACTACCATCTTGATATCTTGACAAAACTTTTTGTTTCTGGCATGCCCCTACTATTGGCGGAGAAGAGAGTGGTTTGGTGAACACTTGGACAAACCTCTCTCGCATAACTACACGTAAGCAGGTATAATTGCAAAAGAAATGTTACACTCACTGTGAACCATGATAGGGGCCACGCATACATATATACCATTTAATAGAATTGAAATGACCCATCCGTGAGGCATTGGTAGGTGGCATTCCTTGCCACCAACTTTGTGAACGCAACTGAATCGTGTCTTTTTCGATGCTTCATTTGTTCACAAAAAGCCTTGACGATAAATGACGTGGATAATGCATTCAAGTCAGTGTTTCGAGTCTTTTGTCAATCAAGTGAATCGGGCGACGAGTACCAGGATGTAATTAAGCACAACTAAAATTCGACACGAAGGATATTCTCCACTCCCCATCCAAAACCCACAAGGTCAAGGTCAATACTATCTGTCACTTCAGAAGTCACTTGCTTCATCGTTCGGGGATTACAACAATTAATGGTTACTATGCACTTGCTTTAGTGGCTTTAGTTATTAGGACAAATCACACACACACACACACACACACACACACACACACACACACACACACACACACACACACACATATATATATATATATATATACAATTACTACCAAGGAATCCCAGCGTTGCCCGAGGAAGGAATAACATGAATGCACTAATAGACTGGTGGTGCTAATGAGAATTGGCATTAGTGCCGCATGCACCCTTGGAAAGGCCAATGGAGTCTGTGCAGCTTTTTGTGTGAGTGTTATTGAAATGTTTGAAAGCGAATGTTTGGGTTTAAGATATCGATAATATGAAATTCATGAGAATAATTATATCAGACTTAATGGGCATTCGGCAGTACTTCGTTTTGTGTAGGCAAAAATTTTCACCATGGTTGATATCGATTACAGACACAAAAAAGAGCTCTTTAGAATCATCTATATTTAGATATAAAATATATCTAAATTGCCCACACCGAAAATAAATGTGCGTAATTCTTCGAAGCTGTAGTTTCGTACGAAGGACGAAAAATTATTTTACTTGACAATTATGACTGGCAGCTTCGCACGGCACCATTAAAATAAAACTGGAGCGAATGCTGCCCTAGTATATATGGTAAATAAGACATTATAAAAATACTTTTGTATAAATGTATTCATTAAGATGAAATGAAATCTTGTGCATTTCTTAAGTAAATTTTTGTAGACGTGTATGACTCAGTTCGGTGCCAGTTTGACTCAGTTTGGTGAGAGAACCGCCAGCCGATTACTTGGTTGTGATTTCTAAGCATGGTCGGGAAATGCTATTTTCATGTATCAGCTTGGTTTAGTGTAACAGGACAGATAAATTGTGTAGAGTTGACTCCCTTAATTTTGGCGCAGAATTTCTTGTTGCTGTTCCTGTTGTTACGGTTGGGAATCAACCTCTACCAACTTGGACTGGAGTATGAAAAAATGATGTCCCTTGTTTGACCTCAACTCCTCTCTCCATTCTGGGTCCAAATAGAGCAAGGACTCTCAATCAGCGTGCTGCGTATTGTGCTATTTTCCTATTACTACTGTTGATATAGCTCCGCTCGGGGCTGTTTATGCTCACTCCGCACTGATGTCCTTGGAAAAGGTATGAATTAATTTCCCCCCACTAGTTATTGGTAAAAGAATAAAGTGGATTGGGCTCTCTAGCCAATAAGAAAGATAACCAATCTAGGAGAACAAATCTAACTCAAAAACAAGTGAGCAGAGCTTTCTTAAGGGGGCATGACGCCCGATACAACGTCCTCTCGGCAGCTCCTGCAGCCAATCTGATGCCAGACATATCACGCTCTACTTTTCTCTAGACTACGTCAGTAAGGCTGAAAGGGGAACGCTGATGACTGTGTATCCCAAGATCTCCATACGCTTTGCCCATACATTTGCTCTGGAGTGGTCGTTCCACTGTCTGCAGAGATAGAACAGAGGTCACTGTCAATACTGCGATTGAAAGATATTGCAGGATCGCACATTTAATTCGTTGATCCAATCTGTTCAGTCCTGAATTGGATTCTATTATTGTGGCTCCATGACGGACGAAGTAAATATCTACATTTAGGATCATTTAGGCAGCCACCCAAGAGTTGTGGTTAACATACAGACCCAGGGGAGTGAGTGTGATACCCACAGTGTGCCCCCATTTTATGGCCAAGTGATATATATATACCGCTGTGTATAGTAATTGTTTACTCGAGTGTACATATCCGGATTTCCAGTTGAATATGAGTAGGTGTTTTTGAATACGCATGTGTGTGTGTGTGTGTGTGTGTGTGTGTGTGTGTGTGTTCGCACGTACGTGCATACGAGCGTAGGTGTGAGCGTGTGTTTTGTCAGTTTTTATCTGTACATCTATTGTGCGCAGGCACTCACGTGTGCATAAGTGTGTATGCCTCAGCTCTGTGTGTGTGTATGAGTGTGTCTGTGTGTGTCTGTGGTCTGCTTGGCGACTAATTATGTACGACTCATGACTCTAGGATAATTCTCCCCGAGGACATTTTCCCCTGAAGACAATTGCAAATGATGAAATAGATGGTAATTATGACACATACTTTATTATTATATACAAAATTTTATATGGACTTCCATAAAAATCTAGCACAAACCCTATTCTGAATCGTAACCCTAACCCTGACCCATTTCAGACTTTTCTAATGGAAATTGTCACTATGGAAAATGTCCTCGGGGAAAATTGTCCCATGGCTTAACTGTCAACAGGGGAACAAAATTGTCCTTGGCAATTGTCCCGACACGGCTACTTACTGGCGATAGTGGTCAGCATTCAAGTCTAAATACAACCATGGATTTCATTCGATGAATTGTCAAGGTAAGAAGGTCTTTCCCACTCGGAAGACGGTTAACCATTTCCAATAATTTGCAACAGTGCCGACTAAGATGAGCCAAATATATTTATGAAATTTTAAAATACTATTGTATATACTCAAAATAACGTTTGCTTTCAGAGGCCACGTATATATCTTGTTATACTATACATGTTCACGTATACATTATTGTAACAGGAAAGTTTGATAGTTAGAGCCTCATAGCCAATAAAGGATAATGGTACTGTACAATTGTTTTATGTGATCCGAAATTGATGTACGCTTAAATTAATAAATATTCTTCACTGTTGCCGGCAAGACTTATTCCGAATATACATCCCCACCCTGCTGAAATATATCATTTTGCTACCCATGCCTCGCTGGAAAAGTGTCAGCAAGAGAGGAAGTCGATGAGCATTGTTTCTATGAATTGTCGCAACAAAATAAACACTGAACGTTATTTTTGCCTTTCACCTTATTTTTGTGCAAGCGAAATTGTCGTAAAGTGAACTTTCAAAAATCAGGGATGCCCTCCACCCCTCACACACTCACACACATACACACTGTTACGCCGAATCGGTGAAATTGTCTAATTGGCAAAATTTTTACTTTTTTTTTCTATAAAATATAATTAAATACGTAGTTTTGATTTGATTAAGAGAGCATTTAATCGAAGCAAGGATATAAACAGCTATTTTTTCTACAATCAAAATGTAAGTAAATACGTGGTTTTACTTTTCTTACAAAAATGAACCGATACATAGTTTTAACTTGATTAAAAGTTTATTCAATCAAAACAAGGTTGCAACTATTTTTTTGCGATCAAAAGTGCATGCAATCAAAGTAAAATTGATTTTTTTTTCTCAGAATGCGTTTATTTTAATTCTAGAGGCTGCAAGATCGATTCCCAACACCCTTTATTCCATTCATTTAATTCTGAATGTTTGTACATGTTTGTATAATTAGAAATGCTCGTGTATAAGTATATACTGTTATTTATAGTTCAGATATACGACAAAATAGTTCATTCTAAACCTGTTCTAAGCATACGTCCTTGGCCCTCTCTCAATGTACACACCTCAAACACTGATAAGAGCCGCATCTCATGAGCAGTAGAACTAGTTGTATATTTGATTCAGTCCCCACCCCTGAGACCTCCCACCGAGACTCGAAACAAATGGTGAAAGAGTGAGTTTTCTCCTTTTTTTTTTTCATAATCTATCTTTTGTTCTTTTGTACTTTTTTAATCTTGCACCCTAATTTTGACTTCCGATGTAATGTTTTGGGTTTTTTTTTTCTGATTTTTTATTTGCTTTGTCAGTTGCTCATATGAAGATAAAATCCAATTTATCTCCCCGTTTTTTTTTAACCGTCGATCCAAACTAATCACTAAAAGCGTCAAAATAGATTTCTTCAGTTTTTAAGCTGGCCCAGCCGGCTGGCTGAATGGTTAGCTGAAATACTTTTGAATCCCGCCTCCCACCACTGGAATGTTTCTTTACTGAGTCTTTTTTTTCGCAGATTTTTTCGATGATTTCTACCCCAAAACAGCGAGAAAAGTAAATAATCCATTGATCATCCCCTTTTCCTATCTTTATTTACCCTCCAAGACATGCTGCCAAAACACGTTGATTATGTGCCGGTTTCTATTTGGTGAATAACCTGACCGGTTTTAGTTTTTTGACGACTCTTTGCTTACCGATTACCAACATGGCCGAAGAAGGTGTTTTGGTATCAAATTTGTTAGTTTTCGATCAGCTACCCACCCCTTCTCCCTTCTTTTACTTGATATTTTATGAATGGCAGGAAAAAAAACTATGAGTGCGTCATCTAGCATACGGTTTGATTGAAATGCTCTCAAAATGGGCACCAATTTTTTTACATTTTTGAATTCTACAGACAAAGTTGGCTCTATTTAACAAAAGTTCAGACCAGAACATATCAAAGGAACGGTAAATGTTGGAGTTTGAGCAGATAGCATCAGTCTACAAATTACACAAAATTGATTAAAATATTTGGAATTTCAAAACTATCAAAGTTATTCTGTGAGGATGACCGAGGAAGACTCGATATGGGAAGACTCAGTTGTGCTCATTATGCACTTTAGAGAGTGCTGAAGATTTGCTACCACTTGATCTTCAGTGAAAATCATTAGCTACTGCTGGTGTGAAAATTTAATGAATACAAATAATAAGTATGGTGAGTCGCCCGATAGAAATTATCCCATGACCAACATCTTTTGGTAGCATTTTTAGTTCTCTCGGCTTTTGCAGGACCACTAAATAGTCCAAATTAATTAAAAAAAAGCATAAATGTCACCAGACACAAACTAAGTGACCAGCTTAGCATAAATTCAGATTTTAAATTAAACCTGCACCACTAAAAACTTATTTTGGGTGGACTTCGGAGGAAAAAAAGTTGAGTTTTTTTTTTGTCACATGGTGGGTAAGTGTAAATAATCAAACAAAATGGTGGATAATGAATAAGTTACTTCTCTCGGCTTTTGTAGAATCACTAAAAAGTCCAAATTTTCCAAAAATGAGCGTGATGGCCGCTGGACACAAGCCAAACTCAGATTGTAAATTGAACCCCCCACTAATGTTCAAATTTCAGTTCTTTAACTCTGTTTGTTCGGCCAGTACGAGCGACACGTACGTACATAACAGACAGATCAACTTGAAAAACTTGAGAAAATGCTGACAGTTTACGCTGATGGTTTCTAAAAACGCTAATTATGAGTGTCGTAATGGTCAGTCCCATCGTTTCTTCAAAAGATGGATTTTCTATTGGTGTAATTTTAAAGCAAAGAACCCCAACGTGACATGCTTAGAAAGTGTTGGTCACGTAACTAACTAGACCTGTAAAATCAAGGAATAAATTGCTTAGAAATTTTCTTGCTACGATGATGAAAATGTCTCGGGCGGGGGGCAAGATTCCTATCGCCAATATTATTGTTAGAGAAATGAATTAAAACCTTTTTTCTTTGTAATCAGCAAAAAATGATAAAAATTTGAAGAGACAGGAAAATGCTTGAATCCATCTACAACTTCAAAAGAAAAGTGTTTTTTATTTTACCGTCGGTGAAAGGAAGAAACAATTTTCAATTGCTTTTTTCATCATTAATAAGGATGAGTCGATTCTTGTCTGATAGCACAAAAAATCATTTTCATATGTTCAATTTTCTTCTTAGTCAGTTGATACCAAATAAAAAGATTTTACAAGTTTCAGTCATTCTATTGATAAAGACAGTATACTAATAGCTACTTCAACGGACTCTTGACAAAGAGACACGTGTTGATAAAAATTCCCGAAACTACTAACCAGTCAAATTTTTTGTAATGGTCAAAGTTATTATCAAGAATAAAGATTGATGAAAATTTGGATGTAAAAATTATTAGTGTAAACAATGAAATATCCAAGATATTTGTGTTGGAAAATTTATGTTTACGCTTAAAAACGGTCTGATGCAATGGCTGCTGCATAGAAATGAAAAAAAAAACAAAACGAAGAAATACCATCTCTGAAATGTCAGACATATTGGTTGTATTATCAAGCTGTATGGCAAATGAAAAAAAATTAATTACGTTACAATGCAAGTAAGAGTTCAAGTTCTAATATTTATGCGTTTTTGAAATTCAGTTCCCCTTTGTAATATACGCTTATGAAATCTTATCCAGTATTAACTGGTTGTCCCATACTGACAAACTATACAAGACTGCAGTCGAAATAATGAAAGGAAAAAAAAAACGGAGAAAGGAACAAGCGTCAGCACTTAGTCACTTTATTGTGGTTCATCTCTGTATACCCCCCTTTTTTTAATTCTCAAGGAAGCTGATGATATTTATCCAGATTGGTTACTCTTTTTCCCACTCGCTCAGAAGTCTGCTGCGAGGGAGATATCCACGATTTGACACACCTTTTCTTCGTAACTAGATCCGGTGTCTTGACCTCAGATTGGGTGATATTCATCCACGATTTGACACATCTTTGGCTTGTGTGATTGGGTGATCAGTTGGAATTTTAGAGTCCCAGTAAATCTTACTACTGCTATCCTCCTAGACAGCTTCCGGTTTGTGCATAGATCATTTGTTTGCATGCTTGAACACAATTCTCACTGAATCACTGTCCTTACTTTGACATGTTTATCATTGTATTTCATTTGTATATCACTTACGTAAGTCGTATGTAGTGGAGGTGCGATTGACGTAGTCAGACAATGAAACTGGCGATTTAAGTTCAAACTCTGGCCGGGGTTGTTTATGTTGACTTCGTGCTAGTGCCCTTGGGGGAAAGCGTGGATTCAATCCCCCTCCCCAGCAATGGAGTAGGCAACCAGTCCAGTAGAAGGACAACACTTATTCAAAACCAGGGGGTGGAACTCAATTTGAAGTGAGGTATCGTCCTTCCCCATGCACAACGCGAGAGGGAGATTTGATACACTTCGTCTTGGCATAATCCCTGGAAGGGGCGTTCCATTGTCTGTAAGGACGAAACAGCCATCCAATTTGTAAGCATTTACATTATGTTATTTTTTGACATTGTTATCGTAGTCTCAATACCGGTTTTCTTTATTCCTGTTGACAGTAGCAGGTAGGCCTTACGGACTGGAGTTGCTAGCTCAGCCTACCTCCTTTACTCGGGCTTGGGACCAACTATAGCAACTGCCAAGCTGTTTGCTTTTCCCAGTCAGAGCAACCTTTTCATAGATTGACTGCCTCAGGGCTAAAGAGCTCAAAGTGCCCTGATATTGTATTTATAGTTAAGGGCTAGAAAGTATATTCCCGTCTCTCCCGAACGACCTCAACCAGCAATCGAACTCCATTGATTCTGTTTTCTATACTGGTAAATGTTACATCACTCAGCACCCATTGTTCCTCATTAGCTATACGTGTATACGTGCATGCACGTTTTGCAACAAGTGCACACAAAAAATCAATGCGCGCACAAAATATTCAAATTATATAGATAGCTTATAGAGATTTTTTTTTATAGAAAAGAACTTAATTTAACGTGTAAAATTCAAAAGTACGCACACACTTTTGCCGCTGGAAAAAATTGCACATAAGATGTTTGTGCACACTGTCTACACATAGGATTCATTTGCTATTTCATTTTGTGATATCTATTTTAAATGTAATTCCGTCTTATACACCTGTTCTGGGTTACTATTAAGAAGGATTCTGTTTTCTTTTCGAAGTTTCTTTTATTAATTTTAATAACGAGAGGGAGAATTTTTGATACAATGTTCCAGTTTTTCTCATAATCTTTACAACAATTATCATTTTCCAATTATTAAATATTGTAGTAAAATTCGCCTCAAAACATCGGGTGATTTTAATTTCTGTGGAATATTTCTGAACTATTTTCTTTATTCTCCTTATATCTATTGTTGTGAAAGGATTCGTTTGATTCTCATAAGATTTTCTTTATTAAAAATCATGACTGAATCTTTTGTTCTGGTCATAGTTTCTTCTTGGGAATTTTTTCAATCAACTTTAGTTTCCAAATTTCATTTCAGAATCAAGATAGATTTGAGTCAATCGGGAAGCGTTCGGTGAAAATGGTGGAGGAGAGAGAAAGAAAGAGAGAAAGAAAGAAAGTTGTTTTAAGAAAGGTAAAAACAAGCGACTTTAAAGAAAGAAATACAGAAACGTATTTATAATTTATTAAATAAAACTGTCTGTATGGACATCTCAACATACAAATGATTTTAAAATACATGTTCAACATTAAAAGAAAAGAAAGTAAAAGGAGGGGAAGTGAAAGGTGAGTGAACGAGAGAAATCAATGGAGGAGTTGACAAATAAAAGAGAGCAGAGAGCGGAGGATGTTGACATTGGCTTACCAAAAGAAAACGAACTTAACAAAAGATAAGTCTAAATTCTAGCAATATTTATTGTCCATTCATATCCGCTGTGCCGGGTTCTTAAGGTCTCGCTGATATCGGAAATTCAATTAAATATACGGGAGGAATACTTTTCTTAAATTAAATAACACAAACAACACTTCCGTTGGATATGAAAGTTGTTGTTATATTCACAATGACTTTGCTAGCAGTGGACTGTTCATCTTTTCTTTGCGCATATTTTTCCAATTTCCGTCTCTACTTATCATCCGGACTTCCCCCCCTTCTTTTTTCATTCATTTTACCGTATATGCTGGACTATGAGACGAATGATTTACTACGCTCGCTGCGACCGTCCAAGACTCATAACTGTCCACATCGAGCTTCAGTAATGATAATACCAGCGCGTTGGAGGCTGTGTAATACTGCATCTCTATTAGAGGCTTTGCTGGTTCCTTGTTAACTGACGTCATCAGAGAACAATTAATTGTTCTTTATCAATCGATTCTCGCAATAGACATTTGATATAAGCAGAGTTCTGTAATCAAAGGGGCCAAGACGGTTTTTTTAGCATAGCTCATATCGCGGTCTTTATTATTTTTTCAAAACTGTATCTAAAGAACGAGCTATTTGTGAGTTGTAAATGGAATCTAAAAGTTAAGAGAAAGCCAAAATTAATAAACATTAAACACTTAGAAACTACAGATGAATGAGGGCATTATTTTTTTAATAATTTTATATGTCATTTTTTTTAGTTCATTTCTTTTCTACCATGTGTTTAGTGATTTATTAAAAGAGTATTAAAACAACTACCCGAAGTGTGAGTTGTAAAAAAAGAAGTTACGGTTTACAATGTATTCAACAGCCTCCTCCAGGTGTACAATCTCACTATGCATATTTTTTGACATATCTCATATTGCAGTCTCATTCTGATTTATCAAAATTGGATTATAACAACGAACCGTATTGTAAGTTGTAAAAAAGAAGTTATAGTTTCCCTTCTTGTGTCCCCCTTATCTAACGTTTCCCTTTCACTGACCCCCCTTGGAAGCAGTCTCCCTTTCAGTGTCCCTGCCCTTATGAGCAGTTCCCATTACGGAGGTTACCCCTTATCCGCAGGCTCTCTTTCAGCCCAGTCCCTTTCTTTGCAGTTCCTCTTCAAGTAGTAGGTGGACACATCATTATGATTCTGTTCTTGTTAATTAAATGTTCGTCATTAAACGGTATTTTCTCTTTTTTCATTCCAAACTTTTTTTTTTTTTTTTTTTCTCAAACTCTAGTACAAAGTCTGCGGTTGATTTTGTCTTCCTGACGAACAGTCCTCACCAGAATTGGGGGTGTTAACCTGTATATAAAATCCACATCCTCCAATGGTGATTTGAACTCATGACCAACTGATTACCAGGAGGCTATATCACTGGCCGAGCCAAGTTAACGAGTTTTGACAAAACTTCATCGTACAGATACGTACAGGCTTATTTCATTCTGAAAAATAAATACATTTATACAAAAAATTTATATTTTCAATTTTTTCTTAAATTTATTATCTTTTTCTAATCCACAAAAGCTGTCTGTCCGTCTGTGATCTTGAAAATCACCCACAAAATGTTTTCGGAGAAAGATTGATCGATTTGCAATAGAAAATCTATATTGAGACAGACGCAACTTATGCGCCCGACAACAGGCTAATTTTACTGACTGATGGCCTTTTCAGTTGGAGACGAAGAGCGGCAGTTGCTTTGTAACGTTCCTACAGAGGGAGAGAGGTTTTCTCTACCTCACTAAACAAGAGAATGTTGCTTGCATGAAAATCTTCGTTCTCTTACTGTCCCCCGTCAAAGAACTTTGGCTCTCATTCTTTCCCCTCCCCATAAAAGTGTGAAAGTTGGTTCTTTATTTTTCTTTTGCTGTCAAAATAAATTAAAAGCGATTTCTGCTTTAAATAAGACTTTGTTCTTTAAGAAAAGATGTATTTACTTTGAAAGCATACAAAAATATAAGAAACAGAAACAGTTGATAAGAATATTTCGCTTAAGAAAATATTTTTAAGATGAATAAATGAATACATTGGAACGAAAAAATCCATATATATTTTAGCATTAACGTTATTTCCGATTAAAAAAATACCTACAAAATTGCTTGATAGTCATACTTTTTATAAATGTTATACGTGGATTTTTATGTAAAATTGCTTCAGATTCTATTATATACGTGAATTATTTTTGATATATCTCCAAAATGTTTGATTTTTTACTTTTTGTTTATAGTCTTAGAAATAATCGATCTTTGCTACGATTTACTTTCATCTCAATAGATCGAGATAGAGAATCGAATTTAGATTAGAGGGTTGCAAGTTCTCACCTGGTGCTTATTCTGTATTCCTACCTACGATATTAATCTTATTCGCTCATTATTGAAGGATATCTAACCTGAGTTTAGTTGCAATAAAAAAGCAACAATTAAGATGAAAGTAGATAGCACGAAAAAGCTAATAAGTAATCATCAAGTAATCATCTTCAGAAGTTTGAGTTGAGTCTTGTCTCAATATTTTCTTCATGATTTCAATCATTCTATTTAATTTATTGTCCTTCTTTTCTACCAAATTTATTTCTTTTTTATCTTTCCCCTTTTCCTGTAATCTCTCCATTTTTTCTTGGTCAAGCTTCAGTCCAGAAGGCAGGAGTTGACTTGGTTATTCTACTGTAAGACCAAAAACAAAAATACTCACCGAATTTAGGGGAGTAAACTCTCCATACATCATGTTAAACCATACCGATATATAAAAATTAGGATTTGAAATCACTACCAAGTAATCTACCCTCTTACCTACTAAGCAAAACTGACAAGGCTTACATATCTACGAAGATTTATGTTAGATGTATGTCAGGGCTTATTTCATTCCAATAAATAAATACATTTATACTTAAAGAATATTTTTTGTATTTTTATTTATCATTTTATATACAATACAAAAGTTGTTGTAAACATCTACAGTCGGAATTGAAGTAGGAGTACGGTTTGACCCTGTAGCAGCCTGGCTTGTTTTATTATTCTCTTTGTTTATTTTTTTCATCCTCTCCTTGAAATTCCTTCGTCGTCGTCTTCTTTTTTCTTTCATCTTTTTTTTCAGTTAAATCTCTTTTGCATTGAAAACTCCATCAAAGAAAATATATTTCCTTAAATTGCAAAGATGAAATCATAGATTATGAAATTCAGTCTGGTGCTTTTTTGTCCTTTTTGCCCTCTAAAAAATGTAAAAAAATTGAAATCAATATATTTTTAATCTTTACTTTTCATTTTTTTATTTCATTGCCCTTCCAGAATTTCCCGAGAGTTCAGAATTCCCAGAACATGTAGAATCTCCAGTTGGTAGAGGTAGAAAATATACACACCAGCAGAAGTATATTTGAATGTGCACACCTCAAGAACACACATACCTAGTTTAGACGCACATGGTGCAGACTTACTCAACTACACAGAACAGACATAATCGCACGTTCCATCTACATTCATGCACTTTAAAGGAAGGAAAGAAAAGGAAGAATGAAATGAAAAAGAGGACTTGAATAAAGGAATGATAGAATAAGAGAGAAATAAATTTCAGTAAGGAAAGAAAATGAAGACAAAGAACGAGAAAGACATTTTTTTTTAAGTATACAGCATTTCCTGGTCAAATGAGACGACCCTTTATTGAGAGCATCGAATCTCACACAGGTGGTCCTTACTAATGTCTCAACTCCACCAACCCTACGGACCTCAGTGCACTTACGGTTGATGCAGGCCGGAGTGGAATTGGAGGGTTTGGGTGGGGCCTTTAGTTTGGACGTATAATTAAGCACCAAGGTGTCCAGCAAAGCCTCGGCTAATTCGTTTACACCGAGATGGGTGAAGACGACGCTAACCAGTCGGAGACTTTTGTAAAAAGTAGAAATGTCCTTCATTTTTTACTGTCCTTTTTTCAACCCTCCCAATTTTCTGTCTCTTTTCTTTCCTCTTTTCCCAAACCATCATTTTTTGCCGGTCATTCCCGCCCCCACGTCAGCCATTTTAGGTTTCTTAGCCTCGTTTTCGTAATTCTATCCGTATGTGTGTTAATGTGTCACTCTTTGTTTTCATTTTCGTTCTCTACTTGTAGTTTAGATACATAGAGAAATGAGTAAAATGGGAGTGAATTAAAGAGAGAAAGGAACAAAGAAAGAGGAAGAGAAATTGGCAAAGAAGAAAGTGTAAGATGTAAGTGAATTGAAAAAAAAAAAGAAAGACTGAAAGAGAGGAAAAAACAAGAGGGGGGAAGGGAATAAAAAGAAATTCTCTACTTGTAGTCTGCGTTCCTAATACAATCGGACCGACTAGCCGACGTCCATTTTGTCTCTTTCGAGTTGATGGCGGAAAAAAAGCCCCGAAGGGAAGCCGACGGCGCACCTAGTTAGCAAATCTAAGAAGATCGCGAGTAAAGATGCCTTGTATCGTCTGCTTAGACGAGTAACATGATTGTGAACGTCTGAGTTGTAGTCCGGACAGAGCGGTCGGAACTTGCCCGTTGGCTTTCTTTCTATAGCAAACACACGGCGCGTCTTCCAAGCTGTCTGGCAGGATTAGGGTAAAGAAAGCAAAAATAAGCAAGTAGTATTAGAATCCAAGAAGACAGAGCAGCCATTACATTTATTTATTTTTGTCTCTTCTTCTTCTTCTTCTTCTTCTTCTTCTTCTTCCTTATTTTGTCTTCTTTTTCTATTTTTATCTGTCATCCTTTTCATTCTTCCCTCCTTTCCATCATTCATTCCTTCATAAATTCATTCATCTCGTTGTTTTCTCCAACTTTTGCTATTGAGCTTTAACTTTATTCTCGGATGTAACAACAATGACCAGATCAAAAACCAATGACGTCATGAACGAATAAGAGTGACATAGTGAGGTACGGAGAAACTGATGACAAATTCACTCCCACTTCTGAAGCCCATCTAAGGCCAACTTGTTTTGTATGAGTTTTTAAGAATGATATTGTGCAGACGAACGAATTCAGTTTTTTTTACCTTTTAGATTTTAATGAGGCAAGCCAAATGTTTTCCTTTTCCTTTTGTCTCCTTTCTTTCGTTCTCTTCTTAATTTTCTCTCTATCATTTGTTCAACCTTTTTCACCTTTCTAAACCTCTCTTCTACCTTCATTCTCGTATTCTTTCATTCAGCCAGTCCTTAGTTTTCGTAAGCTTTCATTCTATCATTATATCTTCTTCTTCGACTTCCTTTTCTATCTCAAATAAGTTACTTTTTCATTGTTTCCCTTCTACCATTACTTATTCCACAATTGATTTTTTGTTTTAATGTCTTTTTCGTTTCTTGTCTTCATTTTATTTCCTTACTGAATCTTCTTTTTCTGTTTTATTATATCGTTTATTCATTCAAGTCTTCTGTTATCTTTCATATCCATTATGTCCTTCTTTCATTCTTCTCTTTATTTCTTTTCTTATAAAGAATAAATTGATTACGCGTATCAGTTTAACAATAGCTAGGTTGGTGGCTGAGATGATTCTGTAGTGTTCGAGTCGTAGTAAATGCCATGATTTAGTATGTTGATTATTAATGTAAATAAATTATCCTAAATTGTAAGTTTTGCTGAAGACAATCTCCCATCCTCGCCCAGCAATTGGCCTAATATAGATGAATTAACATTTACTATCGAAGCACCGAAGCCACGATCACCGGTCTGACAGAACAACAAAAAGCATAGACCAGAGGTACTCTTCCTTTTTCACTCATGTGTTCGTCCCTGAGTTTGTTTCAATGCCACATTTTTTGGCATAACACCTTCAAAATTTCCATGTCTAGTCCAGGAGCCACCCTGGAAAGACAGCTCTTTCATTTTTTTTTTTTTGTAGTTGTTTTTAAGGGATACTAGGATTAAAATGATAACCCATTGTAAGATGGATACTTTTATTTCGCCACAGCCGTGACACAGCATCAATGACATTTAGACATCTGTGGAAAAGCTTGGTTGAAATGTTAAATAGATAGATAGATAGAAAGACAGACTGACAGAACGGATAAACGAGACAGAGAGTATGAGAGAGTATATGGTTTTTAAAAAATTAAATAAAGATTACATCCATTTTTGACCAACTGGTTCTGTTCTACCTGTTCCCTTGAGACTGACAATCCCATTCGACGCCGTTGATCTCCTCGATTCATGTATTGCTCTTTATAACCTTGTTCGGAGAGTCGGGATGGAGTTGGTGGGTTAGTAAAGTCTTGAGCAACAGCGACATAAGAACTTAGAGAGAGGAATATTGTGAGAAAAATGAAGTAACTTGGCTACGGTAATTTATTTTTAGGCAGAGGTGGCAATATATATGTTATTATTATATTATTGCTTGTTATATTATAATGTTATGTTAAAAATCTATCAAAGAATTGGGATAGGTTGAATGCACTGATTGATCTTGTCTACATGTTCGCTCATAGACATCATTATTTTAGAACAGTAATTCCCAATCGGGAGGTACATGGCTCCCAGGCGAAGAAATTCAGTCGGGTTAAAAATTTTAGCCAAGGGAGGAATTGGGAGTGGGCTTCAGTCTGGGGAGGAGCTTATAATGAGATTTATAATAGTGAACAAATTGCTGGATGACAATTCATTCTAGGAGAGGAATTCAGGAAACCTGAGATCGCAACGTGAGGAATCTGATCTCTTTTAGAATATAATTATTTTTAAAACATAAAATGAATTGAGAATGTAAAGGAATAATCAAAAACCCAACTGTTCAAAATGCAATAAGAGATCTTAAAGTCAGAAAAAATATTGACATTTTTTTACGAATCTTCAGATTAAAAGGAATGAATAAAAGAAAGAGCGGTCAACGTTCATTTCCCCCGTTTTACAATGTATTTCGCACTGGTTCTGACCACATGGTTTTTAATTCTTCCAATATATTTCAAAGATTCTTTGATGCCATTCCAAGCTTTCTAATAATGATGGGTACTATTTTCAATGACAACAATTAAGAGTCTAGATTTGATATTCTCAATAGAGTTTTTCTCGGTGGTCTGAGATGTCGTCTGCAAATCTGAGGTTGTTCAGATATCCACCGTCTATTTTGATTCCTCTATCCTCCCAGTCTAGGTGTCGGAAGATCATCTTGAGGCAGGCTGTGAAGAGTTTGGGTGAACTGGTATCATCTTGCTTTACTCCTTTTTGGAGCTGGAAGGGTTCAGAATCATTTGGTTGTCTGATAAAGGAGTTGCTGTGATTGTTTATATGTTGCAGTACTTTGATGTATACAGGGTCTACACTTTGTAGGATGATAGCTTTCATAACCATGTTGAATGCCTTCTTGAAGTCTATAAATGCTGCAGTAAGCATTATGATAGCAGGGTCCCAGTCTTTGGGGATAAGTCCTTATCAAGAAAATTTGCTAACTTGATCGATGAACCAATCGAATTATCGGTAGAAATTGATTAGCTTTTTTTCCTTACGGATGAATAATTGGTTGCAGGGTCTCCGAGAGGAATTGTATAAGACTTTACAAGGCTGTTTCCCCTGCCACACGCGTCAGATACACTGCATGAGCACTGTTTCTTAATCATCCTGTGCCATGCCAGAAGGGTTGTAACATATTTCTATCTATTATAACCCTTTTAGCATGGCACATTATATTCATCCATCGGCAAATGATAGTCACCCTAATTTATTAATGGATATATCGTATGGAATTAGAAATTTCAATACACAGCTCCGCCACCTTGATCATTTAGGTCCCGGTGTTCACGCACTCACTCACAGACGCTTGATAGGTAGATCATAGAAAACCATGTTTTGTTTGATATTTAAAAAAGTAAAAATAAGCACAACAAAAGCGGGGACACTAATTCGAAAGATTCACTGAATAATGATAGAAATTTTAGAATTACAGACAATATTGAATTCCTATCGGAAATAAGTAGATTTTAAATTATATTTCTTCTGGTCTCAGTATAGAGGGAACAACATTTTCTATGCTTTTCAGACAGAGATAGATAAAAAAAATACTTATTGCCCTGAACCAGACAAAAAATCTAAAAAGAAAAAAAAAAGAAAAACATTGCATGATATTTTTCTCCATGTTTATGTTCCTCATCTCTTTCATTTTCTCTTTGCCATGTGCAGAATCCATTGAATGATCAAATGCATAAGTGCACAGAGAGAGAGAGAGAGAGAGGAAGGGAGAGGGAGAGGTATTATTAGTGGGGAAAAGAGCAACAATAACAAGGAGAAGAAGAAAAAGAAGAAATAATTCAGGAAGAAAAGTAATCGTGTACAGAGAAGAAGAGTGAGATCAGAACAAATCGAGAGAGGAAGAACAAAACAACCAAAAAAGACCAAGATGGGTAACAAGACTGACTGTTGCAGGGTCAAACTCCCCTCCATCTTCTAATCCAACCGAAAATGATTATTACTACCTTAATGTAGTGTATAACAAGTAAGAAAAATGATACAAAAATTTTTTTTCTTGTAAATGTATTCATTCATTAGAATGAAATAAGCCCTTGGGTATCTGAGTAATAAATTTTCGTCTGTATCCATGCCTTGTCAATTCAGCGCAGTCAGTAAGACATCCTCCATGTCAATCAGTTGGTCGTGATTTAAAATCTTGATAGTGGATTTTACATGTTTGTTTACACCCCTATTTTTCGTGCGGGTTGTTCTTGTTACGGTAGGAAAACGAAATCGACTCCATGCTTCGTACTGAAGTTTGACACGAGAAAATACAAGGAAAAAATGAATCTGCCGAGGATGTGAAATGTTACGAGTTAGTGGGAGAGAAGCCCTAGAGAAGAAGATCTGAGATGGTCATAAGTGAAAAGACTTGGGAAAATGCGAGTTTTTGAATCATTTGCACGAGTTAGGAGTACAATTATATTCAAATAAGACGAGGGAGGAGCATATATTGGGACATATTTTAGATTATGGATGTAGGGGTCTTGTTTGACGGGCCGACAATTGTTTATGATGGCATAAATATGAGTGCGCTCTACATTGGTACGAAATACCACGTGTGACGCACATCTGCATAAAAATACACAACTCGCACCCTCTGATTCGCTATACATATATATATGTGTGTGTGTGTGAATTTATGTGTTTGTTTATCAGTTTGTGTCAATGTAAACCTGAACAAGAATACACACACGAAAAACAGCAACACATTATCTTTCCTAGATGTACTATCACATAAAATATCATCTATTAAGAATTAAGTGTTTACCGAAAATTAAATAACAAAAATGATTACTTAAATAAAATTCTACTCCCATCACAATAACGAGGTAAAATCTGGCAAAATCATAGGATTCTATCTGAGAGCCCTAGGAATTTGATGCTACAAATATATACAGGGATAGATTAAATACACCGAAAAGTCTTTCAGGAACCTTCATTACCCATACTATTCATTCACAATCTTAGAAGAAAAGCAAACGAGATTTACAGAAAACAAAAGATAATACAATGATTAGAGATACCAACGATAACTGGCCCTTAATGATACGAACCCGATAATGATTAAATTCGGAATGAATTCAGCAAATATGAACAAACTAGTCATATCTACAACTTCCAAGTTGACTAAAAAAATATTCAAGAAACCACAAAACATAAATAACTCTTGAAAGTACCCTGTATGGACTGCCACAGGAAATATTTTGGTAGGACTCTCAGGTCTCCACAATAAGGTGTTTGCAAACATTGGAGAGCATTCAAGTTAGATGTCAATTCTAATGCATTCGTTATTTCGACCTGAGAAAAACACAGTTAATCAAAAGAGAAGCAATTAAAACAAAAAAGAAAGTGCTCTAACCCGATATGGTGTTAGAGCGTTGAAGAATTGGAAAAAAAGACCAAGATTTTTCAACATATCTCCACCGAAAATAATATTAAAACCACATAGAATATCGATCAGTAAATATGATCCCTTGCCAATAACCTCATTCAAAAATAATCACTCACACACGCACACAATAACAATTAATAGCACAAAAACATAACCATAAAAAAGTCCACTAATCTTTAATAACTGTTTATAAAATCATCTATTAAACATTAAGGTTTCTTCCAAGTATTGTAATCATATAAAACATTAGAACTTAGAAAAAATTCCACTGTGGTAGGGTCAAACTCCTTTACTTAGTTAAAATCTAAAAGTTAAACAAAACAAAATTCATTTCTCTATACAAGATCATTCGAGAACTTTGTGCGCCATTTCAACTTCATAAGTAGTAGTTCCTGTACATGGGATTCGAAAAGAAGTCGACCTGAGTTGGCCTTTAGAACTGAGGATGAATTCGTCATCAGTTTTCGCATACGTCATTGTGTCGCTGGATTTGGTCTGGTCATTGCCATCCGTTATTTTTGTTGAATACGAAAATAAAGTCAAAACTCAATCGTAGAAGTTTGGTGAAAGAGAAAAGAAAAGGTCTTCTCAGCTTAATGGTTGATCCGTGTTAATCTTAACACTCGAAAGAACAGAAGAAAGGTCTGGCCTACCCAACCTAATGGTTAATCTGCCAGTGACCTCGAAAGCAAGAAAAATGTGTCGCTGTCGGTTAGATTCTATTCCAAGATCTACTCGTGTCTGGTAGAACGTTCTCGACTACTAGTAAAGTTTGGAATTCATTAATAATAAATCTGGTCGGATGAATAGCTAAAAACCACAGACGAATATACAGCTTTTTCAAAATATCTATCTTTATATATTGTTTAATAGATCCTCAATTGACTGTTTTGATAACAACCCTAGTTGCACTTGTTTTTTTTTACCGAAAAGAAAAAGGAATGAAATATAAATACTCGTTATTTATGAAAAAAAAATCATATTTTTGATAACAGAAATTCAAAGTTTACCAAAGAATACCAAAAAGAAAGCAAACCCAACTTGATACAACGACATCATGACATTCTTTCTGCTTCCCTGTGTTTCTCACTTAATTGTCTTTTAAATTCAAAATGATCGCATTCCAACGTCTGAAATTCCAAAATTCACAGGAATTCGCCATTATAACTTTTCGAGTTGGACAATAATAGGATATTTCGAATATTGATTCATTGAAACTTACCACTTTCAAAGTCAAAAGGCGTAACATCTTAGCAGAATAAATTTTTATTTACATACTAGCATTGTTGTCTTTCGTTATTGTCAACTATGTATATAAATACACACACACATGCACTTATATACACACACACACACACACACACACACATATATATATATATATATATACTGGAATATCTTATTATATAAAAGCCAGTGTCATCAATTTTGTTAAATTGACTCACTTGTTGATATGTGGGAAAATTCAAGGTACGAATACGTATCTCAGTCAGCAAAGAAATACGGTGAATTACTCGGCACACCAACTATAAAAACAAAATGATTTAAACAAAAGTATATCATTAGTCAATGAACAAAACTTTATATCAACATACTGATATACGTACACATAATCCTATATCCCTTTCATCTGTCACGTGTTAAAATCTTATTATAGAAAGCACTTGACAAAACACCTATTTCTTAAATGCCGTCATTTAGGGCAGTATAGATATATATTCCAGTTACATTGAGAGTTTTCCAAAGTGCTTTTCAAAGGATTGAAATGATGCATATATATATATATATATATATATATATATATATATATATATATATATATATATATATATGTGTGTGTGTGTGTGTGTAGTCTAGAAAGCTTTACAGCTTTAAACACTAAACACATTAAAAAACTTTTTCGAAATGTTCTCTGTGTCAGTTCAGCCTCTTATTTCCCAATATCTATAAGTCAAATTTATGTGATTTTTTCAATGTTTTCATTTCATATGTTTAAAATAGCCATTATGGTACTATGTTTCCCTTGTTTGGATCATCCTTGGTTCACTATGTAACCGTTCCGGGGATGCAAAAGCAAAACCATTATATTAACATGGCATCCCAGTAGTTTTAATCGATCACCATCTTCCTTCCAGCTATGATTATAAAATATAGTTTATAGCATACATGTAGTTCGTTAATTTGTACGGAGTATCATTACAATGCATTGCATACTGATGTTATTTCATACCATAAATCATTTAATTTTTTGAAAGTCAGAGTTTACTTATGTTGGTTACCCAAAAGACGTATTTAACAACAAAGGATCAGTACATATAACAACAAACGTGACTCGTTGTTCGTGTTACTTCTATTCAGTGTTCACCCATGTGGATATTAAATCTGTTTCGTTTGTTTTAATCTGATATTGCATGCAAACCAACATACGGTATAATTTTCTAGAATAATCCTAATTATACAGAAAAACTTCGATTTGATTTTCTATCAAATTAAAAATTTGACAATTTTCTCTCGCTAACCTTCAAGTTAATTTTTCCACGCCGTATACCATCTCGCTTCTATCTATTTGTTTTTCATTTAAATTATCAAATAAATTCGCTACATATACATGTTTGTTCGAACAAAACCACACTCTAGCCGGTAGTAACTCCCCAATGGGCTATTCCATTAATATACTCCGACATTTTGTTACTTGGCATTTCATGTTCAATCTCTTACCCTGCCCAACTACGCATCAGTCAATCACTTCTGAATGGCATTTGTACGATGTGGATCTTTATCAAACAATTCACTGACAAACATTCTATCCTCGATTTTAATATCCAAATCTAGGAACGTTGCTTGTATTCCGTTCTGTTCGCCCTTTACTTCAAGATCCTCTGGGTACATAGTACTATACGACAAATTCTCCTCCAGCATACATATATGAATGAATGATAACAAACATTTAAAAAAGTACTATCAACTTGGTATTTCCAAGTTAATTTCATTTTGATGAATGAATACATTTGTTTTAATATATATGCATAACATAAAAAAAATTAATTGTCATTTCTTACGAGCAAATTTATGCTAATTTACAATCTTTAATCAAAGATGTATCAATGGCAGACTGCCTCCTGTATAAATATGTATATAAACAGACAGACAGACAGACAGACAGACAGACAGACACACACACACACACACACACACACATACACACATATATATACATGCATATATATATATATATATATATATATATATATATATATATATATATATATGCATGTATATATATATATATATGTGGGGGGGTGTATTGCAACATTTACCACATGATTGATTTCTTTTCTTCCAAAGAAAAGTTGCTAACTCTTTCTTCTTATATTCAGGTGCATTATTTTTTAAATGTAGTTTTTAAGTTGGGAATGGGGTGATGAAGAAACCAGGATCGTGGTGATCAGCCTTCATTTGGCTGGTCTAGATCTTTCTGCTTTTTCTAAACTGCACAAACCAGCTAGGATCAGTGGAATATTTGTGTTTTGTACTAAAAATTCACTGGACAACAGACTGTCAAAGATGTAAAACGACCGGGACATCCTTATAGAGTAAAGACTTCTAGAGTTATTAAAGTTGTGGCAAACAGAATCCTGAGAAACCCTTTGAAAAAACTGAAATTCATGGCCAGGGAGATGAATATTTCACCCAAATCAATGTCCCAGCTCATCAAAAGTGGTCTTTAACTACTTGCGTATCATCGTACAACTAAAAACATGTTAACTCCAGCTCTGATGAAAATCAGAGAGGTGAGATCTAAATTGTTGATTCAGCAATACTCGAGAAATGGTCATAAAAGAATCTGAAGATTTGAAGAGTATTTCAATGTTCCATCAGAACTTGCATCAGCTCACGAGAGAAGAGTGACTCGACTTTGTTTAAGCAACAACCTTTCTAACCAAGGGATCGACTTTCTGGAAGTCCAGATCTCAATCCCCAGGATAACAAACTGTGATCAGAGCTGAAAAGGATTGCTAGAGACAATTACATTTTGGAGGGTCTCAAATGCTCTCTGCTTAAAACAGCTATCAATTTTCTTATAGGCGTTGTGCGTACTGCAATCGATGCATGGTCTGATTGTTTGAAGCTGTGTTTAAAGCATAAACGAAAGCATTTCGAATAAATTGCTGACATAGTAATAGTTTTTTTAGTTAGATTTTAGTAATACTTGAAGCATGGTTGATCAGTGCACCAAATCTCACTTTGCTTTATCTTCCTTTAATCAACAGATACATTTGCAGCAGTATGTGGCAGTGATATATATATATATATATATATATATATATATATATATATATATATGTGTGTGTGTGTGTGTGTGTGTGTGTGTGTGTGTGTGTGTCGTGGATAAACAAAAATGAAAATTTTGTGTTAAAACAGGGTTTTTTTGCCTTTGCATCACAGGCTCAAAGGTAAGACTGACACTACATTGAAGCGGCTACTTTAACGGTCATATGTTTGATCCCTGTAGCAGCAACGTTTTATTTGATGGTTTATTCTATTTTCGTTGTTTATGCAAAAAGATACAATCCCCGTGTAATAACGAGAGATCATATCAAATAGAGTTTTGATATAATATCACGTAATTTATCATATATATACATATATCCATTCATTGATCCATTTACGTATGATGTATGCATGTACAGTTGTGTCAAGATTTAAATAGATAAAAAAAAACTATGATAGATAGATTGATAAATACGAACTTACTGGCATAGATAGATGGATAAATTGAACGAATGGTACATACATTTATAAATAGCGTTTGTCTGTTATTCTGAATAACATTGCAATATATTTTCTTCGGTGTGTGTGATAGTTTGTGCCAAGATATGTGAATATACGGATGCCTGTGAGTGAAGCCTGCTTTCAATTTAAAGCTGAGTCCTATTTTTTTTTTTTTAAGGTACTAATACAATCACAAAGAATTATTTTCTTTCTCTTCAGGCGTACAAATAATCGGACGTCAGTTGCAGAATGTTTAGATTCTCTTTTTGAAAAATCTGGCTTTTCCGTAAATGAGCCAATTTCTGGATATTTCCAGACCTATTCATTAAAGTATAATAAGCCCTTTTCTATCTCGATGGACAATGGAACGATACAGAAGTAATCTCAAGAGGGCAAAGCGTATTGAGATCCTGAGAAGCCCAGTCAATAGAACCCCCCTTGCACTTGGCCCCGTTGATGCAGCGTAAAAGAAAATGGAGCGTGGTAAGTTTGGCAACAGCTTGCTGCAGGAGCTGATGGAAGTTGGCATCCAAGTGCCAGAAGGGGGTTCCACCCCTTGTTTGGAAAAGAGTTGTCCGTCACCTAGAATAAAATGAAATTATAAAAATAATGGGTAAAAATAATTTTTGAAAATGGCTTTTAGACCTTATAAGATAGATATACTCTGCACACTCCTCCGTAACATCATTACCCAATAATCTTTAAACTATTAGAAAAAAAAAAAAAAAAAGATACTAGCCATAAAGCAACGGGGTCCTCATAAAAGAAATAGGAAGGAAAAGAATTCATGATTTATAGTCGAGATAACATTGACTTAGTTCTTTCCTAGATACCTACACGCAACTTGTATACACAGTTCAGACCTCCATATGAGATGAATGAATAAATGCTGTATGCCAAACATCCCGTGCGTTAGAGAATATTAGAGAAAACCAGTTTCCCTCACTAAAAGAACATTGAAATGCTAGTATTTGAGACGAAGCTACCAAATCACAGATTACGTGTATAGGAAGAAAGTAGCACATCAACATGTCTAGATATTGGTTTAAAAATTCATCATAAAATGAAAACAAAAATGCCCCAGGAATAAATTTTAACACCATATGGGTGAAAATTAAAGAGAACGTTTACTGATTGTCCTCCCATATTAAAGATCATTGTTTTGCCAAAACACCGTTTGAGCAGGTCTGGTAAGTCACTCAATAGAAAACATCACATGATTGACATCTTTTGGCAGCATGTCGTGTTGGGTGTGATCAATTGAAAAAACTGGAAAAAGGGTGATCAATGAATAAGTTGCTTCTTTCGCATTTTGTTGGGCTGTGGTCCCTAAGAAAGTCTGATTTTTCAGAATACCAACGGACCCAAACTAAGGCACATATTTAGCTAAAATTTTCAGTGCAAATTGAACATCCCACCAAACTTTTTAGGGGTGTCAAAAAAGGTGTAAATGTTAAAATTTTCAGCCCCCTATATCCATTGGTGTTCTCTTACGCGTGAGACATACATAGCCAGTCAGTCGGACCAACTTATAAAACTGAAGAAACCTATTTTGACAGATTTGGTGACAGTTTCGGTTACGGTTTCTAATAGAGAGTTTTTCTCTCACGAACAAATGAGCACTGGATTTTTGACACATGCTGATGACAGCCCCTTTTCTACCTAACATTGGATTTATTTGTAACCCTACCCGGAGGGGCAATTTGACACAAAGTCGGTTTAATGTTGAGGCCCACATACGTATGAGTGGGCAATGACAAAAATTGCTAAGTCCTCACCGCTCGTATCGCGAATGTGTTAAGGCAAGCCCGACCATCCCCTTCTAGCGCAATCGGAAGCTGCTGCCTCGGGGCAAATGATCCCCCTAGACTTAGTATATTTTATTACATTTCGAAATTATCGATAGAACCTGAATAAATGTGAGATATTATGAAGTGAAGAATACTATATCTATATAATGAAAAGTGTTACTTTTTTCTGTTTGTTTCTCTGTTCGTAAAAATTAACTCTTCCATTTAAAGGTAACTATTTTTGTGGAAAAATATCTCGAACCGACCATTTAAAACAAAGAGAGCAATAGACTCTTTCACTTAAACGAGTTCAGTAGTCAAAATTACACTATAGATATTCAAATATATCTGTGAATATTTTTCACAAGGATTACCTAGTATTGATAATACCTTTTTTCCGTTAATACGGATTCCTTTTTGTTGCATCATTCAAAGCGTTATGATATTGTATTCTCTGAAGAAGACTCCCAATGTTCTTATTGGACTCTAGAACAAATAATAATGTAATATAATATTATGATATAACATAATATATTACAATGTTATGATATGAAATAATATCATTATATAATACAGTTGTACCTCTCTTAAGGAGGATAAAACGTCCCACAAAATGTCTGGTCAGTGAATAATTAAACCTACTGGATGTCAGTTATTTGTTCCAAATAAAAATCCCAGGTCGCTAAAATCCTAATTATAACCTTGTAAATAATACGTTATGTACGAATTACCTTCTAAATGAATTTACATAAACATGTGAATAATTAAGTAAATCCATCAGATGTCAATCTGTATGTTTGACTGAAAATAAACGCCAAGATACTTGATGTAAATCTTGATATTCATAAATTAGAGCTATATGATTCTGGATAATTTCATGATATTTCGTAGGGTTTTTCTCCCTCTAGCTAACTGAAAAAGATGGATTTTCCTTGGCAATTGGGACCTCTCATAAGAAATTCGAAAGGTATCTGTATGATAAGATATCATGATGTGATATGATATAATATATGTTCATCCGTGCAGAAAGGTATATAGGGGAATACTTGTCTTCATTTTTAACGATATCGAATTCGTTCATTGTAGATTTAACCACATGTAACCACCGCTACGCCACTCTGCTCCTCTAATAGTTATTAAACGTGGAGCGCGTGGTAACAAACCTTACGAATGAAAATAGGCGGCAAATTTCTGTGCCCGTGTATGTGTGTACGCATGCCCCAATAGCGCTCCTTCTTTCCCCACGAAATTAAGATAGGATACGTATTTTTATGGTATATCTCGAAGTACATTGTTTGTTTTTCGAAACCCCAACCCGAAATGTGTTTTCAGAGGGTGGTTATATTTCCAACATTTTTTAATCATCATCGTAAGATGAGATAAGTAACTTATTCATTGATTTACTAAGCTTAAATCGATCTGGGACAATCCCATAAGTGCAGGGGAACCAAATAAGGAGCGGAATGAATACTTAGTGATAAGGATCTGCGGGAACAGCTTGCCAACCATTGCACTACAGTAGGTGTCTGAAGTAATTTACTAAGCTCATGCACAAAGCGATCGGTTCACCGATTTTGTTTTCCAAATCTGTATCCACTAAGCCACTCCCAGTCTCAATCCTGAAAAAAAAAATCAAAAAAGGAAAAAGAATCGGCCTAACTTTTTTTCGTCAGTAATTTATTTCCAGGTCAATGGAACAACAACATCCGGTTTTGTTTTTAGCCCTAATCACTGCATTCCAACCTTTTGGCTCGTCTGTCAGAAGGCGTGTCAGTCTGGCAGTTTTTATTTTTACTGTTTTCACGCCCGCGCAATTTATCCGAGAACAGGCAGGCAAGGTAAAAAAAAAAACCCAAAGTGGGTCAGTAAATATATTTACTGCCAAAATTACTCCCCATCAAATAATTCTAAAACCTGAATAGGGAAAGTAATCCCGGAGAACATATTTGTTGAGATTTTTGAATATTCGCTTTGCACCACAATTTTGTCTCTTCGAAATTGGGTGCAAAGTGAGAATGGCGTTTAGTGTTTGTTTTGCAGCACACTTTCATAGGGGTAACGCACAACCCCGTCCTCTTTTTGCAACATCTTAGTCTCCCGTGCCTCCGACTGGTTTAATTTCTGACTACTTTGTTTAACAAACCATCACCATTTTTGATGTCTGTGATACTCAAAAGGTTTCCCCATATGCCAGTAATTGCTTCCCCACTTTGCTTTTCCATTTTGTATGACTTACAATATTGTGTTAATTCGGTATCCTATCCAGGTTGGCGAAAAATGAAGCCCTATACAAAACTATTGCTACTATTATCAACTACATAGTGACCTTAAAACTCTGTTTCCTTTCATTTCTCTCTCTCTCTCATCCTTCTTTCCAAGACAAAAGACCAACTGTTCAAAAGCCCACCAGTTTCAAAAATCTCTCTGCCTCAAAAATGAACACTCAAAACGAAGCTTACAGATCTTTAACTCGCTATTATTTCTACCTTTACGCTGTTTTGTCTAGGAAGGGGCTTCAACATAGGCACACAGATTCGCTTATCCCCCCTTACCGTGATGCCACTGCTTAGTCTCATTTCCTCTTTTCTTTCTTTTCCTCTTCACTAACATTGCATCATAACAACAAGCAGTTTTACTTTTCTAAGTGGTTGCGAAAAGCATAAACAGAAATGAAAAATATATTTTATTCTTTAAGAATTCTGAAATTTATGTAAGAAGTCTCCGGCGTCTATAGCTGTGCCTTCTTTTTTTCTGTCGGGCTCTCAATTGAATAGATTTATGCTGATCAGATATTACTCTACATCAACTTGTTCCGTAATATTATGAATGATTTTAAACAAGACTTTCAACGATAAGTAACAATTTATAGATCTATATAATTCGTCTAAAAGCCTTCGTTTTTGTAAATAAAAAAAGGGGGGTATCTTTTCTTGAAAAAAATAGAAGTAAGAAATTATTGAAACGTTTTTTTTCTGAAAAATTGGTTTTGTTGGAATTCTTTTTCGAAGCATAATTTATTCAAATACGTTTTCCTTTTCTGAATTTCGTGTAAAACCTTTTTTGTTTTTTATTTTTCATTTTAAGAAAAGACGTATTTAATGAAACATTTCAAAAGAGAACTATATTTTTTTATTATATAAATTCTTTATTTTTTAAATTCCTCCACGTATCATGCAATATAAGGTACAATCACAATACAATCTCAATACAATCACAATACAATCACAATACAATCACAATACAATCACAATACAAACACAATACAATCACAATACAATCACAATACAAACACAATACAATCACAATACAATCACAATACAATCTCAATACAATCACAATACAATCTCAATACAATCACAATACAATCACAATACAATCACAATACAATCACAATACAATCACAATACAAACACAATACAATCACAATACAATCACAATACAATCTCAATACAATCACAATACAAACACAATACAATCACAATACAATCTCAATACAATCACAATACAATCACAATACAATCACAATACAATCACAATACAAACACAATACAATCACAATACAATCACAATACAATCTCAATACAATCACAATACAATCACAATACAATCTCAATACAATCACAATACAATCACAATACAATCACAATACAATCTCAATACAATCACAATACAATCTCAATACAATCACAATACAATCACAATACAATCACAATACAATCACAATATAATCACAATACAAACACAATTCAATCACAATACAATCACAATACAATCTCAATACAATCCCAATACAATCACAATACAATCACAATACAATCACAATACAATCACAATACAATCTCAATACAATCTCAATACAATCTCAATACAATCACAATACAATCACAATACAATCTCAATACAATCACAATACAATCTCAATACAATCACAATACAATCTCAATACAATCACAATACAATCTCAATACAATCACAATACAATCTCAATACAATCACAATACAATCTCAATACAATCACAATACAATCACAATACAATCACAATACAATCACAATACAATCTCAATACAATCACAATACAATCACAATACAATCACAATACAATCACAATACAATCACAATACAATCTCAATACAATCCCAATACAATCACAATACAATCTCAATACAATCACAATACAATCACAATACAATCACAATACAATCTCAATACAATCACAATACAATCACAATACAATCACAATACAATCTCAATACAATCACAATACAATCTCAATACAATCACAATACAATCTCAATACAATCACAATACAATCACAATACAATCACAATACAATCTCAATACAATCACAATACAATCTCAATACAATCACAATACAATCTCAATACAATCACAATACAATCACAATACAATCTCAATACAATCACAATACAATCACAATACAATCACAATACAATCTCAATACAATCACAATACAATCTCAATACAATCACAATACAATCACAATACAATCACAATACAATCTCAATACAATCACAATACAATCTCAATACAATCACAATACAATCTCAATACAATCACAATACAATCACAATACAATCACAATACAATCACAATACAATCACAATACAATCACAATGCAATCTCAATACAATCCCAATACAATCACAATACAATCACAATACAATCACAATACAATCACAATACAATCTCAATACAATCTCAATACAATCACAATACAATCACAATACAATCTCAATACAATCACAATACAATCTCAATACAATCACAATACAATCTCAATACAATCACAATACAATTCAATACAATCACAATACAATCTCAATACAATCACAATACAATCTCAATACAATCACAATACAATCTCAATACAATCACAATACAATCTCAATACAATCACAATACAATCACAATACAATCACAATACAATCACAATACAATCTCAATACAATCACAATACAATCACAATACAATCTCAATACAATCACAATACAATCTCAATACAATCACAATACAATCACAATACAATCTCAATACAATCACAATGCAATCTCAATACAATCCCAATACAATCACAATACAATCACAATACAATCACAATACAATCACAATACAATCTCAATACAATCTCAATACAATCACAATACAATCACAATACAATCTCAATACAATCACAATACAATCTCAATACAATCACAATACAATCTCAATACAATCACAATACAATCTCAATACAATCACAATACAATCTCAATACAATCACAATACAATCTCAATACAATCACAATACAATCACAATACAATCACAATACAATCACAATACAATCTCAATACAATCACAATACAATCACAATACAATCTCAATACAATCACAATACAATCACAATACAATCACAATACAATCTCAATACAATCACAATACAATCACAATACAATCTCAATACAATCACAATACAATCACAATACAATCACAATACAATCACAATACAATCACAATACAATCACAATACAATCACAATACAATCTCAATACAATCACAATACAATCACAATACAATCTCAATACAATCACAATACAATCTCAATACAATCACAATACAATCACAATACAATCACAATACAATCACAATACAATCTCAATACAATCACAATACAATCACAATACAATCTCAATACAATCACAATACAATCTCAATACAATCACAATACAATCACAATACAATCTCAATACAATCACAATACAATCACAATACAATCACAATACAATCTCAATACAATCACAATACAATCACAATACAATCTCAATACAATCACAATACAATCACAATACAATCTCAATACAATCTCAATACAATCACAATACAATCACAATACAATCACAATACAATCTCAATACAATCACAATACAATCACAATACAATCTCAATACAATCTCAATACAATCACAATACAATCACAATACAATCTCAATACAATCTCAATACAATCACAATACAATCACAATACAATCACAATACAATCTCAATACAATCACAATACAATCACAATACAATCTCAATACAATCACAATACAATCACAATACAATCTCAATACAATCTCAATACAATCACAATACAATCACAATACAATCTCAATACAATCTCAATACAATCACAATACAATCACAATACAATCACAATACAATCTCAATACAATCACAATACAATCACAATACAATCTCAATACAATCACAATACAATCACAATACAATCACAATACAATCTCAATACAATCACAATACAATCACAATACAATCACAATACAATCACAATACAATCACAATACAATCACAATACAATCACAATACAATCACAATACAATCTCAATACAATCACAATACAATCTCAATACAATCACAATACAATCACAATACAATCACAATACAATCACAATACAATCACAATACAATCACAATACAATCTCAATACAATCACAATACAATCACAATACAATCTCAATACAATCACAATACAATCACAATACAATCACAATACAATCACAATACAATCACAATACAATCTCAATACAATCTCAATACAATCACAATACAATCACAATACAATCACAATACAATCACAATACAATCTCAATACAATCACAATACAATCACAATACAATCTCAATACAATCTCAATACAATCACAATACAATCACAATACAATCACAATACAATCACAATACAATCTCAATACAATCACAATACAATCACAATACAATCACAATACAATCTCAATACAATCACAATACAATCACAATACAATCACAATACAATCACAATACAATCACAATACAATCTCAATACAATCTCAATACAATCACAATACAATCACAATACAATCACAATACAATCTCAATACAATCACAATACAATCACAATACAATCACAATACAATCACAATACAATCTCAATACAATCACAATACAATCTCAATACAATCACAATACAATCACAATACAATCACAATACAATCTCAATACAATCACAATACAATCACAATACAATCTCAATACAATCACAATACAATCACAATACAATCACAATACAATCACAATACAATCACAATACAATCACAATACAATCACAATACAATCTCAATACAATCACAATACAATCACAATACAATCTCAATACAATCACAATACAATCTCAATACAATCACAATACAATCACAATACAATCACAATACAATCACAATACAATCTCAATACAATCTCAATACAATCACAATACAATCTCAATACAATCACAATACAATCACAATACAATCACAATACAATCACAATACAATCTCAATACAATCACAATACAATCACAATACAATCTCAATACAATCACAATACAATCACAATACAATCACAATACAATCACAATACAATCACAATACAATCACAATACAATCACAATACAATCACAATACAATCTCAATACAATCACAATACAATCACAATACAATCACAATACAATCTCAATACAATCACAATACAATCTCAATACAATCACAATACAATCACAATACAATCTCAATACAATCACAATACAATCTCAATACAATCTCAATACAATCACAATACAATCACAATACAATCTCAATACAATCACAATACAATCACAATACAATCACAATACAATCACAATACAATCACAATACAATCACAATACAATCACAATACAATGTTAATGACAATAATGAACAGAAATTACAAAAGAATTACAGATCTTTTAAGAGATGCACTGACGACGGGACTTGTCCCTAAAAACAGAATTAGTTTATTTCTGAAAAAGTAACAAATTTACGCGTATTAACGGAATTTGTCCTCTGCTCCTTTGATGAAAAGTTACATTAAAAAGTTATAACTTTTTTCAAAATAACTTGATGAAAAATATCATTCATTCACATGGATAGAAACCTTTAACAGAGTGACTTGTTTCGTCACAGGGTGGCTGCGTAGTGACGAGTCAACTTATGATAAGGTTGGGAGTGAATCAGCTGAAGTGAGTGAAACCCTTGAACTACGAACTTCCGGAATGGAAAAGTCGGGGTATAGTTTAAATTCATACTTTTATTGGAAATCAAATTACCCAAAAGTGACAAATTACCGGAGGGAACAAAGGTCACATCGATCGAAAGCACTAAAGATTACTGGCAAAAATAATCTTATTTCAATTTTCTTCAAATATTCGACTAAAACGAATATTTGCGCCCGGGTTTGCCTGGGAGTGTAACATCGGCAAAAATCAGCAAAAGTATTGAAACGTCATCTAAAATCCCCATGTGATGTGCCCACTCAATTAAACCAGTGTTTGACTCGGTTGATTGTGTTGTGTAGGAAAAAATATATTGAGGAGCATATGTCTCAACTGCATTAACAAATTGCCGGAAATGATAGAGTAAAAAAATTTGAAATAGTTGTAAAAAAATACGTGGGTAAATCACCAGAAATTATTGGAATTATCCTTTAAAAAAGAAAATCTCAAAACAAATTAAAACAAATTATCAAATGAAGAAACATTATAATCTCATTGGGCTCTATATATTTTTTTCTCTGTATCTTGAAACAAAAGTGTCCGAAATTTTTTCTCAATTTTTACCGATTTTTGTGATTTTTTGAAAAAATATGTTGTCTCCTATACGTTTATCTAATTGGAAATTAAAAATGATCTCTGATGTCCTTGAATTACCTCACATAGGTCATTACCCTTGATGTGAAAAGATGTGCCCTATACCAAATATAAGTTTCTTATGAGCAGCATTGTATCTTACAATTGCCCCCATTGGCTAAAAATGATTATAAATGACCCCTGGTAACATTGAATGACCTCTGATTTCGACTAAACATGAGGGGCAAATTATAGCCAACAATTTCTTCAATTGGCAAGAAATCATAACAAATGACCTTGAATGACCTCTGATGTCAACCTCACATAGTCCATGTCGTCTGCTGTGAAAAAAATGTACCCTTATGCCAATTTTCAGCTTCCTACATGCGGGTTACGTTGGGCGTAAAGTAAGGGTCCAGGTTAAGATTATAATTACATAGCAAATAAAGCACTGTGAAATCTTTAAAACATAAATCATCCTATATTCTCCAAAGTGAAAAGATGTACTGATATGCAAAATGTCAGCTACCTAAAATTGTGGCCTATTAAGTGGAACAGACGGACGGATTTCAAGTTTCACACACACACACACACACACACACACATGTATATTCTCAATTCGTTTCTTTCAGTGCGACAATGACGTTATCAAGAAATGAATGTATGATCCAACAACGATTATAAATTGCGTTGCATTATATTGAAACTATGTTTAAAATGATCTCCCGTTATTACTTGGTGAATGTATCATTTGGTGTAGACAACGTAAATAGAATAAATAATTAAAGAAAATGGGGATGCTACGTGAATCGAACTTGCGACCGATAGGGTTGCCACTCCAGCGAAGCGTTGCTCCTACCATTGAGCTGTGTGTGTGTGTGTGTGTGCATACGCGCGTGTGCTTGTGTTTGCATGTGTGTGGGGTTTACGAGCCACCTAACTTTTGGTTGGAGATATCATGCTATATCTACTAAGAGGAATGAGAGTGTTTATCTCTTTCATTTACTTATCCAATTTGCTGTGTAACAACAACAACAACAACAACAACAACAACAACAACGGTAATATAACTCACTTGTTCTCTTTCTTCGGGGTTCCCTTCGCCCTTTCTCTAGTGAAAGCCTCGTTCAACTTGAAAACTTGCACTGATCGTCTTTGCGTGATAATTGCTGTAGACGGATTAATTGCCCGACCTGATTTGCTAGATTATGTGGGCTGCCAATGAAGAGTAAAGGGGCAGGAGGAAAGACGTTTGGAGTAGAGGGGAGAAGAAAAGAAAGCAAAAACAAAGTTTATATTTGAAGGACTAGATTAGCAGAAGAGGCTTTTTCATTATTTCCGCTATTTGTCGCTCGTCCGATTTTCAACTGAAGATGGTCGGCTCTTAGGTTTTTACTTCTACATTAGTTTGCCCATGCTGCCAAAAATGACGGCATATATGAAATGTATCAGTGGCATTCATTTTCTTGAATCTTTTTTGACTACTGATTTATTCCATTGGCTGTCTGGTCATTTCCTTCAGTCATTGCATTACGATATGTTATCATACATTTATAGAACATATAGTACAAATTGTTCAATAGATTTTTTTTTATGAATAGCAAAAATAGAGTCTCGTAAAAATAAATCCACCGCACTTGTTAAAGAAAATAAAAAGTCAGCTGGTGTTTCTGGAAATACAATGGAACATTAAAGAAAGCCCTGAAATTGACTTCCTTTGTTTCTGGAGAATTCGCCACACCATAACGTGATAACTGATCAGACAGCCAACGGAAGTGCAGCGAATGATTCAGCAGCCAAAATAGATTGGAAAAAATGAAACAGACCCAAAATGTATGGTTACACATTTTATATACATAGGATTAGAGTTTTTCATTGCAATGAGCTTGAACAGATTCTTATAATTTCTAGTTTTTGCTTTTACCACTTTCCATATTATTATTATTATTATTATTATTATTATTATTATTATTATTATTATTATTATTATTATTATTTAAATTCAGCATATTCGTTGCGTCATTAGAACACAAAATTCTATTTTGCTATGCCAATTGCACCTCTTTGCATATCAGAGGACGAAAGCGCATTGCTAACTATAATAAGAGTGATGAGTTTTTTTGTTGTCGTTGTTTTCTTTCAGTCACCGAAGTTGGAAGAGGTACATGCATTTACTTGCATCTGTCTGTCTATCTGTCTGTCTGTCTACACTTTCAATGACATATCGTAGACGGCTGGGTCGTAGGCTAAGGGAGACTTTTTATTCTTACCACTCCAGCATTGTAGTTACATATGAACTGATTTCAATACAGTTTTCACCTACAATGACATTGACACAGGTACGTGCCCTCTGAGTGCTTTTTAGTTTACTACTCATTCACTTGGTTTAACTTTGAGACATGGTAAAATGAAAAGAGGTTTATTTAGGTAGAGGGACTACTTTTCATCTTTCAAGGATGAATCTTGAATACCTTGAAAATCGGCATTTGAAATTCTAAGGTTCTACCTAAACTGGAATCCAAGCACTAGTGGGGAATACGCTGTTATCTCGATTGTCACGCAGACCCCCCAGGTTTGCCAATATTGATTTTTTTTTTCGAATTAGCGAGTTGAATATTCCCAATTTCGATGTGTTATTTTAAACCCTTGAATTACGAAGTCATGAGTTGTCAATTTAGATTTTTTGATCTTTTTTTTCCAAATTTGGGTGTGATTCTCCCTTTGGGAGAAATATATCTAAATCGGCATCTGTGTCTTTAACCACATTTATGGATACTTAGTAAGTGAAAGCTAGTCTTGCAGAAAGGGAAATAGGGGTAATCTGAAGAGAGGAAGATTGTTTTCTGTCAGTTTCTCAAGTAGGAAGGGATTGCATTCCTTGAAATTCAAAATCCCGGATCTCTCAGCCGTTAGGAATGCCTTACCGCATGCTCGATATATCCTGACGAGATTGTTTCTTTCTCTTATTACTCTACTTATGTCTTTGATCATTATTTGAACTCGTTGAGTTTTCACACCAGTAGTGACGGATGGTTTCTCCTACAGATGAAATGACAGCCATTCTCCTCGATACTCTAGAACTTTCCTTAGTAGAATTCTAGCTGATTTCAGTAGTGCTGTATCTGTATTCCGGATGATATGGGTTCATACGTGGGAAGATTGTGATAGATTGATTGAAATGAAATAAATATGACCCGATAGAATCGTAGGTGTCGTCGACGAGAGTCGTGATAATGATCAAGGGAAATGAGAAAATGAATTCATAAGATTGAAGGAGTAATATCGTAGGAGGAGAAAAACATCGAAAAGATACCGTGGGGAAATAGCGAAAAGGGCTAACATAAGAATAAATCCAAGAATGCGACGCCCGAAAGGAAGATCACAACAATTGCCCAGCAAAAGTTTTTCAAATCCTTGAACATCAAATATAGTGTTTGTCTCTGTCTGAACAGAATGTTTTCGGCCGTGGGAACAAAACTTTTTTTGTTCTGTGCGTTGTGAGTCGTAGTTTTAATTTAATCTACATATCCTAATAACATACCTACAACCTTTCGTGTTCTCTCATTGTTTTTGCTTTGCTTTTTATTGCCACAGAGGGGTTGAAAAAACGAGGAGGCTGGGGAAGAGAAATTGGGCGGAAAAAGACGGAAAACACGAAACATACGATTTTGAGGTTTGGGAAAGGGACAGTGCACGACAGAATGGTTTCAAAAAAGAGAGACGCCCTTTAACCCTGTGAGGCAGTGGTTTCGAAACTGGACAATGAATAATGCTCGGGGCTCCGTAGCACTGTTCCTGCTGAACCTGACATTGTGAATCTTACGGCTGAGAAACAGCATCATTCATTCCACAGTTATCAAACAACATTATAATTGTACACAGACTTGTTCCATATATTTCAGTTTGAACTAACGTAATCCATTTTAAATGTATCTGATTTTCAAAGGTCAAAAATCCTTTTTTATTACATTTAACTGATTAGTCTAAAAACTAAATGCTGGAAATAAGGGTTTGCCAGAATATTTCCTTTCAAAGTTTAGAAACCACTGCGGCGAGGCAATGCATCTTGGGCCATCGGGCTAGCATTCTGGCTCCATAAAAACAAACAGTTGCTAAAACAATGACTGGATCTTCATAGATCGTTCGAGAACTGAGCTGAAAAGAGATACTACAAAATTTCGGAAAATATATCGCTAGTGAGTGAAAGAGAAGGTGTGAGAGAGAAATTACCTAGCGAGAAAGAGAGAGAGAGAGAGAGAGAGATTTAAAAACTGAGAGAAAAAGAAGTGAATAAATACAAAAGAAAGCAAGAATATATTTGGGATTTAAGAACAATAAAAGTCGGAAAAGCAAAACGTAATCGTTAAATATAAATGAAAACATAAAAAGAGAAAAAATAAGAAATAAAAACATCCTAGGAAATTCTGTGATGAAGAAAGGGTATTCAATCGGTAAATTGTGGAGTGTAAGAATAAAGGCGGGAATATCTGAGTATGAACTTCTGCTACTCGGTAGGTAACTTGTTGTCATATTTTTTCAACAGAATGAGCGATTTAACAGAACAACAAATGAGTTGGTGCATATGATAATTGCCCAACGAACCATTTATAAAAAGTCGATATTTTCATTATCTTCAGTGCTCAATGCTCATTTGTTTTCGGTTTGGTACGTTCCAGCTTCGGCTGTTCCACTGCTGATACCTTCCAGCGCAAGTACACTAATTCCACGAGACTAACAACAAAACTATCCAAGACGTTCTCGTCCATCCTCTGATCATACAGTGGGGTGAGCAACTCACGCTAAATGCAGGATTATTTCTTTGTTTAATATCTTTCTTTTAAATTTATTTCTTCTATGGTAAATAAAAAATCCTGGATCCGCACTTGATTGAATTATATAAATTAGATTTGGTAGCGATGCTGGATCTGTCATAGCACTGGAACGGCGGTGCTTTAATTGCCTTAGGTTTTTCGCTTGAGGCAAGTTTTCAAGCACAAATATATCACTGTTTATATAGATTGCATAAATAATTTTTGTATTCTAATTATTTTCTCCGGTCTTTCTTCTCTATGTTGTCACAGGTTTTCTGCATTGAGTTGACTGCATCGAATCGTGCCCGACCCCTTCATGATGGCTCCAATTTTTTTTAACATTTTTTCGAAGAAGATTGTACACGATTGTGCAGTTAAACTCCATCAAGAGAATAGAGCATGCTCTTTTCGGGGCGAAACAGTAGGCAGCAGTACACACACACACACACACACACATTTATCTATCTATCTATCTATCTATCTATCTATCTATCTATCTATCTATATATATATATATATATATATATATATATATATATATATATATATTATGACACTGCCTTTTGTAAACAGACAGATATTGGATGTAGTTATTGTAGCGTATCAGGACTTGGAAGGAAATCACTATGGAATAAGATGACAAAAACCCCATAATCACTGTAACTGTCATATAAAGTCCAGGAAATCCTTGTAAAAAGAAAAACACCAGGAAATTCATTGTAAATTTTACTATTATTGTTTTTTTAAATTTTCATACCGCTACTTATCAACTGGAGTGAAGTGACAGTAAGTCTTATCAATACACCAGAACTTGAATAGTTTTAATTTTAGTCTCAAATCTAATCCTTTTTCGCAAGCGTCTTCTGAACTGTAAAAAGCATTCCAATAGCTGTGGATATTGTTGTCATCTTCGTACAACACGATATTTTCATATATGATTTAATGTTCATATTTCTGGTAACGGAGTTCAACGCTGTAGAGTTTGTCAATAAAAATACCTGATAATATGCATTGTTACGGTGTAATGATTCACCAGAAATAATTTTAAAAAGTCCTGGTGTTTGGTTTACAAGCAACTGAACTTTCCATAGGAAAAAAGTGTTTGGGGTATACTTATTTACAGGAGATAATGTATGTATCTAGACGTAGACTCGAAGAACATAGCAAAGAGGTTGTAAGAAAGATGTTATCACATAATTCTTTGGTTGGTTTTAAACCAATGCACTTTTTGCATGATTTGGAATATTTGCTACATATTCTCTTTGGTCTGCGATGTTCATTGCAAGGAACCAGATATATATTTCAAGGCTTTTGTCACTACGAAACCAGCATATCGAATTTGATCGAAAATAGGGAATGTTTTCATGGGACCAGACTTGATGGTGTGTAGAAAAACCTACAATATATAGTCATGTGAAATAATACTCCGTCAGTGGTGAGAAACTAAGGCTTCGAAGTATTCCAGTTAGATCTCCTCAGTTCTACCAATTAGAATATTTTGAATCAAAAGTTGATTTTAAACTCTAAAAATGAAGAAGAAATCCGAGATTTTCATTCCTAAAAGTGAAGAAAAATTCTCCCATATTTTGACTCCTAAAAGTGAAAAATGAAAGTTTGAAATTTTGATCACAATAAATGAAAATAAAATCAAAATTTCCCTGCATGTATCTCATATAACTTCCGATCCAAAAATTTCGTGTCTGGGAAAAAATGTACCTTAATCGTATTATATGCACTAATCAAAACGGTGCAATTCAACATATTAATTTTCAACCAGTAAGTATCGCATGTTAAACAAATATTTTAGCTTCTTCTAAAATGAAGAACGTAACACATTTCGATGTCGAGAATTGATTTGAGGAGAAAGAATAAAAATGTTCTTTCATTACTAAGAAGTAAGAGATCATTTTCACCATGATGAATAATCACGTAAACAGACCCATAACCCCGAATTGAATCCCCCTGAAACATATTATAGCAGGTAATTTTCGAAAACTAATTCGCTAAAAACAATTCTCTGGGATCTAATCCGTACCCAACAAAGTTCATGTGTTTATGTCGGGAAGTTTTGGCGGTAAGTGAGTATAAATACCCAGACAGACAATCGAATGGACAGCGTTTCAGCGATATATAATAAGATGTGAGAAGGGAATTAAAAAAAAAAAAGCACTAGATACTTTCCTTCAGTCTATGTAAAAAAAATACGAAAAAAAATAAAACCAACGTTTACTCAATGGAAAGATAAAATAAGCAAAACTGTCAATTGAAAAATACAACATCTAGAAAACTTTAAAAACTCACAAAAAAACAAACCCTGTGCTAAAAAAGAATCTAGATATCAAAATATCTTAAAGAACTTAGGAATAAATTTCCTACAATCAAATGAAAAACTAAGACTAAAAGTAAAGAATCAGTTAAAAGTACTATCAAGTATGTATTGGATATCGAAGGTGCAAAAAACCCAAACGACGTTTGATATATCATACTCTCTAAAACATGTAGTTCTAAACCTGAAAGAGTTATTTCGAAAGTTTTCGAACTAATATAAAATCAGATACATAAATTCCATATCAAAAGTAAATTCTATTGTAACTTAAATCTGTCTTGGATAATTAACTACTATCAGTCAAAGAAATGCTGGATCGTATAAACGCTCGTAAAAACTCCAAACCCACTTCTACGTACGAGTTTAGAATACTTCATACCAAAATTCCGCATGTAGATTTCATTTTAGAATGGAACAATACAATAGATCTAGCATTTGCAGGTGGTCAAAATAGCATACATTAGTGTCGCAAACACTCAAGATTTTTGGTGCAAAAAAGGAAATAAAAAACTTTATTTTAGTAAATCCACCCTGAAAACAATTATTTGTCATCTTATTTACGGAAATTTTTCAAAATAGGTCCCAAATTACCTTTACAATCGTTTTTTTCTGAATTGTTAAACACGGTCTAGGCGATTAATCAAAGCGATGCATAAATACCTTGAGACATTTCATAGTATGGATCAGGAGGGGAAAAATGAAAATTCAACGACGTATGAATAGAGATGGCATGATATAGGGATTTTGCTGTCACTTAACCCCGATAAAGAGCAGACAGAGATAGATTTTCTTTTACAATGACTAAGAATATTTCTGTATCCTATATATTTGTCCATATATGTTCCGCTTAAATTTAACAGTACGGCCGTGGAATTTTATCCAATGTTCGATAATATTATAAATCTTGTGTGTGTGTGTGTGTGTGTGTGTGTGTGTGTGTGTGTGTGTGTGTGTGTGTGTGTGTGTGTGTGTGAATATCTAGATGAAGAAAGGTGATTGTTTGGAGGGGGGAATACAAGGATGCACATTGACTGAGTACCGGACCTCCTGCTGAGAGAAGAGGTGGCTGCTCAAATTTCTTCGAAGATAAAATTTAAGAATTATCCAGAGGTTTTCTGTGGTATATAATATCGTGCTATCGAGGGAGTGGAATCCTGGTGGGGTAATGCGACCCCCGAATTAAAGCTTTTGGTCAGTGTACTTTGAACATTCAGAGAAAAAAGGTCTAGATGTTCCACGAAGAAAAAAAAAACTCGGGTGGAGATATAAGAAAAACAAATAAAAAAGGCAAGAACATTTTTCCATAAAAATCATAAATTTGTCAGTGTATAGACCACTTGGATTCAGCAGTTGACCTGTAGAATAGAATCCATAGTTGGGGGTTTTGGGTCATGCATCCAACAGGAACATCATCATCAGTCTTTTAACGTCCGTCGTTAGACATACACTTTCCCCAGGATTCGCCAAAATTCCCTATCATGGGCATCACAGAGCCAGTATTTCCTGAATCTGTCTCGTTCATCTCTCCATCTTGCATTCTGTCGGCCTCGGTTTCTCATGTGATCTCTGGGGATTCATGTCGTGAGACGTGATGTCCATCAGTTGTCTTTCATTCTTACAACGTGGCCTGCCCATCACCATTTGAGTTTTTAATAGATTCTATGATGCCACGAACACCTGTTTTCTTCCTTATATACTCTGCTGTCTTGTGATCTCTCCATGTAAGGTTGAGCATGATTTTCTCATGTGCACGTTGCATACTTCTCAGTTTGCAGGTCTGTCTCTTGGTTAGGTTCCATGTAAAATGAAATGCTATTCTAATCTAAATAGCAAAGGAAAAGAAAACTCAAATAAAACAATATCAATGTATCAGAAATAATGATGATACTCTGCATCTTCGCATTAACATACACGTGGAATGGTTGTATTCTTTCAACACCGTTATGGGATGTCATGGGGAAAAAATCTGTACCGCTTTTTAAAGTTCTCGGAACGGATCAATAGTTGGTGACCCCCCCCACACACACACACACACGCACACCAATTAAGCTTATAAAATTAGGAACCAAATTCAAGTAATACTAATAAAGTCAACC
>OY735201.1:24190386-24337886 GCA_963457665.1 Thysanoteuthis rhombus
TCTTATAAAGTTTTGATAATGCTTTTAACCTGAAGCATTTTAAACTGCGAAATAAACTGTAATACTGCTTTGCTTATCAACTTTTTAATTTCATTTATTTAAATATATTGTGGATTTACGGCGGGTGAAGTCTTTTGTTTTTAACACTTTACTTCATAAAAGCCGACCGACTGCTAACCTTGAGTAGTTACTCGCGGCATGAGCCTGATACACGCATACACACACAAAGTAGATCGGGTGGGGGAGCAGATAGGAAAAAGTCAGCGTCTGGCGTGCTTACATAGATAAAGGTATCTTGGTATCTGATATTCACGCCATCAGAATCAGAGATATTTTCCTGCAGACAACCTAGTCTAAATGCTCGCTTATTATTTCTTATCGTAACTAAGTACATTTTTCGACATGTTTATTATTTCATTTCTTCTTCTTCTTCTTCTTCTTCTTCTTCTTCTTCTTCTTCTTATTATTATTATTATTATTATTATTATTATTATTATTATTATTATTATTATTGAACAAATGTAACCGCCAAAAGTGACCAAGAGTTCTATCCTTGACCATATAGGACCAACCCTCGGCTTAAAAGGTGTAGTCAGCCTTGAGCAAGTCGACTTCACCTTAAAACTTACTCGGGCTGGAGGGTTATTCCGTATACCTGCCCTGCATTCTATTGACTTACTATCTTCGTTCGCAGAGCTAAGACATTCATTCACCTAAATACTCACACTCACATGTATGTATAGATGCAGTCAGAATGTAAAACTTCTATCACAGATCATCTTTTGAAATAACAGCTTAGAATTAGTTTTCTTTTCTTGATTCAGATCAATTTACGACACTATCCTTCTCAACAAATAAGTGATGGATAATTCTTAAATGTATCTGAGAATCGAGAATTAAAAGTATTGCAGTGTGTGTGTGTGTGTGTGCCTCTGTGTGTGTGTGTGTGTGTGCCTCTGTATGTGTGTGTGTGTGTGTGTGTGAGAGACTGTGTGTAAATATTTATCATTTTCAGACTGTCTGTTATGTAGGCAACAAATGCTATGAGTTGTCATTTTGGGCAATATGCAGTACGAAGTGCCCATGGTCAAAAGGACTTAGTTCAATTCTATAAACGTTTTTCATTCACTACTTCTCTACTTTTAAACAGTACAAGCACTGTGTGGAAATCTGCTATTCTTTCACACACGTGATCTCTTATCACCAGAAAATCATTCTTTCTTTTTGATATTTTTATGTGCATTAAGAGAGATACAACTACTTTCTATGACATCATTTCAATTATTGCCGTGAGGTACCTAATCATCATCGAAACCAATCATCATCATGAAAAAGCGTGTTATTATTCGCCTTGTTTTTATTTGCCTTACTTAATTCACAAAGTTTTTTTTCACGCGGAGGACTCAAAGTTCACAAAAGATATGTGCTCACCCCTAATGAGTTGTTATGTTGAATAGATGACTCTAGTAGAAATAAGCTATCACAAGCTTTCAAAGACTACATACGTTATAAAATGATTTTCCTTTCGCTGATCTCTGGCATTGGTCTCATGGAGCTCATCGCCATGGGACCCCATCCCCGGGAAAATCCCTTGCCCCTTTGGATGAATGTGATGTGAAATTATTTTAGCCAGTCAATTTTTACTTTTACAACTTTATATGATTTGTTTTGGCAGAGTGAAAAACCGCTAAATTAGTGCAGGCTAAAACATTTGGCCATTTTGAGGCCATTTTTCGGCCAGATTTATCATCTTTTTGAGATTTGGGGGACATTATCACTAACAATTCTCATTGCAAGCATATTTACTGCAACATCAACTCCACCGTCGACATTGTTGACGCTATAAATAACATCAGAGTGCCATCACCTAGTTTATCAAGGTTTCAATTCTCATCACCAGCGGTAGCAGCTTCAGCTCCATCACCGCCTCCATTTTCATGATCTTCCTCCGCTGCCAAAATCATCATCAAACACAACAGCTTTACAATCACATTCACAACCCCCACCATCATCTTCATCATCATCATTCCCAATATCAATATCATTACCACCATTGCAGCCATGTTTATCCTCTTCCTCCTCATCGTCATTAGCTTCACTGAGGCTATATTGCTGATCGTTGCAACCACCATCACATCATGACCACCATCAAAACTATTGAGAGAGGTGGAAATAGGGTTGGAATACGCAGGAGTACGGCATATACGTACTTCTCAATTTTCATTTTTTTGTATGTGTGTTCAATGCCTACTATTAGAGTCATGTATGCATATGTATTTCCGAAAACACAGCCCTACCGTCTATGAAGTTCGGAAAACCAATTTTCATCACAAGCCACTTTTATCTTCATTACCATTTCTACCACTTCCGAAGATTACCATCACCCAGTGCCAACGCCAAAATCATTATCTTATTCACAAATGCCATGATATATCATCATCATCATCATCATCATCATTATGATCATTTATTCTACAGATACCCTTGTCATCTCAACGACCGCTATCGTTTCCCCCACTCATCCATCGTTACACAATTTACATCTTGTCATCGATGTTAATTCTCCATAAATAATTCGAATCAAGGAACAATGATCGATTTCTTTTATCGTTTATTAACAACAGAGAAAATCAAGAATAAAAACCAAACGGACCGACGGCGTTGTCTAATTCTTACGGTTTTCTCAAATGTTAAACAATCGAAGAGAGAAAAAGATCTAAAAACAAGAAACCGAATATCGCAAATACGGCAAAATATGATTTATTCAAAAAAAAGAAGAAATAATTGCAGAAAAGCTTTAGGTTACAGTGTATGCATGCAAGATATATCTTTATATGTAGTGAGAGCTAGACAGACAGGAGGAGAGAAGGAGAATGTGCATTAGTGCACACACACACACACACACACACAAATACCACATTTCTTTTATCTAGTTAAAACAGAGGGAGTATGATGCTTAGATTAACGATGGCCTGGAAACAGTGAACCTAGTGTTTCAGTTCATTTTGCAGTAATGCCCTTGGGATGGACATGATTCCTTCTACGATGTAAATAGGAAAATGGTCTGGCAACCAGTCTAGAAGACAGATAACTCTAATTCCAAACCAGGGAGTAGCGTTCCCTCAAGGTGGTTGGATGCCAATTTTTACTTCCTTCCGGCAACTCTTGCAGCTAAATTGAAGCCAAATGGATCGCTCCGCTTTCCTGACCACATCAGTGAGGCCTAGAGGGGATTCTGACGACTTGGCACTCCAGGTTCTCCATACACTTCACCCAGGCTGGCGCGCTGGAGAGGTCACCATCGCTTACTGAGACATACGTACGTCTCTTCTATTATGATGATCATTATAATAGCGATCGTATTTTTATCCCAATTGTTATCATCACCAGCGACATTTTTAATGTTGTTATCATTTACACTAAAAGTATCTGGAGTCCAGAAATCAAGTGACAGCAAATCTCCCCTAAATATCTTAGATATTTTTGTCTACCTCGGTAGTGTTGTCTGTTCTATGTCAGTTGCGCCTGGCATTTCTAACTATTCCAGTTTTCTTGTGAGTATATTTTAAATCGTTGTAGCTGTTCGAATGATTATGGCTACGGCAATCATATTCACCTTGCAGAATTTCTGTAACTCTCGTGTAAGATTTTTATAACCTTCAATTATCTTGTCTTCTGTTTGGCAGATTTGCCTTTCTTTCAAACAGCTAAATCTGATCTACGTTCCTGGATGAACAACTGTCTGTATTTTAAAGTTATTCGACTCTTGACAATAGCAGAAGCAAAAGAAACAGATTTTTTTTAATTTTTCATTTAAAAAAAGAAGTCATCCTATGATTGATAATAGCGATAAAACACGTGGTGATATCAGTAGTTGTACCGAACAAGGCAGTTGCAATAGGATTTGTGTTTTAGAAAGTTGTTCAACGATTAAATCTATTCTAACAATTTTGAAAAAAAAAGGATGATTAATGGATAAGTTACTTTTCTTACCTTTAGTTTGACATTGATCCCTGAAAAGATCTTGATTTAAAAAAAAAAAGGGTGAATGCAAACTAGGGATTAATTGAGCATGGGTTGTCTAAAATAAAAAATAAGGTTCTTTCTAGATATGATAAGTAAATATAAAGATTTTCAGCCCTCTAACTCCATTTGTGCAGCCTGTACAGATGATACATGAGTACACAGCTTGCCAGTCATATGGGCTTAAAAAACTGAAGAAACCTATTTTGACATTTTGGTGAATAGTTTTCCTTGATGGTTTCTAATAAATCTGCATTATTGAATCATTAACAATTATCATATCCATTTATGTGATTAGGTTATAAAAGTTTCAGTTTCAATGGATCCGTAATAATGAACTTCTCTTCGAAACCACTCGGAGTGGGCCTTCAGTTATATAAGAATTCCTTTAATTGCTTTACTCTTGAGTAACTTTACTTACAGAGGGAAATGGACACTATCAAGTAATTACCGTTATCCAAAAAATGTAACTTTTAGCATCTTAGCACTCCTCATAACTCACACGTTTGAATTCTGATACTAAGTATCAACTAAAATATAATTTGAAGATTGGATATCAACTGGTAAATAACTACTCTTACTCCAGAAATGCCATAATGACCCAACATGACACCTTGATAATCGTAGATCATAGGACCAACCAACCAACCAACCAACCAAAATAGTTGATGAGTTATTAGCATATGCAACAAATCGTAGCCAAGTTTTGATTTTTTAGGAGCAACTGGTTTTCAAGAAGTTAATGATCCATGCAGCCTCGTCCGACACCAACATCTTGAATGTGTTGAAAATAAAGTAACTTTTCTTCTCAAGTTGAAGAATCTTATAAGAAAAGGGTCCATTCTTCAGGGTGACACTTTTGCAAAACTTGTGGAAGTTCTTCAAATCTCTGGCTCACTTAATGTTCTTGAAAACAATCATAACGAAAGAAAAAAATGTGTTTTCGACATCTGGTGACCGCTAGTTGTTTTTTGTTGCTTGTCGGGCAATATCCGATGCTCACTGAATGTTTTTAGAGCCCTCGACTCATGTTCCAATTCTTACTAATGTGTAAAATATGAGTCTAATGCCAAGGGAGGAGGCAGCTGGCGCCGGCCGTTTATTTTCGCTTAACTAAACAAGGCTTGCTGGTTTATCTCAGAGGTTAAAGCATACGACTTAAGATTAAGCGGACTTAGATTATTTACTCACTACTGACACAAAGACATTTGTTACGACAAAGGACACCTAAATAAAGAGAACTGATTGATGTAATACAGAATATTAACTAAATAAGGTTTTTCTTTTCTCTTTCCAGCAATCTGTAATCCCGAAATGATCGATGCCCAAGCGTTTTCATTCGGGATATTTTTTGCGAAACTATTTTTGACAAAATTGGATATGTCGCCTATTTTACGCAGAGTAAACCAACTGCCATATGGTGATGCTTATTTTAGGTTGGTCGGTTACTAATACGAGTTACTTTTTAATCTAGTGGATGAATTCGTTGTAATTAGTTTGACTGAACATACATTTAGATTCAAAATTTATACATCTCTACTTTTAGTCCTCTACTTGACTTCTGGAGCCAAACTATGTGAGTGTCAACCAGTTACACTTGAAGTTATCAACATATAGACCTTAGTTTTTAATGGAATTATAGAAGTTATATTCCTTTTTCAAAAACACCCAACTTCCAGAAAACATTGTACAACTTTAAACCTTAGGATGATGTGATGATCCATTTAATAAGAAACAATTTGCCTCATCATTTCAAAATGTTTTAGACTAAAGGCCAGGCATCTAGACCTAGGGTTAGAGTGATCGGTCTGGGGACGGGATATTTGTTCTGCATACCCACATATTATAAACATGACACAACGTCTTTAGTTGCCAATAAATGAGTGACTTTCTCGGTCAATATTGCAGACACTAAGGCGTACGTCTCATCCGGTACATTGGGTAAGGCTGGATGGGGAGGGATTTCTGATCACAAGGTTAGAATTTCCTTTGACAAATTCATTGGCAGAGAATTGTAGGTGACTGGTAAACTATTTTCAAACCATTATAATTTCTATTCTCAATGATGCTGATATTGTCGTTATGTACCTTTATACAAAAGATTTTTGGTGGTCCTTGCTGGACATAGAGTGATTGCAAGTCTCAAGCACCTTCTTTAGTATTTTTGCTGTCTTTAATAGAGCCATAGCTGGAATGGTCCCTATACGTCTTTGCATTATTAACTCCTGAATATCTTTATAAACTTATTTAGGACTACCTGGTTAGTGTTCCATGAATTATAGGCCAGAATTCGAACTTCACATGCCCTAATTTTTGCCATTCCCAAGCAGGGTCTTAATATTTCCGCAAATTGTTTTTGCTGTTTGTTTTTACTTTATTTATGCAGTGTGTAATTCACTAGACGATTTCAAATGTAAAATCGATGCCTCAGACGTATATATTTTTACGCCAACGAAAATCTCCGCGGTTGTGTCTTTGATGCTAGCAATTATATGTGCACATATATATTTGAACCAATCTATCCATCTATCTATCTCACCCCCCTCTCTCTCTCCCTATATACATATATTTATGTATGTGTGTGCGTATGCACATTAGTGTGTGTATGTGTGTGTGTGCGCATTTGTGTGAGCGTATATGTACAGTCGTACTTACATACACACACACATATATATGGTTGTTGCATCAGATGACTCAGGGCTCACGCTAGCACTACGGTGCAGCTGGAAAGGAACTCAGTTTGTGGATGACACATCTCTTAACTACTCGCTCATGGGCGGCCATTCAGCAAGTAAAATCCATCTCAGTAAGCCTCAGAACTCAGAGCTTGTCAGTTTGAAGAAAACGGCCAAACTCAACCTACTTCCCGACTCAAGTATCACCCACTTGCCATGTTCCGCTGGTGAAGCTGTAAACATTCTTGAACTTTACTTGGGATTAGATTGTGTCATATCCTCTGGTGATGAGATGGAGTAAGACATATACAACACATGGTTAAAGCAAGCAAAGCCTTTGATAAGCTGTACGAAAGTGTCCCAAACTACAAGAACCCCAGGAAAAGAATTATCGGCTATAAAATTATTGTGCTATCTACCCTTTTTTATTGGGCCAATACTGGGTACGACTTCTCGTATGCTTTTATCAAGCTTGTCTTCTTATCATTCTCGGTGTGCATTGGTGTGTCTTTATTCCAAACACCAAAGAACTCAACACAGCTGGCGCCACGACTTTTGAAGCCATGCTGTAAATGTCTAAACATATCTGGGCAGGCAGTGTAGTGGAGATGAAAGGCAGATATATCCCAAAGACATTCCTGTTTGTTGAAATGGTCTCTCGTCAGGAGAGAAGAGAAGCGCAACAAAAGAAAGATAGAGACTCCTTGAAAAGAACCCGATCATATCCTGCCGACTTGAAGCCAAGGAGATAGTAGGACTACCTTGGACAAACCACCTGAATCAGAGCAGACGCAACATCGTGAAACCAGAGATCCCTGTTTCGTATTAGTCGCACCATAACCGGAAGTCAGGACATGAAGATGATATATGAACATTATGTCACATACGTGTGTGTGTGTGTGTGTGTATATATTTGTGTATCATGGCTTGAGATTTGCAAGTATGTACGCAGTGTGCGTTCATGAGCTCGTATATATATATGTGTGTGTGTCAGTGAGAGAGAGAGGGAGAGAGTGTGTGTGTGTGTGTATGTTGTGCGTTTTTTCCTTGCAATTTTTGGATCAATACTCGTCTGCTGATCGAAAATTACTGAAATAACTTCTCATCTAAATGGTCTATACTAAGACAAATTTCCTAGTGTCCCTGAACTACCTTAGATATCGAATAAATGTTACCTGATTCGAGAAGTGGATTTCTTGTGGCTGTTCTGCCATATAAACACTATGACAACGATACAGTACAGCTTTTTCTGGACTGAATCGGATGCACACTTTCACGTCTCATGGCAAAAAACATTTCTGATTGCACAGATCATCCTGAATTCCTTCCGTATTTACTGCAATATACGATACTTATCATTACAATTCAAAGTAGGATTCCGATTTCAGTGTTATTTGACTCTGGTTCTTTCGACTGACGAACCCTTAGCGCAATTCCGATATTTTCAAGGCATCGTAGAATGATTGTGCACTTATTCCTCACGTGCCTTTATTGCAAATTGAGTAATTGTCAAGTGAACGTCTTTATCACATACCAATGCAGATAATTGTTGGGTACTGTCACATTTCGTTCGGCATTAGCAAGTTTTGTTTGAGCATAAGTCATGTGATTAAGAGCGGTGCAATTTAACAGAGCTTTGAAGAGACAAACGAAATCATATTGCAAACACCAAAAGACGCAAGTCGGCCAGATTGTGAATTGAGTTACGATTCAAGTAGTAAGAAAATATTCATTACCTCGTATGAGAGGACAACTAGGACATAACTACAAGGATCAGTTAGTCAGGGTTAAGCTGAGAAAACATTGACAAAGTAAAAACAAGAAGATAAAACATTGGTGATAGTAAAAACTGTGATGTAATAAAAACTAATAGTATCCATTTAGTCATGTCAGATCCATGTATCATTTCTAACGGGCACACACAATAAACCAATGTAATACAAATCTGCATATCACGTGCACTACATAAGCACTTCATCATAGCATACAAAATAGAGTAGTATAGACAGAGAAGAAAGACAACATGGAAAATAAAACTGAAAATTCAGTATATGCCGTACGTTTCCTTTATGTAAGTTTGAAACCTGTTCTAAAATATTTCTGTTCCGTTTATCTACCTCTGCCAACGAAGCAGAAGAGGTGTGTGTATTTGGTCGTTTGTCCCCTGTTCACACGATATCTTCGAAAGTACCAAATGGATTTCAATTATATTTTGTGGAAGAATGTCAATGGGGTTAGGAAGAGATGGTTGGTCGTTGTGGTAGATCCATTTTTTAATCCAGGGATATTTTTCCCCCATACTTTTATGTGCACACGTTATTTTGAAAATATTTGATAATTGCCATCATTTTACGTCTTGCCGGAAATTTGAGAAAGAAATTAATTATAAACCAATTTTTTCCTCGCATTACTTACGTATGAGTGAAAGATCAGCAATTCGCTTCAACGAGTAACAACGACTAGATTATCTGAAAGGAGATAAAATATGAATGAATTATAAATTATTCAAGTTACGTCCATCCAAATTTACGCCCCAAAACAGTATGCGACGCAACCTTACACTGAATAAATATGGCACAGTGTATCTGCTTAATATAGTTATTAGGAATAAAAAAAGTGTTTCGAAAAGAAAAAAATCGTACTGGAATTATGCATCTGTCTGGAAGATCGGTAAAATAAAAACTCATTAGAGACTAGAAACTTTCAAATCTACATAAAATTACATGAATAACATTATTTATTTTTTATGGAATATCAGACAACATCTTAAACATATTTTGAAGTGAAGCTGATTATTATATCAAAAAATACTCTTTTTTATTTATTTTTTTATTAAAGGAAGTATTATAAATCATCATTTTATAATTTCATGAGTACTTTTTACCATCATCTTAATAATGCTTTTTATCGCAACTTTCACGCTGGTCGATTTCCCCCCGGCAGAGTGTTATTTGGACTTCTACCTTTTTGTTCGAGTACTAGGGTACTTCAACTGGTTGAGCAGTCGATGGGGGGGGGGGTTATACCGAGTTTCCTGTGGGAGATGTTGGTTCAAGTTCCAACTAAGGGTGATTCTTTTTTTTACAACCAACCCTGTTCATTCACTACCACAGAGGGGGATCGGTCCGAGTAAGTAAAATAAGTTAGGATGAAAATAAAAAGTTGTCATGAATTGTTAAAACAATCCTTTGAAAAATATGCTTTTTTCTTTAGTGAGAGTTAAAAAAATCATAAAAACAAAGAAACACATTTGAAATCGTTAGATTTCAGAATTAATAATCGTGTCATCTACAGACAACTGGTTCGTTGTATTACAACTCTTCAGTGTGGTTATTGACTCGATCTCCCTTCCAGTACTGCTAGGCAGGGTCGAATATATATATATATATATATATATATATATATATATATATATATATATATATATATATATATATATATATATATATATATATAATGATTAATACACACACATATATACATATATACTGATACAAAAATATACATCAATACATATGTACATTGATAAGTTCACAGTCCAATGATAAAAAATATTAATTTTATACAACAAATATTAATTTATCAACATAATCTTCTCCCATGTTAAAGTTCTCAATCGTGATTTTTATTCATGAAGATCGAACAAGTCTTATATTCTCTATACCTCAGCAATCTAGATTTTCTGACTTATTGTCTTCATTCAGGAATTTTAGGTTTTATTTGGAGGGGGCGTTCTATAACGATGTAATAATGCAGCTGAACTGGTTCTTTACTTTCCGTACGATGTACAAAACTATAGAATGAAGCAAAAAGACATGGGGAGATAATAAGTAGGAGGGATGAAGTAAAGACGGTCAAGGGGAGAGCTGAACAGCTACAGAAGTAGAGGAAAGTTTAAGGAAGAAGAAAAGGTTAATGACCTCAAAATAAGGGTAAATCGAATGGAGAAAGAGTAGAGGAAACAGGTAAACAGAAAAAAGAGCTGAACCTTCCCAGAATAAGAAGGAAATTTGAATTCTATGAACAGAAAGTGACTTTACATTGAGCTCATCGGTCACCGAAGGCGGTCTTCAGGTGAGTAATGCTAAAATCTGATTTTGCTTATGTGTGTGGCTTCTGAGAAGCCAAAACGATGAACTGTAATGTATCAAAACATCCCTAACACGCTACCTCAAAAAATGGGGAAAAAAGCCAGGTTCATGTGGAATCTTATAATAATACCTCGAAGTATCCGTTCATGTTTACTCTGATAATTATGATCTATTCTCCATTTATCTATCCAAATATATAGAAAGACAATACTGAATGTTTGATTTTGTTTCTTTGAGTGACTTCTATGTAGCCGAAACGATTTATTGCAGCCAGAGCTGTTGTATAAAGATACCCCTGAAATACGTTAACTTAACGAATGCAAAAGAAAATGGGGGACTCTATTTGCTTTCTCACCGATTGGGCACATGTTTGTCTAGTTTATGAGCAAATGATGAAAACAGTAAGAAAATGAAAATACAAATCCTTTTAATATCAATTTGGAATCATCTGTCTTTTGAGGATTTTTTTTTTCGATCTTCGAAGTCCTTTTCCTCCGGTGATACCTGTAAAGAAATAAGGAAAATAATAAAAGATTTGGGATAGCTGCGTTTCTAATAACTAATATCTTAACCAAAATGAGTTTCAGATGTGTCCAAAGTTCTCAATAAAAAGCTTTTCAGTCGATTGGTCTATTGGTCGGTTCCAATTACTTTAATCAACAGAACGAGGAAGGAAGGGGGAGTTATGTTATCATTAAAAAGCGTGACGTCATTAAAGGAACATCTAATCTGATGAATTGTTTTACCAATGCTATGATACCAAAATAAAATGTACGATGTCTGCATTTCTGATTTTTGATGGCAAGCATTGCTATCAATAACACTTGTTACATGAGGGAATTATTCCTTTAGAAAAGGGAGCTCTGTTCAGAGCGTCATGGTTTGGGAGGGGCAGACATAGGTTAAATGTCGTACTTGCATTTTTCAGACAACACTATTTTCAGTGTTTTCAACGATACTATCGTTTCAAAGATGTTTAGAACATGAGAAAAATCATATTATTCACTAATTGCAAAAGTAGCAAGACATGGTAATCAAACTATGTAGCAAAGCATTAATTCAATTATTAATTGTTAATTAAACTTATGTCCAAGTCGGAGGCTGAAGTTGACTTCGTTTTCCACTGTAAGGACTACAAAAATAACAGCAACAATCCTCACCTATTTTAGGGGAGTTTATGCTTCTCTGTTTGTAATGAAAAGAACTGCCAAAGCGGCGTGGAAGACAGAACTTCACGGGGAAACATTGACTTACGGTGGCGATAAAAATACCAAGGTCAAGAATAGTGTATTAAGATGTAAAGAACAGAGAACGTAGCAAGATATGAGCTTCTTCCAGAGGACAGATTGTCTTCAGCAGCCAATGCAGGAAAGTGGGCCTCTCTAGCATGGGCCTCGCTGGTCAGTTGAAGACCTGCAACAAATGTTGAAAAAAAAAAAGCGACAGGCAGTATATAACAGTAGCGACGAGCATTCGAACTTACACGTGAGACACATTCGTTAGACGTGTGAACTTTAAAAAGCAAACACTCAAAATGGAAGAGCTAGAAACTATTTTGCAGCAACAAACGGGGCTGTAGGCATGAATGTTCTTGTAAATGACACAGACTAATGTCAGCTGTTGTTTCACATCAAATACGATAGTGAATTCGGTCGCTGAATTCTGCAACGACCCGGAGAACGGAGTAACTTTCGAAGCATGGTAGTGACGCAACGATTTTTTTAAATGCTATACAGATTGGCCAAGCGATAAGAAAAGTGCGATTTTCATTGTGAAAGTCGAGTACAACAGAACACAAAAAGTTCTGTATTTTCATCTTGCCCAAAATAACTAATGACTTGAACATAGACGATACATTAAACGTTCTAACCGATATGTTAGGTCCTAAATCATCCAGGGATGCAGATATTCGAGCAAGAATACTTTCTAAAACTGAGCAAGACCCTATAGTAAATCTACAGTCAGTTACCGATGACTGTCCAAGTTTAATAAATCTAAACTGTGACACAGCAGAAATAGAAAACCCTGCGAGCGAGTTAATTGTACATGCTATTCCGGGGAACAAAAAAAAAACGGGAGAAAAAATCGGATATCTCCCTGTCCTTACTTGAAACGTAGTGCGTATCATTTTGTGGAAATATTGTCCGTTCAATAATCGTACATGTCACATATATGTGGTAAAAAGAGCCATAAACAATCTCATTCGAAAACAAATAAACAAACAAAATTAATAAATCTACAAAAAATAATTCCTGCCCTGGTAACTCTGTAAATGTGATTTTAACGACCAGGGGGGTTGATTTTCGCACGGAACATTCGTAAAAGTGAAAATGAGTGATTTTTCTATAAAATTACAGCTTGACACTAGCCCTGATATAGCCATCATATCAGAATTGGAAATATAACAAAGGGGGAAATTAAACTCACTACTTCTCAACTGTTAAAATGAATTGCGTGCAATCAGAATAAAGTAGATGAGTTCATCTTGACTTGAAGTTGCATTTCATATCTCAGAGATTCGTCTTACTTAGACGACGCTTCAACCTATTCGGCCATGGAAAATTCGCAGTTAAACTAAATAGTAGGGCAGGAAACGAGGAAAAGATTTTAGTGATTACATGTGGGACCATTATGTGGAAGATTAAGAAAAGGAATTTAGTGATTACACGCGGGACAATTACATGTGGCAAATGGGGAAAGAGTTTAGTGATTACTCGTGGAATAATTACAGGTGCGAAATAGGGAAATGTGTTTAGTGATTACATATAGGACAATTAGATGTGGGAAATAGAGAGAAGACTTCAGTGATTACATGTGGGACAATTACACGAGATTGAGAAGTCAAAAGAAAAGGGAAAGTCCCAGAGAAAAACAAACATCAGAGAGGGAAGAGAAGGAAAGGCGGGAGGTCACTTGGCACAGAAGATGTCGATGGCAAGCGTTGGAAGGAAAGAGATAATAAAGAAATAGAGAGAGATTAGGAAGGAACGTAAGAAGAAAAAATGAAAGATCTACGAAAAATAGTCTCCCAGGAACAAAAGTGAGAGTTTTAGAGGCAGAAGAAAATAAAAATAAAATAGGAAGGGATGCCGATCGTGAGAATAGATTGAAGCAACTAAACAGGAAGTTCGGAAAACAAATAAATGAGGCAGAAGAAAAGAGACAAATAATAATAGCATTGACAAAAATACCGATTGTTGTCGGAGCCCAGGGATTACTCAAAGAAAGGGACCAGTGAACTTGCCGACAGCATACCTGGAATGCCCAGCGTATATGAAATACAGAAAATAGCTCTTACCTCCACTGCACACATTATTAGAAAATTCTTGTCAATGTGATTGTATGTACCACACTTAGCGTACATCGCTTTATGTATATACAGAAATATGTTAGCATAAGTGTTGTATTGTCTCTATATGTAAAAACCTAGCCCCTTCTTTTTGCCCCCTTCTCTCCAAAGCCCGGACTGTCATAATTCACAAAGTTGCCAGGCTTAGGTTTCAGAAGACAGAAAAAGAGAGAGAAGGAAGGACAGAAAGAAGGACTGAAAAAGGAGACCGGGGAAAAAACAAAAGGAACCGGTCTGGTTAATGACTCATTGGAAACGGTCACATGACCAACGTCTTTTGGCAAGCATGTTGTGTTAGGGATGATCTATTAAGAAAATTGGAAACGGGGGATCGATGAATAAGTTACTCCTCTCACCTTTTGCTGGGCAGTGATCACCAACAGAACACGCCATAAACAAGATTGAATATTTCAAGACAAAAGATAAGGGACATATTTAGCATAACTTTACATTGTAAATTGAACAAACACTTAGAAAATTATTAATTAACTGGAATAAATTTCTAAATTTTCAGTCCATTGATGTAGTCTATACGCGTGACACATTCATAACCAGCCAGCCTGATCAACTTGAAAACTGAAGAAATCTATGTTGATGTTGACAGTTTTGGTTGACAGTTCCTGAAAAAAAGATAGAAAGGAACAGTGTCGCCGAATCAAAAAACATTCTGTCGCTAGTTTGACGGCCAAAAAGCGTTAAAAGGTGCTAAATTGAAAGTTGACGAAAATGCCGGAAATGGCCGAAATACAGCAAAAAGAGGCTGAAGTAACCTAAAACACGTCAGAAATGTCCCAAAATCTTAAGCACCTCCCCGTTAATTTAACGCTCTTTTGCACACAAAAAACACTGAATTGGCAACACATGAAAGGAAGAAAAAAAAAGGAGAATGGGGGGGGGGGAGAAAACGGAAGAAAAAAAATAAGTATTGAAGGAAAAGAATGGAAATGAGGTAATAGCTCATGCAGACATAAAAATGGAATTCTGGGAATGTCCATTGAAAAAGAAAGTCAACCATGGTACATAAATGGACGACAGTATTCTGTGAGGAGATGCAGATCCTCACGAATCATTAAAATCACACATGACACATGCAATCACATAAAGATACACATGCGCAGACAATAGCTTAAGATCATTGCAATCAAAACCGATATATATGTATTCGAATGCATGTATATGTGAATAAAACACACCTCTAACCGTAAAAAAACTGTTACAATCATTTTCAGCCTTGGCAGCGGTCAGCATATGTACATGTGTGAACATCTGTTTGCATTGACGTGTACAAATTAACATATCCTCATTGATACATCTGCCTTGTATCTGTATGCATTATTGCAGAGATATGTTCACGTCTACATCCTTATGGATATTCATTAAGCTTGGCTCGGTCCAGTACGAGGACTAATTGAAGGGATTAGAGGTCAGAAGATTTGGTTGCCTATCTTCCAAGTGACAAAGCCGGTCTACATCTTCAAAGTCAGTCTTCGAAATACCGGCTCGAATACAGACAACTGGCGTCGATTAGCAACACGCAAGTACTTAGGCCAGCGTGATTCAAACCATTCCAAGGAAACCCCGGATTCCGTGCAACCTTTCCAAGGGTTCCTCGAAATAAAGTGATATTTTCACAATATACTTGATAATTCCGTATCACAAAAACAATTTCTTCATGACTTTTACATAAAGAGTTTATACACATCTTTACTGATACTTGATAAATCTGCATATGTTGCGCGTGTGTGCACCGAGATAACTCCACAACTGGCAGTTGTACGAAGGTGATATACGCCACTCATGTTGATCCGTGCACTGGATATTGCAGTGTGAAGTTTGAGTCAGCGGTGTTGGATATGTGGCAGGAGCTCGATTTTCAATAAAAATTAAAACTTGAATGAGCACATTTCTATGACCGTTGAACTGATGTGGTTATGAAGCGATGTGCGTCTCTAATCATTTCGAAGTGGTTCCAAAATGAAATCGAGAGAGCGAGAGAGAGAGAATTACTCCCAGTTCTGCCAGTTGTTTTTGTGTAGAACGAAATCAAATGGAATTGAAGTTAGATGATGTTAAGGCATTTTAAAAAAATATGTTTAACGATGATATTTTTGTTCTGATTGTTGCCAATAACGACATCATAAATAAGTACAGAACGGCATCTCATAGGTTTTTAAAAAAGCGGATACTGCTTTTGAAAGAACATGTCCTAGCTCCGATAATTCCATACACAGAGCCCAAATACAGCAGTTATATACACGTACACACACACACACACACACACACACATATATATATATATATATATATATATATATATATATATATATAAGGCAATCAAGCATGCTCAAGTATATATTCCTACGTATTATAAAATTCACAAGTACATCTATCAACTAACCGTAGTTGGAATGCAACGTGTAAATGCCGATATGTATAAGGATGACTTTCTATATAGATATTATCTAAGATTAGCACAGGAGCAGATGGGAGAGAAATGAGTGTAAAAAGAATGATAGCGCCCTTACGCCGGGTACTGCATCAGCTGTCCCTGCCCGGGCATCACGTGTCTCAAGTTTGCCTGATTCGGTTAGTTATTCGAGGCTAGCTGTGTGAGTGAAATCGATTTACAGGCGTCAGTACCCGAAGTGGCGTCACTATGAAGTGGCTACGGTAATTTATTTATACGAGGTATGGATATTTACAACATATTCGTAAATGTAAGAAGTGGCCATTCATCATCATCATCATCAGTCTCTTAGCGTCCTTCGTTGGACATTGATCTTCCCCGGTATTTGCCACACTTCCCTATCATGGGTATCACTGAGCCAGTACTTCCTGAACTTGTCTAGCTCGTCTCTCCATCTAACATTTTGCCGGCCTTTGTTGCGCATGTGGTCTCGGGGGATCCATGTTGTGAGTCGCGATGTCCATCGATTGTCTGCCATTCTTGCAACATGGCTAGCCCACCGCCATTTGAGATTTTTAATGGATTCTATGATGTCCCTAAGTCTTGTCTTTTCTCGGATGTACTGTGCTGTCTTGTGGTCTCTCCATGTGAGGCCCAGCATTATTCTTTCATGTGCACGTTGCATGGTTCTGAATTTACGGGTCAGTCTCTTGGTTAGGTTCCATGTTTCAGCTCCATAAGTGACTATTGGGAGGATGCATTGGTTATACACCCTTTTCTTTAGGATTAATGGGATCTTATTATTTTTGAAGGTTGAGCTAGATCTGCCAAAGGCTTGCCATCCTAGTGTGATTCTTCGCTTGATTTCTTCTTCTTTTGAGGGTCTCATGTAGTGGCCATTACAATTAATATATAATCGCAACAGTAGCTCATAGTTGTGAGAGAGTCAACTTGTGTTCTATCCAATTATCAAATCAATTTGCTTGATGGCTTAGGTAGTTGCCTTACTGAGGCAAGTGGTTTGAGCCAAGATAAAAAGCCAGGATTTTGAAGCTTTATTTTTTAGGCAACCAACCAGACGTTTCATTGAAGTTTAGTACAATGTGGTTTTTTTTTCGCTCTACAGACTTGTGCCAGACTGAGCCAAGTTTTGTGAATAAATCTTCTATTGCTGTGTCACTTTTCATAATGAGATAATCTGTTTCCGTCCATAAATGTGTGGACAACAAATGAACGGATGGATAAATAGGCTCGACAAAGAGAAACGTAAGAAAATAATTTTTCTAACACAGATATGTTTCGGTTAGGTAGCTTCCAAATGGCAAACGAACCGGAAGTTAAATATATCGAGCAGGGAAAATGGTATCAATAATCCTTCTTTGCTAGGTGATCCGATTATGGCGTCAGAAGATGCTATTATAGAAGTGACGACTTCAAAAGATAAGAGGCAAAAAGAAAAGATGATAAAGAAAAGAGGATAACGACAAGCGGAAAGAAATTGCATTTGTACACAAGTACACATGACATGATGATTGGTGAAAGAGGCATGATTGCTTGGCTGGATTAACCATGAGGTACTTGTGGCATAGGTTCTAAGGGACTCCAGGGGCGGATTTAAGGAGGGCTCCGAGGAGACCATGGCATTTTTTTTTTTACATCAATCGTTTGACAACAGTGGTTGGCTTGGCCCGATTAGAATCTACTTGCTTTTATATATATATATATATATATATATATATATATATGGTAGAGAACCCAAAATATACCTATATCTCTGGTTCCCATTAAAATTAATCTGACCCTGTGTGACTGACTTGTTTTATGGTACTTTCCCGAAAATTGGCTTCAGAAAGTTAACTTGAAGAGAAATTCGCTCATAGCCAACAAGTATCATCACAAGTTTACAGTTTGGGGTAAGAATGATATAAATAGATAGATTGGTAGTTAAATAGATAGACTTATAGTTGTCGTAGATTTTACTTGAAAATTAACATGCTTATTGTTTTGAGCAACAAGAAAATCTTGTTTTGCTTATTTCCCAAGATGGGACGACTTGCTCCTCTCAAAAATCTGTATTCAAAATCTCAATTTTTTTTTTGGCTCACGCGCAGTCAACATACGCTCAAAAAGAATGTCAAACTGTCTCTACCAAGAATCAAGCCCATAAATATATCTATCCGACCCGAAAGCTTTAAACATTGATAGATAGATAGACAAATGGGTTGATATAGATAAGAACAGGTGAACACAATAGATAAACGAAATGGTTGCCAATAAAATAAGAAAAAAAGTGTTTCAATCTTTTCTTTTTTTCTCGTTTTAGTTTTCTCTTTTTTTTTTTTTCAAGAGAAGGGGTTTGTTACAAAGAAAGAAGATTTTGGTCGAGAAATTGGGTCGCAACAGAGACAGTGGAGTGAAACAGCTGCCGGTGGTTAGTAGGGAGGTTCTTTTGGTAGTCATGAAAGATATCTTATTTCTAGCGGAAAAGATTTTATATAAAGTTTTCACCAACGGCATTAAACTTCTGATTCAATAAACAAATCCAGAAGGTTTGTATCAAGTGAGAAACGACGATCATCTTAAAAGAAAAGTCTACCACACGTGTAACAAGAGCCTTTATGATAATCCTCAACATAGCCATTGCAAATTGGGTTACGTGGAAGAGTATTGGACGAAAGATTAATGTCTAAAGAAAGAAAAAGAAATAAATAGGGAAACGAAGAGAACACAATAAATAGAATGGGTATTCGAAATAGAAAAAAAGTGATGTGACAAAAAAGTATTTGATAGAAGAGAATGAAAATAATTTTAAAAAAGTAAGAGAATATGTATGTACGCTGCGCTGAATCGGCAAAATTGCTTTGTTTTATATTATTTTACGAAAAATAAACGAATATGTGATTTCTAATTGAAAGTTTATTCAATCAAAACAAGGATACGAAACATATATCATTTCACAATCAAGGTCATTGTCATCAAAGTCAAACCTTTTTTTACCAAAAAATAAGTTAAATTTTACCAATAAAGCAATTTTGCCGATTCGGCATAACATATATGCTAATTCTTTTACTTTTCTAATTCTTTTTATTCTCTTCAATCAAATATTTTTTTTTGTCAAACTCATTTCTCTTTTTTTTTCTTTTTTTTTCATGTACTTATTCCATTTCTTCTGTGCGTGTCAGGCGAGTAAATCCCTTTGCCTAAGTGCGTGTACCTGTATGCATTAGACACGTATGCACATATGCGTATGTTTTGAATGTGTATGTGTGTCTGTGAGAGAGAATGTCCCCTCTCTTTGCGTGTGGAGGTGTGCTTTTTTGTATTGTTTTGTTTTTTGTTCACACCGAGGAGAAGAAGAGATTATAGACAGGATATGAAAAAACAAAGGGATTAAAACGAGAAGAGCTGAAAAGATACTGAGAGAGAGAGAGAGATAGAGAGAGAGAGAGAGAACAAGAAAAAGACCATGTCATGTGAAGAAAGGTTGAGAATAGATAAAAGTATTTGAGACTGAAATACAGAAAAATTATACAGTACTTGCGCAGACTAGATTTTTTTTATAACGCCAGTTCTATGCATGATGAAATTTTTATGTGAAGAGTACTGAGAAACGTGATTCATTTATTCTATTGTCGTTTAACGATGAATTTATAACATTTCTGTTTATCAATTATAACCTTATTCTATTGGAAGAATTGGGATTGGCACAAGGATTCGGTAAAAGAGGAGAAAAATGTTCTGCTGCCAAATTGCTTTATTTCTGAATCATTCCTGATACTTGCAGAAAACTGATCATCTATCTCTTGTTATCTATAATTGTATTAAATCATTTCACTCATCCTTTTACAGATCAAATACTCTCATGCATAGTATTGATGTTAGAAAATTTCAAACAACACATGAACTTTGTAATGGCCCTATATAATTTCATAGGTGAACACATATTTATTCACAAACACACGCACACAAACATACATTGTCTTTTCAAATAAATATAATGCACTTTCTTTCCAAAAAAAGTGTGAATTAAAAATACTCCTGGTTCTCATACACCAAAGGTAATAATTCTACGCATCTAACGTCTAAGTAATAAATTTAGCATAAATTTGCATTGCCTTTTTATCAACCCTAAAAGAACTACTTGGCTGGGGGTAGGGAACAACATTTTTCAGACATAATAAGGACTGTTCCAGACCATTATCTAAATCGACGAGGTGTGTACGCGTAATATATGCATAGCCAGCCAGCCAGCCAGCCAGCCAGCCAGTCAGCTTGAACATCGAGGGATACCTATGTTGACTGTTTTTGTGACAGTTTTGGTTGACGATCTCTAATAGGTGATTGGGAGATTCATTCATAGAGAAGTAAATATCTCGTCAGAAAAATGGTGTTAGAGAGAGAGTGAGAGATATAGGCAGAGAGACATATAGAAAAAAAAAGAGAGAGAAATAGAGAAAGATAGGGAGTGTGGTTGGGAGTTTGTCCTGACAAAACAAAACGTAGAAAATGAGAAATGAAAAGGAGACAAAAAAGGGGTTGCGTTGAGGAAAGCTGTAAGCCGGAAAAACAAGGATCAAGATGCCGAACGCTATGACATGAACGAGAAGGGAAAAAATCGGTGAATAAGTATGCATGACTGGTCAATTCCTCGAAACTTAGAAAAGTATTTTCCGTGAGGGTTCAGGTTAGTCATCAAGGAGTCTTTCGAGAGAAAAAAATGAGAAGAAAAAAAAATCTTCGAAGCCGTTACTTTCCACTCTCCTAAATCTGTTTCTTTTTCCACGAGAGAATGTTAGGATCCAAAAGAGAATAGTAGCAAAAAGGGAAAATCGAAGACAGTTACTGAAAATTCCTAAATCCTTGTCTTTTTATGCGCGTTGTAATCATGCCTGAGAAAGCAGGTTCTCAAAAATTGTCGTCACAAAAAACTTCAAATGGACGTGCTAACTTTCCTGTCAGTAGGAAGAGGGTTAAGAGGAAAAGAGTTATCTCTGTGCATTGTTTCATTGCTTCCATCAAAACAGGAAAAAACTTTCATAAACAAATTTCAGTCCTCACTAAGATGACGGGTGTAAATCGACAAACACCAACCGTCTTGAACTTACGACCAACTGATTTCCCATAGCCTGTCTTACTGTAGACTTACTGACTGAGGTAAATTGAAGTGCTAGATATTAACGAATATTTATCACAACAATACGCACAGGCTTATCTCATTCTAAGTTAGGAGAGGAGTTTGACCCTACAGCAGGCAGTTTTCTTATTCGTTGTGTTTATTCCGACAGTTAGTTTTTAACCTGATGTAGATTAGTTACAAAGGTCGAAGGAATAATGCACGGGAGAAGTACAGGTGAATATTAAGACATCCCTGTCTGTACACACTGATTGTGTGCAGCTGATGACACTTGACATGATTTCTAACGTTAATCTACTATATATATATGTATATTGGAGAAGACAAGTTTTGGGATTTTTTAAATTTTACACTACCTGTGTAAATTTAAAGTATTGTGACAAAATCAAAGAAATCTTTATTGACACAAATATCAATATGTGAAGCTATTGTTTCTCGACCTATCCTTCTTCTTGGTTCAAACACTTCTGAAGGGGGTGTTTCATCTCACAACCTAACAGTATTCTTCGATTAATACCAAAATGGCAGTTTTTGGTATCATGGAGGGATGCAAATGATGTTCCTTTTAAATGATCTTTGAATTTGAAGATAAGTCATAAGGGCCAATGAAATGGCTACAGGGTGCTTTCGGTAATGTTTTGTAATGAAACAGCCCTTACTTCATTCCGAGAATGAACAGGTGTATTGTCGTGATATTCCTCGACGGAACATACCTCAACGTTTTCTAACCAATGCAGTTTTCAATTTTCTTTGAACTATTCCATAATTGCCCTGTGTCGTTCAAGAAAATCTGTCAATATTACCCTTTTGGAATAGCAAAAGCAGTAACCATTATCTTCAGGGCTGAATTCTCTGGCTTGAATTTGACTGACCCAGTTGATCGCCGCAGAGTCACTGTTTTGATTTGATTTTGCTCTCCGTGTCACATTGGTAGATCCAAGACTCGTCTTTGGTTACAATTCGATCCTTGAAATCTTCTTCATCTGCTTCTATCTTGCGGTACCTTCTAAGGGTGATGAAAAGATTACCCTGAAAGCTTTCTAAACCAAGATGTTCGCTTAGATAGAAAATTCCGAACATTGTTAGATCTTAACGTCAATATATATTGAAGGGAAAATGAGGGTACTAGACCAAATCATTAATGACAATACTTCATCTCAGCTCTTGAGGCAAAACACTGAAGGATGAAAAGTGCAACGACGGACATGAACAACAACAACAAGGTAACAGGGTCCGAATAATTCATGAGATAATAAAAAATACCCCATCCGAGAACTTTAGACAGCATTCAGAATGGAGTCCATGAAAAGATCCCAGCAAAATTAGCTTGCTAGCTATCGACCGAGATAGATGTTGCATTTATTTCTTGCAGAAGAAAATTAGATCTGGAAGAGGGTGAGCAGAAATTGCAAAAATAACTCTCACGTAGTTGGGGCGATATGTAAATAAATAAGAAAAAAGTGGCAAAAGCTAAATAACATGTCAAAATTCAAATGAGGAAAATCATGATAAAAATTGAAGAAACTTGAGAAAAGTGAAGTCAAATGGTAAAACTTCGTTTGGGGAACAGAATTTAGAGACATGCGGCATGTTAGGTGTGAGAGAAGAGAAAGGAGTCGGAAACAAGTTCGTGGAGGGAGGTGGATGACCAGAATAAGGTAAGCGAAAAGAGTTTTGAACGTGAAAGTCGGACGGGATCCAAGGCAATTAGACAGAAATGTGCTCCCTAGAGAAGAGGAATGGCAGGTAGACGATGCGCTGGCTCACATTCGGGGAAAGAATAAAGGTTGATGAAATTGGATGAGTTAGGATGGGGAATGGGATTGAAGAACGTGGCTGTCGCTGCTGTAGCCCGGTGTACGTGTCGGAGAACGTGTCCTGGGCACAGACTGATGGATGGGGAAGACTGCTGCTTAAGAAAAAATGGGTTACCAACATGTTATGCAAGGGGCGTAATAATAATCCTCATTTAGATAAATATCTTCTGGAAATACCAGTTTGTGTATATATATATATATATATATATATTTATATATATATATGTGTGTGTGTGTGTGTGTGTGTGTGTGTGTGTGTAAGTGTGTGTAAGTGTGAGTGTGTGTTATACTTGTGCGTATGGCTCTGCGAGTGGCTGTGTGCGTGTGCCTATATTTATGAATGAGCGCGCATATGTTGTGCCTATGTCTCTGTGTGAGCTGCACATATATACATCGATATGTGAACGTATGCACGCGTGAATGTGCGTGTGAGTTCGCAAAGGAACAGATAAATAATGTGTGTATGTGATGTATTAAAGGGAGGGAGAATAGATATATCTATGAGAGAAGGGCAACATTTTTTTATGGACTCCAGAAAAGGAAATATATCGTTGAGAGATTGATAATACACGGTGACCGGTAAATTTACCCCAGTAAATTTCACCGGTGGCAAATTTCTCCACGGTAAACTTCACGACGGTAAATTCCCCCGAAATATCTATGCTACCGTTTATGCTTCGAAGAAGCTTTCGTATTCATTTTTTTATCAAATAATTTATTTTGAAATCGTGAACCATAACAATATGAATTGTAAGATTATAGAATATTTCTTTAATCATTTATTTACAAGAAGCGTAAGCGGTGATGCATGAAAAGAGCCCCTTTTAAATCAGCGAATTTAATGCTTAAGTGTATATGTAATGCTATTTTTATCTGATAATCGGAAATAAAGTTGATACTTTATTATATTCAAAGGGGGGATACATTTTTATTCTAAAAAAAAAAAAGTAATATTCAATCATAACCATCCTTGTCGGAAATGAAGTTAATTTTGATACATTCATAGTAGGTGGGGCACATTTTTCAGAGGAGAGAATTCACATCTAATCATAACTGTCCTCATGAAAAAAAGTCTTGTATATGTAACAGGCAATAAGAATTTACAACTGTGGAGAAAAAAAAGCTGTTTGAAAAAGCAAAGAATTAGTATATATGAGACTGACCGCAGCAGGTTCAACTCCACTTTCTATTCTCCCTGACAATTATTACTGTACCTCTTGTATTGTATATATAATCAATAAAACATTATATAAATCTTTTTTATGGATATATTTATTTGACTGAAATAAGCCTGTTTGTATGACACATTGTTGTTAATATGTAGACTAGCTCAGTCAATAAGGCAGCATCTTTGTAATCTGTTGGTCATGGGCTTAAGTCATCGTGGAAAAATGTGAATTTTACATATAAGTTTACACCTTTCATTTTGGTAAGAGAAAAATATGATTAACTCCAGTTTGGAACATTGACGATTGTTAAAGCGTTAGAATCAGAGAAGGATTTAGCCTTGGCGAAGCTCTAAGCTACATAAAATTTCTGGGTTCTGGTTAAAAATCATACCAGACGGCATAATTTAAACTTGAAAATACATATGCCTTTGTTGGATGCCTCTGCAGATGTGGGGCCCTAAACTGCAGCTTTTTTTTTTTAAATCTCATACATAAATCCACCTCTGCATAGAGAGTAAAAATTTGTTTTTTCATATCGTATAGTTGGCAAGTACAAAAACACACTGGCAACGAAAAATATTGACTGTGAAACACGGATAAAGTTCTTCAAAGGTTTTAGATGTTTGCTCGTGGGTTAAAAGTTGTGTCCAACGTGTAAGCGCCCACTTGATAATATGACCTGACAAAGTATGATTCATATTTTATATATAAAACTTAAACAATATCAACCAAAAATCAAAATAGTGGCAAAACCAGTGAGGATCAAACTAACTAGCGATTGGATTGGTAAATTGACCTTGCTAAGTATCGAGTGCTTTGCAGCTGTACACATTTTTTCAAAGCTTGGCTGATTACGATACAGAGTCACAAGGGTAGGAAATGAAATTAGGATCGAACTTACTAGAAATGGCAAGCGATTTTAGCTTGAAAATAACACTGTGCAACATTTTTAATGCTCCTTTTCCTTGAATAATAAATGATATTTTAATTATGAATAAAAAGTATAAAAGATGTCAATAATTTCCTTCAAGCTGTGCTTTCGTGACCAGGATAGTGATAATTTGAAATCTGTTTATTTTTTTGATCACGTAAAGTAAGAAAAACAACTGCATATGATATCATTATCCTGGCCTCAAAAGTGTGAAAGGAATCATAGTCATTTTCTATACTTTTTACACAGAAATGATAAGAATAAAACACTAACTACCCAGGAACAAAATTCGCGTTGCACGATGTAATCGTTCCACCTTAAAGTGTTTCTGAGTTTGATGTTTGTGTCTGTAGTATATAGTTTTCGTCAGAATGCATTCGAAGAGTTAATCTGTGCAATGTAAACGGAGCCAAAATATTGATTTAATTATCACTTTATTTCTTCTCCTACTTTAATTGTCAAGGCTTCGTTTTGAAGCAGCAAAAGGTGATTTGGTGCTTGGAACAGTAATCATTAATCATTCATAATCGTACAAATATATGGGTTGTTAGATCGATCAGAAAATTGTTCAACGTCACTTCTGAGCACAAGATAGAACACTTTTGGCAACATTCAGGACTTTACCTACATTTAAAGTGGCCACCGCAATAAGATAAAGAATTAATGGCTCTCTAGATTTACCATGTTTTGACCTCAAATTTACTAAGACAAATAAATATCATAAAATATTTTTATAATAGTTTTTGTTCCTTTCATTTTTATCAAATATTTTTGGCTGCATTACTTCATGTTATTGTTTTTAGTGGAGATCTTGAATGAATTCGCGTAAATTTTACGATTTATATAACATTTTAGTGACAAAATGTGAATAAAATACTAAAGATATCCCAATCATCTGACATTTGTCTGCTGCGTTGAGAAAGTTTGACCATCTCTACTGTAGCAAGTCATGGCATAATAGCTAAGAAAATGTTTCCCTCCCAAGAAAATATAGTTCTTCGTTACAATAACTTGTTATTCGACTAGTGGGTATAACTATACATGAAGTATATCATTATGTAAAGACTTTTCGCCAGAAATCATGAACAAACATACGCATATTTGATTTTATACAAGTTTGAATATTAAGGAGACTATGACGGTGTACATCAAATTACATTTAAATTTATACAATGGTTTCTGTCCAAGAAATTAATTTCGTTCCACTAGGTTCAAATTGAAAAAAAAAAAAAAGCTGCGAAAACTGATGCCGTCGTTATAGCGAAATCGGCATCCGAACAATTTTCATTATAATTACAATTGAAACTTGCAAAAACGTATATTGAGTTTGGATCTGAAATTACAATTTCCCTTGGTTACTGCCGTTATTTACTAACATTGATTTCATTTTATATGATCGATAAACATAGAAAAGTCTAGTTAGTCACTCAATTAGAACGGTCATGCCGAGTCGGGGTGATCAATAAAAAAAAACAAAAAAAACAGGTAATCTATGGATGAGTTACTTCTCACAACTCTTGTTGGGCAGAGATTAATAAGAAAGTCTGATTTAAAAAAAAAAAAAAAAAAAAAAGAATACTGCCGGACGTGAACTAAGGGATTAATTTAGCATAGCACTACATTGCAAATTGAACCCCCGCCACTAAAAAAACGAGGGGAGGATCAAAAAATCGTTTTTTCTAGACATATTAATGAGTAAATGTATGAATTTTCGGCCCTCTAGCTCCATTGGTGGGGCCTGTGCACATGATACATATATAGCCAACCAGTAGGAACCACTTAACAACTAAACAAACCTAGGTTCTGTTTGACAGTTTCTTATTTGTATTAAGCATTAAGGTTAATATTGCAATAATGATTTTCGGCACATTAAAAACTATACAGGCTCTTAAAATACGAAGAAAACTTCATGATATTCATTCACCTTGCCAAACAAGATGAACTGATCAATTTTATATCAAAACACTGTGGGCAACTGAAAACACGAGAACGAGGTAGCAGCAGCTTAAAGACCCTAAAATCTTTAATATATGAAGATATTTTTTTGTGTGTCAGTGGTTGCAGTCACTGGAAAAGTACAATTCATCGAAAAAAGAAGACAAACAAACAAAAAAATGAAAATAAACAAAACAAGCGTGAATACGTGAATACTGCTACACATAAAGTAAGCGCAAATTAATATTTCTGTCTCCACATCCAACTAAGAACCTATTTAGGAAGAAAAAAACAGTTTTTTTAGACATAATGAAGCACAAATGTTTGAAATTTTCAGTCCTCTTGCTCCATTGGTGCGGCCTATGTCAGCGACACGTTGATAACTAGATTGCAAACCAACCAGCCAGACCCACTTGAAAAAGGAAGAAACTTCTATTGATGCTGACTAGGTTTTTCTAGTTGACAGTTTCTAATATATAGCTTCGTATTTATGATTTGAGTCATAAGTTGCTCTCGTAGTTATTCTATGAATTTACTTCATGCATTTGTGAACGCGAATTCGAATTACGTGCCGAGAATGTATGAATTTTGTTTCATCTTCAACGTTTCCGGGATTTACGGATACATGCTTTCTCGAAATGTGAAATGGAGAAGAGATAAAAAAGATCTAGCTCTCAAACTATGAACTTTTGACAGGACAAGCTCAACAATTAAGAACAAAAAGATCCCAGTAGTTCTGAAAAGGAGGGTCTACAACCAGTGTGTCTTTCCGATAGTCACCGATGGAGCTGAAATATGGAAATTACCAAAAAGATTGACTCTCGATCTAAGAAGCGTGCACATGCACAAAAGAGGATCATGTTTAACAGCATGTGGAGAGTTTACAAGATACTATCGGAAAAAAAAGTTTTCTAAGTATTATAGAATCCATTAGAAAACCCAGATAGCAATGGGTAGGCAATGTTGCAAGGGTATAGGACAACTGCTGGACTTCACGACTCATAACATGAATCCCAGAGATCATATGCAAAACTGCTGCCGGCAGAAAATAAGAAAATAGTGGCAACGCCTATGAGAGGAGAGAGAGAGAGAGAGAGAGAGAGAGAGAGAGAGAGAGAGAGAGAGAGAGAGAGAGAGAGAGAGATATCTGGCGAGTCTTGAGGACGGTCTATATCCAACGACGGACGCTAAAAGGCTGATGATGATGAAACTGACTAGTAAGTGATATATTGAACTGGCTATCGTTTACTTTAGGGTTATTTAAAAGGAATTATTTCGGTTACTTACGTTTTTTCAAGATCAAGTATTGTAGCCTTGCCTGAGACTCTTTGGACTACAGAAAAAAATTATAACAGTGCACTGGAGATATCTGCAAGAAAAGGATTAAATTAAGAGATTGGTTGATTTGGAAACTACATTAAGAATATAGGTATATACTAAGATCAGCTTAGTATGGTAGTAAGCCATAAGTGTAGAAAATCTTGTGAGGATGGAAATTACCACAGAGTAGCTGATATATATATATATATATATATATATATATATATATATATATATATATATATATATATACACACACACACTCATACAGACACACACAAGTCTTTTTTAGTTGCAGTTTATTTTAACGAAAGAAAACTTTCGCCAACCAAAAAGCACAGCTTTGTGCTAAGGCTGTATTTATTGTATAATGAATATCCTATAATCTGTAATGATAATAGTGAATAATTATGTGAATATTACCAAATTCTTGCAAAGTATAATACTGTATTCAAATATTACGTTTTTGTCTTCGTTCGTTCAAAACACTGACACAAAAGTGAAAAAAACTAATTGATGAAAAGAAGTGGAAAACAAAACGAATACAATTCTTTTGTTCGAAGTATCTTCTACAGTTGAAAGTTTAGTTTTTGTAATCAAAAGTAAAATCCTCTCCCTTACAAGGGTATCTTCTATAGCAGTGGGTCTTGGAGTCAATCCTTGCAATACCTTGTTTCATCTATTTATCTCCCGATTTTGGACAGTCTTCTTTTGTATATTTCACCATTATACGTCTTCATCCGACTGGAAATCTTCCCCAAATCATCCTCTAGCCCTAATTCCTCCTCTTAGGATATTAGTCCCCCGGAGCCATGTTTTTCCACTTGTGTTTTGCCCCTCCCCCCCCCAAAGTTAACAGTTAATCCGTGAGAATATAAACCTGAAGATGCTAAAATACTACAATAGGATAGATACAACAGAACCTCCTAATCTTACCATTGTTTAGCTAAATGGAGCTTTACCCCTCCAGAATGAAATTATTTCTGTTGAACACAACTGGCTATTATTCTAGAAAACAAAAAAAAAAAACAACAACCAAAAAAAAGCGATCTACAGGTTTCAATTCGTGACTACAAACATCTGTTATGTTACCTTATCATAAAGGCTCATAATAGCCAGAACCTGTCATATTCCACCAAACATGGGTGAAGCTCTGGTTTCAATGTTAAAATAGACTTATTTCACTGGATAAGAGTCATTGCTTCTAGCGTTTAATGTTGATTCAAATGGTCTATTCTTCATCTCCATTCTATGAATAAAGGTCTGTTTTCATTCCGGGTCAGTAAATCGTGGCAAATTGTTGAACGAATAGCAAGATTCTCAGGTGACAGTTTATGAAGTATCCAAACCACTTCCCTTGACACTTTTCCAATCTGTTAACGGTAGAGACTGATATATTCAGCTCTTGAGCTAATTCTCAGCTGTTTGGGTCTGAATCAACTTCAGCTGTCTCTCGTAGTAGATCAGTATCCAAATGTTTTCATCATCCTATTCTATTCTCATTATATAGATATAAGTCATCTTTTCAAATGTTGCAAAATGATCTCTAGCGTTTTCGAAGTCTCTAATCTTTGATACCAAGAACAAATATTCCTCCTGAACTGTGTATCTTTACACTTAACATAATTTTTTGTAATCACTTTTTTGTACTAGGGTAATAACAGTTTATGTCTGAAAGTAAGGAAAATGTCAATTATCCCTTCAAAACTTAGTATTTGCTCCCAGGGCAGTGATAATTTGAAATCTCATTTTCAATGGCACAACGGGTGGGTTTGCACTTTTTAAATCATATAGATATAGGAAAAACAATTACAAATGAATATTTCTGTCCTGGTGACGATAAAACATTTTGAAGGGGACAATAGCCATTTTCAATACTTTTTTCACATAAGAAATCAGAAAATGACATTCACTAACAAAAGACACGTTATAAGGCGTCATTGATCCAAAAGAGTTCATTATTTAAGGCATTGAAATCTTTCACCATTTTGGATTGAATATTGCCACGATGCATGGAAGAAGAATTTCAATGATGCGTCTATCATCTGTGGTGGTAGTAGCAGAAGGAGGAAACTGAAGAACTGGAGAAAAAGCAAGTAGCTCTTCTTTGATTCAGTTGATTCTCATACTTGTAAAATATTGCGATATGTAATATTCTGCAGGTATTATTTTCTATAAAAATCATGGGTGGCCATTATTGGCGTTTTGGGACCATTTAAGCCTTTTCTGTTATGACAGCTGTTGGTAGACGGATGAATGGGGTAGATTTTCTCGTAATGCATCATACCTTTTAATGATATCACATCTTTTAATAACATCATACCTTTTAATGACGTAGCACCTCCTATTCCTGTTGTTTAAAGTAAGCAGGACCGACAGATAGACTGAATAGCATCTTATAGAGATGTGTGAGCATATGAAAATAACTATTTCATAACGGGATATTTACTTTGCAAGTTGCATACCGTTAGAGTAACTTTCAAAGGCTTTAATTGAAAATCTTCTTTCCAAACAACGGAATGAGGGAAAATCGTCTGTACAGAAGTAATGGATTTCTCATTTATTTCTTATACCAGGTCCCTAGATATTTATTTACATATGTACACACTCACACTTATGACGGGATGAGAGAGAGAAAAACATTCAGATAGATACTCTGATAGATAAGAATAGCCTGACAAAGAGAGGGTGACAGACAGATAGATGAGAATATACTGGGCTGGGATATATATATATATATATATATATATATATATATATATATATATATATATATATATATATATATTGAGAGAGATGAATAGACTGAGATAAAAAGAGATGTGGACTGACGTGCGGATAGATAGATATATAGATAGATAATGTAATATAATAACATGCAAAACATACAGACGTATCCACGCTTGTCAAACACATGTAAAAACATACTGTTTAACATCACTGGATTTCAATCGTATATTTGAAAAAAATTAAAGAATTTAAAAAAAAAAAACAGTCAAATACGTCCCTAAAATATTGTTCTGCGCATACGTATGTATTTACCATAAGCATGGTAGGTAGACTATTTTTTAGCCTGCATGTTTGGGGTGTTTTAACTTGATGAATAAAACAAATCCGGGTGATTTTCATATATTACATTATGTTTTGGTGATTGTGCTCATTTTAATAGACAATTACAATCCTCCACGATTTCATGAATATCATGTCAATTTGGAGTTTTTATGACATTGCAAGAGAATCTTTTTGTTCTGACCAGATATTTTTTAAAATTTTTTCCACTCTTTCTTCTTCTTCTTCTTCTTCTTCTTCTTCTTCTTCTTCTTCTTCTTCTTCTTCTTCTTCTTCTTCTTCTTCTTCTTCTTCTACTTAGTAGTTGTAGTAGTACAATAGTTATTCAAACTATTCTTCTTCTATATATTCATTAAATCTATTCTTAATCCAATTTTGTCCCCACTCCTCTATCAGTTTCGTGGAATTTTGTGGAAGAGTACTCAAAACATCATGGCCATGGATCCATGATTATTCGATGGTCATCTCCCTTGCAACATTGCTGTGTGTTCGTAAGACAATGTCTCGGAAATTTTCAATCAATTTCAGTGAAATTTTGTGGAAAGATGGCTCATGGAAAAGGGGAAAATGTTCACATTTTTGGGTTGGTCTTGGAATCTTTCACAGTCACTTCCCCTGCAACGTAGCTAGATGTACACAATGCAAATATACTGCCTATCTATCTATCTATATATATATATATATATACATATATATATATATATATATATATATATATATATATATATATATATATATATATATATATTTACGATGCAAATATGCTGCTATATATATGTGTGTGTGTGTGTGTGTGTAGTTGTTTTTCGTATTTGTAGGGAATATAAAGGGTCACACAAGTAAATAACAATAATTCAATAAAACTGGGCTTATATATATATATATATATATATATATATATATATATATATATATATATATATATATATATATATAATGTACAAATTGAAAGCACATTTAATACATAGGTACAGGCGTCCTACAATATGACGCAGTTCATTATATTGCAGTACGTGTTCTCTGATATAGCCTTGTTATGCAAAGGAAATTACTTCACATCGAGCTTAATGGCCGGTGAATACGGTTTTTACACGAGCAGAACCAAAGAAAATAAAAATATGGTTGTTCAGTTGTAGAAACCCAGGTAAGAACTGCTATAGGTGCCTTTTCTAGTCTATCAGAGAACCTTTTTTCACTAGCAGAACTCTGCAAATACCAGAATAAAAAGTAATCAGAATATTTGGAATATTGGATATTGGAGAACTTCTCAGTCAAACTATTACAATATTTACCTTACCACCAAGGAAAAATGCGATTTAGTGTTATCTTGATGGAATATTACGCCAATATTCTGCAAACTAATTATAATTGTCGATTGCTGCATTCAATTGGTCTAATTGGGAGCAGTACTCGTCGTCATCATCATCATCATCATCATCCTTTTAGCAACTACCATTGGACAGAGACTTTCCCCAAGATTCACCAGACCTCTCTATCATGGGCGTTGCAGAGTCAATATTTTTGAACTTATCTAGTTTGTTACGCTATCTTATCTTTTCCCCGTCACAGTTTCATATATGATGTCTGGGGATCCACGTTTTGAGTTGCAATGTCTAGTGCTGTCTCACATCATAACCTGCCCATTGCTATCTGAGTTTTCTGAAGGATCTTATGATATATTTATATATAGATGACTCCTATTTTCTTCAACATACTGTGCTGTCTTGTGATCTCTTCGTATGATGTTGAGCATGATTCTCTCCTATGTGCATCGCATGGTTTTCAGTTTGATGGTTATTCTTTGGGTTAGGTCCTGTGTCTCAGCTCTATAGATGAATATCAGGGGTATGCATTAATTGTATACCCCTTTTTTTAATCAAACACTTGGTTCTCCGGAATAAGCTCATAGTAGAAAATCCCCTTCCGATCACACCATAGGCACAAAGCATCACTTTCTTCTGATGATGACCGGCTTTAGGTACGATTAGTCGTGCTTCATTTCGCTTGTCCCTCAATCACTTGTGTTCGACCTCGTTGTAAAGTATCCACTTTTCATTGCCCGTCACGATTTCTCTAAACAACGGAACATTTTCGTTACGTTTAAGTAGCGAATCGCTGGCGGAAATACGGTCCAACAGGTTTTTTGCTTGACTTATGTGAAAACCATGCATCAAAACGATTAACATAACCAACCTGAAGCAAATGATGTTGAACACATGATTTGGATATTTTAAGTAATTTGGCTATCTCTCGTGTCGTGTTTAACGTTGATTATTCCCAAGTAATGTTTTGATTTGATGGCTATTAACCTCAGTTGGTTTAGTCGACTGCAAAGCATCGCAATCCCCTTCGATAATATTTATAATTCACAATGCAAAAAATGAATTTGCATAATAAACTTACGTTGAGTCTCAATTTACGTCTCTTGAAATACAAATGCTTTATGCTGAATATATTGTTTATTTTCACCCATTTTAATGTTGAAATTGGTTAGCAAAAGTACTATATATGCGTATATATATATATATATATATATATATATATATATATATATATATATATATATATATATATATATATATATATATATATATATATCAAGAGAGAGAGGTGGGTATGAAATAACACCCATAAACTATACATATATATATATATATATATATATATATATATATATATATATATATATATATATATATATATATATATATATATATATAGTATGAAATAACACTGGTGAACGATACATTTCAATAATTTCCCTATTTGTAGTAACAAAGTACTTGCATTATGACATTAGATAACACAAATCTAAATATCAAAATCATAGCCAAAGGTTTTTGATCACCCCTACTGAGGAGCCATGTTATTATAAGTGTTTTATTTTGGAATCCCGAAATGGTTACATGGTAAGCAACTGATTAGGCTCAACTAGAAATAAGCCAAATGGTCATCTCAAATAGAACTTCAAGTAATTGAATGCATTTCTAATTATTCTGTCGGATTATATATCCATTTCTTAATAATATAATTGTCTGCGTTCAGGAACAATAGTTCAGATTGCAGATATGGACAGTGAATAAACAATATATATACATACATACATACATACATACATACATACATATATATATATATATATATATATATATATATATATATATATATATATGTATATATGTATGTATATATATATATATATATATATATATATATATATATATATATATATATATATATATATATATATATATATATATATATATATAATTAGATCATACAGTCTGACAAAATGTAATGATTGTAGAGAAATATTTTTCCTAATAAGAATGTCTCTACAATTATTATATCTATATCAATTTCTATATCTATATATGTATGCGTAAGTAAAGGTATGTATGCGTGTAGATGTGAGTGTGTATGTGTGTGTGTAGGTGTTTGAGCGTAGGTGCAAGCAAGCCAATTGAAGTTCATCAAATAACCTGTTGAGATCGGTTCTCATTAGTGCTCAAGTAATGTGTTAGACAAGGTTAACTTTATTATTACCATGATCACCGACCCAACCAACCAATCAATCAAGTAGTGAGGTATTCTTCCCTTCTCTCTTTTATTTTTTGAGACTCTTCTAATCCTGTGTCAGCGCTACTGGACACACTTTTTGGCTTAGTACTTTTCAAATTCACCACTACATAGTTCCAAGAAACTGAATTGGAGAATTTTTTGAATTTGTTTATCGAAATAGAATTTATTTGTCATGTTAATTTCGTATCAGTACTACTGGGAGCACTTATTGGCCTTAAACCTTCCAAAAATTGTTTTTTTAAATTTCAAATAAAAATTTTGCAAAAGAAACAATTTTTACGGTACGAGTATTCGTTTTAGACGAAATATTAGCAGTAGTAGTAGAGACAGGCATGCATGCACGAACACTAGCGATTAGGTCTGCTACATAAACTCTTTAACCTTTGTCTATGATAATTGCACAGCACTGAATAATACAAATGAAAACTTCCGTAACGACGGTAACTGTTCAATCTTTAATCTGATTTTCATAGTTTGATCTATAACAGCATATCTCATCAAATGAAAGTTGTGTTTCAATTTCTGTTACTTCAGCCAGAGTTATCAGATCCGACAGGCAAGATCTGTCTCGACTAGAACCATTTCAGCTGGCACTGGTCTGTTCCATTCCGAAAGAAATCTGCTTGGTCAAAACTTTATTGTCAGACAAAAACAAGAACTACCTACACCTAAATTAGGAGGGTTAAATAATATGCAAAATCCACACTCTCTTTTTGTGATTTAAGCACTCTATCAATTGATTGCCAGCAGGCTGTCTTACCGATTGAGCTGGCCTTAGACATTGACGAACATTCATCTTACAAACATGTTCGGTATTATTTCATTCTAATAAATAAATACATTTATCCCCCAAACATATCTTTATAATTTTATCATTTGTCATGGATACAATACAAAAGTTGCAGTGATCATTTTCAGTCAGTCCTGTCTTCACATGAAACTCATACAATGCGTCCGTCGTCGAGCTATGGTTGACAAGCCATTTTGCTAGACAATTAAAATGTTCAATACCCACAAGTCTTAACAGTAATATTTTCAAAGAGGACAATTCATTGTTTGATTGTACCAAGTTGTCACCAAGAGGAGAGGGACTTGAATAAGGAATTTCAAAATTCAATCTCATGGTTTTTTGGTCATTAATCTACGGTTCTAAACAGTTCTCCAAGTAACAATCAACCTTTTGTACAAACGAGATGCATTAGCAATTAAAAGAGTTATACAGGCCTCTCCCGTTATAATACAATTGTTGGGGTCCAAAACTAAGAAAACCGCGTTATAACGAGCTGTGATCGTTTTATCTATTTTGGAACTACATCTTACTATTTCGGGGCTAAATTGATATTTTGGGGTTCACCATTCATTCCAACGTGCTATTATGTAAACCACACTATAACGTGCAGCATCATAACGGTAGAGACCTGTATTACGTTTTTCTCACAAATATATGGGAACTCTTTGGTTAGGAAGGCAGAGGGCTTGATTTGCCCGAAGTTTCCCCGGTTTCTCCAAGATTAATTTGATTCACCCGAAACTTTACATTGTTTTGCCCGATTTTTTTTTCAGGGTAGGGAGCAGTTGCTTCCTTCCCCCCACCTTACTACTTTGTTTATTGTCTTTCAGGTGAGTTCAGATCAACATCATTGGTTCAGAAGCAACAGTCGCTATTCATCAGTGATTTACCTAGTTAAACAGCATCAAAAGTTTCTTCGTATTTCACTTGTTGATCTTACTTTCGTAAACGTTCTATCATTATCGATGATTATAGATTTGCAATCGTACCCCTTCCCATTTCTCGCCCCCATTTTTTTTGTATCCGATGAAAACTAATGATAAAAGATTAAAAACAGAAGAATAAACTGTGTGCATCTGACGCCAATCAAGAGTAAATGTCGAAGTGTAAATGCAATGCTGTGATGCAGTTACTAATAATTACGTTATCATCGACCGAGCCGGGAATAATTTTCACATAAAAGAAGATTAATTAAACTATAGGCGTGACAAAAATAAGAAAAGAAAGGAAAAAGCCGTGGAGAGAAAGGATTTCGAAAAAGAGGATAGAAAATATAACAAACACAAACAGAATTTTAAGAAAAATAAACAAAAAACAGCTCACAGATTTAAAGGTAAGAAAAAACTAAACCGAATATCTTCACCCTTGCAACGATTCTACAAATTAACTTAATTGGCAAACGATCTGAAGATATCTTTAATTGATATATACTTTTTCGTCGCATGTGTTGTCATAGATTCTTTACTTCTGCCACTTCCATGACCTGGGTCCCACAAGGGTCTTGCAGGTATGGTTCATAGGAGAGAAAAGAGGAATGAAAATGTGAAGTTTTGTTGCTCAAAGTTTTTAATGTGCTTAATTTACCAAAGTAAATGATACCTCAATATAGGTTATTGCAGCACAAATGTGTTAAAAAGCTTTGAAAAGACAAACAACTAGATCTTTGAGATCAGACAACATATTGGGTTTTCGGTAGGTAACACTCGTTAATTGGCACTTTTATTGATGTGTGTTCTAAATCATCATTCAATGTACACAGCTACAGAGTATTTTTAAAAAAAGATACAACCGTCTTTTGACAACTGTTTAAACTATTCTAAACTTGAAAGTATTTTCAAAGACACAGATTATGAAAAAGTTTACAAAAAGGTGTTAATTACGCTTATATTTTAACTTTAGAATAGATGTTGAAAGTAATTTCATTTACCCTGGATGCAGGTTTGCATCCGTTTCATTACATAAAGGTTTCATTATATTGGACGACGTAGTAAATAAATGCTCGAATGAGGTTAGTAGGTGATACAATCATTTCAACTGCTAAACGCTGTTGTTTCCGAGTATAGGGTTGCCATTTGACTAATGTGATGGCATAAAATTTGCGAGCGTATGAATTCACCTTTTTATCTCTAGGGTTATATCCTTTATGAAACATCCAGTAAAATTCTAAGTCTTCATCATATGCCTGTCTGAATGGACTTGAATTGGCGAAGATCACTGGTTGAATCATGGAATTACAGATCGATAAGGGACAGATTGTGTTGTTCCAATGGTATTTATTATCATATAAAAATAAAGGCAAGGATAAACAAGACTGGTTGCTTCAGGGTCAAACTCCACCCCTATTTCTATTCCGACTTGAGATGATAACTGCAACTTTAAAATTATATACATAATAAACAAAAAACTATTTAAAAAATATATTGTATTAATGCATTTATAATTCATGAGGATGAAATGAACTATTGCGTAGCTGTCAGATAATTTTTCTTCAATTTTAGAGACTTGATATACGACAGCCTCATGGCAATCTAATGGTGTTGAGTTCAAATTGCGGAAAAGAGTGTCGATCGTACATATCGGTTTCCACCCTAATTTTGGTAATGATTGTTCTTGACCCTCTTGTTCTGGTTACGGTCGGAAATCAAAGTCGATATCAGTTTGGGAGTTAAACAAAAAATATTCAGAGGAAAACTTAAAAAATGTAAATTTGTGTTCCAAGTCTCAAGGATTTTTTTTCTTTTGCTTGATACGAAATTTGTTTAGTATTAGTTCTTTTGTTTCCTATCCCTAACAACAACAACAACAACAACAACAACAACAATGGCCATTACTTTAAGAGGAACCGATGATACATCTTCATTTTTTCATTCAAAATGTCACCCCAACTCCTTTCGCCAGTCCATACCAAGGTTTTCAATTTAGATATTTTTTGTTGAGTTTTTTTTCCTTGAAATTGTGAATCTAGTTCTGACAACAATTCGATATTTCTTAAAAAAAGAAAAGTGCTGCCGACTGAGACATTTTGTTGTTTTTTTTCTCGAATTTGAGATTGACTTCTGCAATGGAAAAATTGAAAAACGCTATCTAAATTGGCAACCCTTGTCAATTGACATGACATTTAACCAAGTACGTAGCCTATGATCAGCACATGAAAAGATTTTTACTGTTGGCATAGATTCAATTCAATGTTTTAAAATAATTCGGAGTGTTTGATTTTACCATAGTATCATTATTTATTTGTTCATTCGAGATGGAATAATTTCTATTTTCTTAACGATAGAGTGCACTGACGAATAGATTGATTTATCTATCATTCATATAAACAAATCCCAAAATTAAATAAAACCCATAATTTGATGCGGATCTCAGTCACAAATTTCTGCCATAAATTTATTTGTGTATAATTGTGCGTATGAAATTGGTGGCAATAAGTTTCATACAACATATTCCTATCAATAAATATCAGCATATTTAGGTACGAATGAAATAAGCCCTTGCGTAATTGTAACCAAAATTTAGTATATTGGTCAGTCAGTTTGGCTCGATCTGTGAGAGAGCCTTCAATCACTTCAGGATTTCGAATCCAGTTCAGAAAATGTAAAGTTCATACATCAGTTTGTTTTAACGTGACTTGACAAGCAAACGGTTAAGAGTTTACTCCCCAAAACCAGGTAAGGATACTTCCTTTTTCTTACTGTTAAAAAAGGAATTCAACTAATCTTTAGCCTCGGAGTTTTACAAAATATGTAGCTAGGAAGTCAATATAGATATGAAGGTAAAGGATGTACACAAATAGATCAACTGTCGGAAACTGATTTGCTAGATAAATTTATGGAGAATGATTAGAACTCTTATATTAATGCAAACTGCTTAGATTGAATAGGTCCGATTATGAATACGCTGATGCTTACATGAGTTATTCAGAGAAACAGATGATCATTTGAAAGACTTTATCTGATTCATACTCCAGATGTAGCTGCTGCATAAAGAAAAAAGGAAAAGAAATTTCAAAAATCTGAATACAGGTCTGGTTAGTCACTCAATAGAAGCCGACATGTGACCAATTAGGATGATCAATTAGAATATTGAAAAAAATGGTGATCAATAAAGTTACTTTTCTCACCTTTTTCTGGGGTGATGATCACTAAAAGCACCGAATTTTAAAAAAAAACAAAAAAAACATTACAGAAATACTGTCAAATACATACTAAGCATAAACTTACAATGTAAATTGAACCTTCATTAAACTACACATTTTTCTTCCATAGATAATAAGGGGTAAATGTTTAAATTTTCAGTCCTCTAGCTATGTTGGTGCGGCCTGTACGCGTGACCCATACGTAACAAGCCAGCCAGAAGAACTTGAAAACTAAAGAAACCAACTTTGATGTCTGACTATGTCGATATTGACAGTTTTGATTGACAGTTTTTTAATAGAAAACTGATTTATTTTAAGACAGTTCTCGGAATGCATCACAATTAATATAAAAGCACCAGTCTTTTTGGAGGCAATTATCCTATCTTATCATTATTATTCATCTTAATTTGGGAGGTAACTTCTTGCCACTGCTCAGTCTTCTTATATCTTCAGCGCAGTATTTTTGTTAACATCAGCAATTCTATGGTTTGCATCATTTCAATACTTTCACAAGATTTCTTACTATTCCACTCTTTTCACGAAGAGCTTTGGGATTATCCCAACGCTTCAGTCGTTATGGAAATGACTGTGTTATTATTGCTGTTGTTATTGTTACTGTAGTTTTTATTATTGTTACTTCTATGACTTCTTCAAGAATAATATTTAGTTACAGAACGATGCAGAGTCCGATTGCTAAACACGTTAGATTTTTGAGCTTGTCTCAGATGAACAGTTGTTTCAGCTAAGATCAAGTTCTTCAGAACACCGACCTGTCATAAACATTTAGAAATCTTCTGAAATACTAAAATGAGTCATTAACATTATCCCAAATGTTATTGAGAGTAGTAATCTCATTCTGAAAATAACTGCATGAATTATACATAAAAGTATGAGGAATGTAAATATTTTCCAAAATAACTCGACGAATCATAAAGATTTCCTTGTAAAATCCTCCTTCCGCATGATCAGAACCCTTAAAACAATCGATCAACCCGTTAGTTATTTTTGAAGATTCAAACGAAATATTCAGTGTAACTCTAGAAAGGAGGCCAACGAAAACTTTACTTAGGGTGAATGTATTTATTTGAATATTGCTCAAAATTAAGAAAACAGAATTATTCAATAGTTTGAACCTTGCTTTTCGGAAATACTGGCCCCAAATCAAAGAGCACGTCTCATGCAAATTATCAGCTATTTATTTATGCAAATGTTCAGATTATTAACCATTAAAACTGGCCTTTTAAACAGTCTGGGTGTCTGGGTGTCACTTGTAGATGCCAGGGAATTCAAAGTGAAATATCTATTTATTTGCCAGAATTGATGCACACATACACACATTGGTATGTAACTACATTCATACAAATATGAAGATAAACTCATGCAAATAAATGCTAAATGAATATATATATATATATATATATATATATATATATATATATATATATATATATATATATATATATATATATATATGCTTTCCTACTGCTGTACACCATTTTCTATAACACCCTCTCTTTCTTTCTCTCTCGTTCTTTCTCTCTCTCTCTCTCTCAGATCGCTTGGTCAATCTATCACAGGAATAACTAGATCCAATTATGAACAGAATGAGAGTAACTCCGGAAAACATGCTGGGGGGTAATCATAATTCGATGAACAAACAGGAGAAAATCATTGGCGATTTATTCATATTTCGATGTTTATTCACATCTTCACAATATTAATAGTTTTAGTGTCTGCTTTGGAAGGCAATTAGTATTAGGGAGACGGAGAATCATGAATACAAAATGTGGATTCAGATATTTTCCAGGTTCAGTTTCATCTCAAAAGAGACAAGAAAGAGTAAATAGAAAGTAAGAAGACTTTATTACGCCAGTATCACAAGAGGAGAGTGTCTGCTCGCCTTGAAATCCTGGTTTTCAAGAAGATGCATGTTGGTGACAAATTTCCGGTTTCTATTGCGTGTCGAGGGAAATTTGTCGTAATGGAGAGTTTTCTACATTTTTCGCTCATACCAAGAATCGAACCCAGTACATTTAAACATGCAAACCATTACACTATCCAACCGGACGGTTCAACTTTATAGTTACATTGTAGATAGAAACCTCCTTCTAAAATACTTGAACAAATCATTACATCATGCATATTAAGTGTGCTTGCCAAATGTGTGCCCATTTTGATAAAGCTGCACCATTGTTCAGGTGGGGAAACTCAGTGACTAACAAAGCTAATTGTTATATATATATATATATATAATTAAATAATTGTGTCATCTACAGACAGCTGTTTCATTGTATTACAACTCTCCAGTGTGGCTACAGACTATCCATTATCCCATCCAGTACCACGAGGTAGGATCGAAACCTTCGCTTCAGACTTAGAGGCTGGCACCTTATCTTACCTACGCAGAACTGAACGCTCAGTAAGGTTGAATTTAAGCGATATATTTATTCACGTAGGATTCCCCATCCATCAAAATGCTTTATTCCTAATTTGGAAGAGTGTTGCATAAGCTTATAATAAACACTTAATATATATATATATATATATATATATATATATATATATATATATATATATATATATATATATATATATATATATATATATATATATATATATAATAGGAAATATAATAGGAAGTGGATTCACTACACAAACATTACTATTAAAGCAAGTCCCATCTTCACAAGGTGCTCCACACCTGTGGCCTTGTGCCAAACTAAGCTGAACTAAGCAAACATTCGCAGTGTATTAGAGTTGTGATTAGCAAGCCAGTCCTGCATGCTATTACTAATGTAGTGAGTTTTATCCTCGCTGAGTGGTCTCCGCGTGTTCCCTTGTAACCCTGTTTTAGATTTGACTATGATGATGATGATATTGAGATGAATAAATGAGAACTAAAAAGCGTAGACACACTCACTAATACCTAAATTCATTATGTTGATCAATATCTTGACTTATTGGCTACACAAGCTCAAATATTGAAATCTGTAAAAGTGGACCTTAGAAGCGGAGTTGTAGGATTTGGTTGGTATGGAGGTATAATCCGAGCCTCATCTCAGGGACTCAAACTAAGCAGGCTCAGCAATGGCGTTGGATTTAAGATATTGAGTCTTACCAGCCTCCTTTTTTTTTTTTCGGCAAGCCCACCTCAAGAGGCTGGTATTGAACCTATGCCTCCAGACTTGTTCAATTTCCGAATTCCAATACCTATGTTGGGTAATTCCTAGAGGTGCTCGAATGATCCCCCCTTCTGACCAAATCTGACAACCTCGATCAGAACATTTGTTATCGCCTTCGTCTCCGGGCTTTTGATCACAGTTTTACATCATAATAGTCAAATCTATCAAGTGCCCTTATTTGATATTATGGAAACTCTTGTCTACTGATGTTTATTGTAAAGTTAACAAATTGGAAAAAAAACAAAATGATTAAGAAATTAATTTCAAATTCTATTCAGTTTCTAGAATAGTATGTAAGAAAAGGGGGAAGTAATGAGTGCTTAATTTCATTTCAAATATATACATGAGTATATGGGTTTAGCGCATATGTAATTATTTTCAAATGCTTCTGTCTTACGCATTTTAGGATGTGTTACGATTTCGGACATGGAACTTTAGAGCTGAGAGGACCCCCTGATATGAAGATTGACAAAACACTATCCTCATAAGACAATCCCCACATACTAAACTACGCCAAGTAATTATGTATATTTGAGTGCTAGTGAATCTTTTTCAGCGAGTATCAGGACCGTTTAATGTACCTTGGGCGAGACTTAAAATTTGCACAGTGTTTTATGCGCCTTAGGCGAGACTTAGGATTTGCTCCTCTCCCTCTCCTCCGCACTTGTATTTTAGCAATATTTTTTTTCCAATTTGGAATGCAGTTTCCCCCTCGGACATTTGCACCATAGGCGACTGCGTAGGTTCATGAAATGAACGGGCCGGCCCTGCTTGAAGATATAATTCTGCATGCGAGAGTTCGCTTGATAAAAATCTGTGTTTGTTAATTAATCATTATTTCAATGAAAAAACAACAACAATTGTTGATACAGCAACAAAATCAAAAGGAAGGCCAGAAATTACGCGCTTCGGCGTTATAGATGAACGTTTGATCGAATTCGTCCGTGCATCAGTACACTGGCATGTAAAAATATATAACTCAACAAACAATATACATATTTATGTCTTTATATATAAGCATAAACATATATCAATAAGCTTACTCTCCCCGGACCCCAGGCCAAATTGTTTGAGAGATTGTGCAGCACCAATTTTCCAAATAATGATCGCTCTCCTGCCATGGAAATCACTAATCAAAAATATTTCCTTTGATGGCTCGAATAGCGTTTCTGGCAACTCCAGTATCAATCACTAAATTTGAAATCGACACCAAAGTAATTTCAAAATCTGGCAAAAGTCTGCATATTGTTTGATACCAATGAAATTTTCGATGCTTTGTTCATTAAGACATTTTTTGAATGATTTTCTATTCGAAATTTTGGAGAAAAATCCATTTTCAATTCCTATCCCAATGTTTCTCTATTGGATGAATTATTCTATTTATATATTCGTGCTTTCCTTTATTTTTACACACTTTTCAGACAATGCCCTCGTAACACCGATCATGTTCACCTTTTCTTAGAAAAATATCTAGGAAATGCTCGAACAGAACTCTTACTTTGTGATTGACAAAAGGGAAAATACAGTAAAAAATGTTTTTTAGGCAATTTTTTGGTTTTATTCGATTTATTATCAAACAGGTTTTTGATGTGAGGGGAAAAAATTCACTCAACATTTCAAGAAAAAATATTTCATATTTTTTATTGATTATTCTCATTAATCCCACATTGATTAATTGTATATTCTTTCTATATCATGCTTTGACTGAAACTTATACATGAATATTATAAAAAGTACGAATAATTAAACTTAGCGAAATGAGGGCAAAATATTCATCAGATATATTTCTCACATAATTTTCTGTTTTTGTTTATGTAAATTGGACATGCCAAACAAATCATGGGAGGTGCAAATTAATGCAGATGAGATAACGTGCGTTTTTTTTTGTTGATTTTTTTTTCTTTGGCACAACGAAGTCGTGGTACTTTTGATGTTGTAAATTCAACTGTATTTTTGGATTTGTCTTTTCGATCTTTGAAGCCAGTTGAAAGTACCCTGCCTGTCAATACTTTATGATAAACAACGACTTCTTCCTTTGAAATTTGCTGATTGATCGTGAAAAAATATATTTTTCATTTTTCAAGGCAACAATGTTGGACATGTTTAGCACATTTGGTTAATCGATGATGAAACTAAGTATTTGCTAAGATTATCTGCACTTGACAACAGCTTTTTTTTCAGGACATTTTTAAAGATATTTTCAACTTGTCTACTGCCATCGAAACATTGACTTTATAACAGTCATAATCTATGCAACAATTAAGACGAATGTATTTTACTTTCTTTTTTTTTTTTTTTTTGCTATGACAAAATTTGGGCTAAATTCATTTCTAATGAAACATACTAAAATTCGAAACAGAATATTCAAAATTCTAATCACGTTTTTAAAATTGGGTATCGATTTCACGCTGAAAATTTTGGTTCGTTTTATTCATACTTAATATATATAAAGGAAGAAAAGGAGGCAAGGTGGCATATGACGAGGAAAAATGAACTATGCTTCGTGGAAATAAGTTGTCAAATTTTTAGGTGGAATATGTTGGTTGAGAATCAACTCCAAGAAGTTTTTCTGTATAATGAATATTCTAAAGTTGATACCATGATTTGGTTTGCATGTGGTCTGTGATTAAAACCGATGCAACGGATTTAATATTCACGAGGAGGAAACTCAATAGAAGTAATACGAACAACGAGTCATGTCTGTTGTACTTACTGATCTCTCATTCATAAATACAGTTTTGGGGGTAACCTATATAAGTAAGCCTTGTTTCAATAAATAAATGATTTGTAGTATAGAATAACATCCATATACAATACATTACGATAATACCCTATATAAAATAACAAACTATATGTAGTATGACATAAGCTATCTATAAAAATCATAGCTGGAAGAGAAGTGATGTTTGATCAACTCTGATGGTGTGCCACGTTAAGGACTGTTTTGTTTTTAAAATCCCCGAAACAATCATATTGTGAACATCTAATGGCCCCAACAAGAAAAAATTTACACAGTACCATAATAACGAAGTATATGTAAAACAGAAAAAAACACTGAAAAAAATTGCATAAGTAATATTAACAGATATTGGAAAATAAAAAGTGACACCGATTTTCTTTTTGAAGTTTGTAATGTTTAGTGTTCAAAGTTATAAACATTTCTAGACTATATATATATATATATATATATATATATATATATATATATATATATATATATATATGCATGTATGTGTGTGTGTGTGTGTGTGTGTGCGTGTGTGCTTTCACAAAAGTGTGCATCAACTATAATGAGTTCAACACTAACAAGATGATCCTATTCATACCCATACATCAACATGTGTCATATCAATATTTTAGATTAATTAGAATTAAAATTGCGGGTTCGGCCATCAATATACATTTTCAGGTACAGATTTATTGCAATATCAATTTGTTTTGACAAAAGCTTTTCTTTTTCTTTTTGTTTTTTTCGTTGTTGTTATTCAAATTTTGTGTCGTAAGATACATTTCCTAACAACCAAAGTGTATATCCGGAGAAGCCATTGCTTTTATATACAATTCTCTTGAATGTTACTATAACTACACCGAATAGAAATTAATGGTTAAAAATGATTTTATTCTTCAACACAGGAATCATTTCATCTCTGTTCACTTAGCATGTTATGTCTGTCTTTCTTATTGCTGTTTAATCTTTCCTTCATTCTCGCTCTTTATCTTTGAAACGGGAGGTCTTCTATCTTTGTTCGTTATCTCCTATAATACGCAAGACTTAGTGTGTGCGTGTGAGGGAGAGAGAGAGAGGGAGAGTACATGTGCGTCTGTGCGTGTTTAAGCACAATTAATACAACCATACATTCACGCATACATATATATACACACACACACACACAAACATATATATAAATATAAGTGTGCGAGTGTGTGTGTGTGTATATGTGTGTGTGTACGTGTACGTACTTTGAGTGGATGAATGCCAGTATAAAGTTTCTATTGTAAATTTCCATTAGTTTCTCAAACATTTTTTGTTGCTTTGGGTCATATTTTTTAACGTCTGAAGAAACAGCGCAGCTCTAAAGTTTGTAATTTTCAAAAAAGGTCCAAAATATGAGACGAGTAAAAATCAACAATGAAAAATATAAGTAACACGTCTAGATAATCAGTCAACAGAAACCATCGCGGGGACACCTCTTTTGGTAGCAGACCATTTTAGGGGTGATCAATTAAAAATTGGCAAAAAAAGGGACCAAAACGAACGTGAATGGAGCTGGACAGGAATTAATGATCTTAAAACCCCTGACTACGAACCTATTTATGGGGAATGATTTAAATGAAATGATGAAAACGTACTTTCAAGACATAATAAGGAGTAAACGTTTGAATTTTAAGCCTCCTTGCTCCATTGGTACAGTCTGTATGCAGGATACTTATTTTTGTGTCTCTAGTTATGTATCAGCCACAATTCCAATATATATATATATATATATATATATATATATATATATATATATATATATATATATATATATAGATATATATATATATATATATATATATATATATATATATATATATATATATATATATATATATATATATATATAGATATATATAGATATAGATATAGATATATATATGTAGATAGATAGATATAGATATAGATATATATATATATATATATATATATATATCGGATACCTCTGTGTGGATTGTGGCTAGTAAGTTTTTAAAACATAATCTACTTGTTTCCGGCATTTTGTGGTCTCTCTCTCTCTCTCTCTCTCTCTCTCTCTCTCTCTCTCTCTCTCTCTCTCTCTCTCTCTCATCCTCTCGTTCATAGATATTCGAGTTACTTCCCTTGTGTTGCATGTTTTGATAATATTTTGTTATATTTGCTGTTTTTTTTTCTTATTTAATTTGAAAACACTTGCGTCATTTCATATTTTTGTTTTTTTGTTCATTTAAAATCGAGTTATTATTTGTTAAGATATTGATAGTTGTTTTCGAGTGTCATTGTTCAATTCTTCAATATTTTTAATTCTATCTTAATTAGGGTTTATTTATCCCAACTTTTTCTATTCGTTGTTTTTATAATCTCATTAGTATTTTGATTTGTGATGTTAATCTAGTCATTAGAATTTTCTTTGTTTTTCTTTTTTGTTTAATAGTGATTTTTTTTCTTTTGTATATTGTGTAGTTCTTCCTCTAGGCGTATTAGGCCTTTTGGGGTGTTTTTTTGTTTCTTTGGCGTATTGTTGTTGATTTAAAAAATCTGTTTTTTATTTATTTATTTCGTTCATATGTATATATATATATATATATATATATATATATATATATATATATATATATAAAGTTCAGTCGAAAGTCAGCGTAAAGCTACAAATATCTATTTATCTATCCATCTCTCTCTCTCTCCCTCTCTCTCTCTCTCTCTCTCTCTCTATATATATATATATATATATATATATATATATATATATATATATATGAGTGTGTGTGTGCATGTGTGTGTGTCCGTGTGTGTTATTAACAAATGGATATATGATCCGACAGTTGGATTACAAATTGTGTTATACAATATTGAAACTCTTATATGAAATGATCTCCCGTTATCACACGGTGAATGTCATTTTTAGCCTTGACAACGTCTGGCTGTTTAGCATATCAGAGGGTTTATCAAAACATGCACAGCCACAAATACGCAATACTTACTGATATCGACACAGATATATCTAATCATGCAACCAGGCACACACACACACACACACACACACACACACACACACACACACACACACGCGCGCACACACACAAATACACAAACACAAACACAAACACCAAAATAACAGCCCGAAAATCTCCTCAGACATTGGAAGTTAGGTTCATAGACACCCGTTAATCTCTAAAGTTTATCAACTTGATATTTCATCTTCATAGATGTTAACCCATACTTTATGAACTCTTGAACGTGTTCTCGCTACGGGCATCTATGCATATTTTACAATATATTTATATGTAGGCCTACGCATATGTGTCTACGTGTTTTGTACTTACATATGTATATTACCACAGAGGAAATTATGTTGGATAATAAACATAAATTCTTTTCCATCATTTGACTACACCAACACACACACATTCACGCACACACACACCTCTTTGATGAAAGCCAGCAGAAGTCACAGGGGCCAAATCTCGTTATGAGAAGTCGACAGATCTGTGTGATGCTATGTTTTTCCACGAGACTTGAAGAATGATTCGCTCGGTCACTGTGAAAATCACAGTCACATAGCACCCAAGCTCACTCATTGACGTCCCACTGCCAAGCCTCAGTGTTTACTGAGCCATATTGCATAAGGTTCCCTTTGATTGGTTATTGAGTTACATTGAGGCTGTGCAAGTCGTTCTTGTGATATTCAGAACTATACATAAGCCGGAATTTTCAGCTGATTCCTGCAGAGGGGTTACATTTTTGACTAGATAGAATCTATATTATCATTCTGCCTGCTCCTCAGATCATGGTTTTAAACTATGTATTTATTGAATTGTACCTTATCTGGAAAATCATCATTATCCCGAACTGTTAGATAACATTTAAATAAAAGATCTCGGGAGAGTAGAAAATCAAAAACAATTTTTTCCCCCCAAGTCCAAACTTATTGCTTTAAAACCACCTTTTAGGTCCGTTGAGTGCACATACCAAATTTGGTTGGTTTAATCAAATTCTAAAACTATATGAAATAGATGGAAATCAGATCACTATTATCAAACTTACTGCAAACGCTGAAAATCCATTTATATATATATATATATATATATATATATATATATATATATATATATATATATATATATATATATATATATATATATATATATATATTTAAAATTTTCCTCTATGTCCATTGAGTATTCATGCAAAATTTCGTTGCATACATGTTTAGGAGGTTTCAAGAATGTAGTCTCTATAATGCAACAGATAGACGGTTCTTATTATCATATATATATATATATATATATATATATATATATATATATATATATATATATATATATATATATCCTTTCTTCAATCTCAAATGTTCTCCAAAAAAGATGGCTAGCAACCATCGAAATGCACCGAAACATACCCTTGTGATAAAGAATTTTTTTTTTTGATTTAACACCAGTTTTCCTCTTAAATATTTTCTCTTCACCTTCCAATTTTCACTTTCATCAATATTCCGTCGGATCACTTCTCATCCACACAACAAACAAACATATATATACAAATATATTGATGAAAGTGACAATCGGAAGGTGAAGAGAAACACTTCAAATTGTCATTTTCATCAGCATTCTGTCGGATCACCTCGCATACACAATACAAACATATTTATATTTATCAAAAGAGGTAGTGATTCAACAGAAAGCCGAAGAAAAGGCCTATTTTAGTTGTCACCTTAAATTCCTCCTCTTATCTTTTCCATACAAATATAAGCCTGATCTGACACCTATTCACACACCATATACTTATGGGCATCCAACGATGGATGATGGAGGATTGTGGTGCTGTACAATGTTCCGAGGTAAAGAGGCAACATTATCGTTCAATTGTAACAGGGATGCCACTAACATATTCTGAATATACTTTTCTTATCCCCTGGGAAATATACACTTCTGACCCCTTTTGGAGATGTATCCTTGTTCTCCCCCAACCCCCGGTAAAGTAGCAGCAGACGCTCATGCATATACTTATATTTGTGCCAACATAGTAATTAATATTTATTTTGCACAGATACTTTCTTATGTATACACATGTTGCCTTTCCTTGTCCTCTCTCTTTTTTTCAATGTTTATTCTATTAGTTTTAGATATTAAATAAGTAGAGTTGCATGTTGTGTGTGTTTTACGTGGATGTGCATGCGTACGTGCGCGCGTGCGTGCGTGCGTGTGTACCATGAACATGACTCAACCCTTTTTGTTCTTTACTTTGAAGTATTCTGGATTTCCCATGTTAAACAAGTTCAAATAAAAACAGTTGAAGGGTGAAATAATCATAACGAATGCATTTAGTGTAGTTGGAACACTTGAGTCAGTTTTTTAGAATAATGAGTTCTTCGTATGGACACTTTCGTCGTATTAAAAGAGAATAAACATAATTAGAAATAGGTATTCGTTTATTCATTTTTAGGGTATAGATAGATAGATAGATAGATAGATAGATAGATAGATAGATAGACAGATCATATAATATGTATGTTTATATATATATGTGTGTGTGTGTGTGTGTGTGTGTGTGTGTGCGTGTGTGCGTGTGTATGTGTATGCGTGTGTGCGTGTGTGAAATATATACCATAAGTCTATCTGATGAGCTGAATAAGGCGAAAGGAAGGTATACCATTGTTATAAACAAAATTTACGTATTCAGTCTATGTATATATATATATCGAAAGAGAGGAAGAGAGAGAGAGAGAGAGAGAGAGAGAGAGTCGCAAACACATGGAATCATTTATGTTCAAAATAAATGGATATCTGATTCTGATGCAACAGCTGAAACCTAAACGCACACACATGCACAAGGTGCACACACACAATGACACACACAGACACACACATTCTTGAGTACATCACACGATACTATTAGATGAGAGTGACAAAATTCCCCCAAATGACAGCAGTTACTATAAATGAGCCCACTTTTGAAATTAACAAGTGAACAATTATCTGTCATGCATGTATATGTATGATGTCATGCATATAAGTTGATAGTCAATGCTTGACTAAATAGATGGTGTAACAATCAATCAGATATACGTGTGTAGGTGTACGTCTGTATATGAAATATTTGCTTAAAAAATATACACATATGTACGAAAATGCACAGCTAACATAGCAATAAATTATGCAAATATATATACATACATACATACATACATATATATATATATATATATATATTAATCAGGCGCTTCCAACTGATGTTACAGTCATTATAAAGATCTTTGAAGTTCAATTTTTTTATGATCCACTAATCGCAAGTTGATGAAGTGTCGGTAAGGATTTTTTACTGGCAGGCTTCATTATGGTGGGTGATCTTATTCTTTGTTTTTCTTCTAAATTTATTCTATGGATGTGTGTGTGTGTGTGTGTGTGTGTGTGTGTGTGTGTGTGTGTGTGTGTGTGTGTGTGTATGTGTGTGTGTGTGCATGCACGCACTTTTTGGCACTTACCCATATACATTTGTGTAAGCATGCACTCAGAGCTGAAGGTATTCGTACAAGATGTAACAAAACTTTTCATAGCATAACTAAAATGTAATAATACTAACATAATCTTCTTAGTAAAATACCCACTCAGATATACATGCAAACAAATACACTTGCAGTCATATATACATACAGTTTAAAAAAGCTGTATATACATGACTTCCCAATTAGAGGCTATAAATCACTTCTACAATCAGACACACGTCCATATTGTTAAATTGTGAAGTAGTAGGTTCTTCTATGTCGGCCAGGAAAACAGTCGTCACCGCTCAAAATTCACATATCCCATATTCCACATATCCATCGTGCTCCGAGGATTTAGTGACATTTGAAATAGACTCGGAGTCCTCAAGTGGCGTCACTAATTTCACCATAAGCTATTCAACTCATAGATGAGGAGAGGAATCGGATTAATACCTTTCTCAAAGGTTATTAGTGTCAGTCTCAGTCTTAGTTTGTACTTGGCTTGCCCAGTTCATGTCCTTCTGTTTGACTGTACGTATAGATATTTGATGGACTAAGCCATCTTTGACTCATAGCGAGATTCATGACTCACCCAGTGAGCAACGAAATAAACTAGTAATGGCTAACGAACAACCCCACTAACAAGGGCCAGAATTAGACCTAGTAAGGCTCTGACGTGAAGGGAACAGCAAACTATTTAACAATCGCTAACTAAGAATAAGATGGCTTCACCTCGTTTCTGAACTTTTAGAGAGGCTCCTTCAGCATGTGAGATTCTAGCTTATTTAGCTAATTATAAATCCAGACCTGCATCACCATCTTCGCTCAGTGACAAAACCCCCAACTACACATAAATACAGAAACATATAAATGGGAAATAGATCGATTAATTTAAATCAACTAGCAAGAATTATAGACAAATCTAGTTAGCCACTCAGTCGAAACCGCGATCAACGTCTTCTGGCAACATGCCGTGGTGGTGATCAATTTCAAAGATTGAAAAAAGGGCTGATCTAGGAATAACTTACTTCTCTCACCATTTGTTTGATGGTGATCACTGAAAAAACGTCGGAAATTTCAAAAATCAAGAGTGAATGCTGACGGACACAAATTTATGACCAATTTTGCATCAACTTACATTGGAAACTGACCTTCCCACACAAAATGTATTTGCAGGGATTTAAAATAGAATTTTTTTTTTCTAATAATAAGGAGTAAATGTTTACATTTTCATTGGAGCAGCTGTACGCGTAACACACACATAGACTGGCAGCTAACCACACCTACTCAAAAACTGAAGAAATCTATGTGATGTGATCAATTACAACCTTGGAAAAAGGGATGATCAATAAGTAAGTTACTGCACTCGCCATTTGTTGGCCAGTGATCACTAAAAATGTATGAATTTTCATAAAAACAAGCTTAATGCAAACTAAGAGATCAATTTAGTAGGAATATACATTGCAAATTCCCCCCACACATACGCTAAAAATCTATTTAGAGGGTGAATTTCTTTAAAAAATCTAAATATGATGAGGAGTAAATATTGAAATTCCCAAGCCTCAAGCTCTATAGTTTCGACTTGTAAGCATGATAAATAGAGAGTCAGTCAGATTAACAGCGAACCGGACCAACTTAAAAACTGAAGAAACCCAATTTGAAAGTTTTGATGACAGTTTTGGTTGACGGCTTCTAATATATATGAACAAGCCGTGATACTTAAATACCCAGATATACCATGAGAGGCACGCATCCTAAAATGAAAAAGATGTGGTTGAGATTAGCATGGTTTTTACGCTAGAGCGACATACAGATTTGCGAAATTGAAGCGTACTATGTATTTTGTATTTGCTTGGTAACTTAGTTATTTTATAATCTTCCACCAGGGCATTCAAGTCCATGATATCAATTGTGATCCCAAATTGAAAGATTGACAAATTACAATTTTTTAAATGCCTTTTCATATCATTTATCCATGTACCAAATATAGGTAAGCTGGGTAAATATTTATACCTTATATCCATTGATATAACCCCATCATGGTCAATAATCTGTTGAACGTACAATTGCATACACGCTGTAAGGCGTATACCGTCGACAAGCAGAATAAAACCTCGAAGTTCTGTAAAAAGCCAGTTGACGATATGTCTATGGGACAATGCTGCGAACACACGCACACAAGATAGAATCATTTCTGTTTACAAATTTGTACATATTTTAAACAAGAATGACAGGCGTACCTTTCACGCGTACGCGAAGACAGATATGTACCAGATCATATACATTCATAAATTCTTAGTGTGTGAAAGGGAAAGTGAGTGCAAATAGATGAATAGATACGATATATATATATATATATATATATATATATATGCACGTATGTGTACGTGTGTGCTTGTATAAATGTGAGGTGTCACACCGTCTGTCCGTCTGTTTGTTGGTCACACCATTGCAGCAAAGGGATACCTAAAACTCCGAAATATAGGCGTAACCGAACCGAATTCGGCATGCATACTCTAAGGAACAAGAATAGGTTTTAAGTAAATAAGTTTCGAGAAATAATGTTTTAGGGGTTAAACATGAAAGGAGACTTTTTTCCTGTTTAAAGGGCCAAAAGTGAAGGTAAATCCAATACCCCTCAGGGAGTCAAAAATGATGGGACACTTATTCCTCCTTTAAGGGGTCCGGAGTGAAGGGAAACTTTTTAGTATATATAAAATAACTAAAATGTACATGTTAGGTTGGGGACTTGTTGATCCACCTTCGTATGTTTATACACAGGCACACACAGAGATACGCGAACACTCATATACATGCATACATACATGTATACGTACACAGACATAGACACACACGTGTGTGTGCGCATGCAAGCGAGTAGGTGTGTGTGTGTGTGTGTGTGTGTGTTTGCGAACTCCTTCACAGACAGTGCATTTTCCATAGCACCTTGCGATATGTTTTCCTCTTTACGTCCAATGCACACGGATAGATAGATAGATAGATAGATAGATAGATAGATAGATAGATAGATAGATAGATAGATAGATCGGAAGGAAGGGTGGAAGGATGGAAGGACGGAAGGAAGGAAGGGAGGAAGGAAGGAAGGAAGGAAGGAAGGAAGGAAGGAAGGAAGGAAGGAAAGAACCGGCTGAAATAGATATATAGGAATGTATGTAGGGAAGTATTCTTAGGGAAAGTAAAAGTAATCAGTGAAAAATAAGCAGATGTAAGAAATGCTGAAACAATGATGATATCAAATAGATAATAATCAACAATAAATACTGATAATCAAAAAAAGTTCGGTTAGTACTAATTGCAAGAAAAAAACATAATTAATTGCGAAGTACCATACATAAACATACGTAGTTATTAACTTGAAAAAAGCAATAATAAATGGCAATAGATTTTGAGAGCAGAATAAAAAAAATGCAGATATAATGAGTCAAACTTACTGGGGCGTAGCTGAAGATTTGGGGTCCCAGGGGAGGGGAAGTTGTGAGTTTTGTTATTGTATAGTGCCGATAGAGATACAGTAGTGAACTACTATTCATGAAGCTTTTAGTCCCCCCTTCCCTGTTCGATTTAAAATAGCCCCCTCCCTTAGCTACGCCTTATGCAGACTTACCAATTGGGTTTAGTTTTAATGAAAACTGATAAAAGTTCCTGTTTGAAAACTGTAAGTTAACTCTAGTATCGTGTAACGTAGCAAAATATGTTATTCAGATTCCGCTTTTGATACTGAGTATTTAACATGTTTGTGAATCTCGATATTTCATTGGACTGTCAATAAAATCTATAAGTATCTTTAATTCTCCGATCGAAATGTTTATTCTGTTCTAAAATGTTGTTGGTTAGTTTCTGTTGCCAGTAGAGAGGCGAATTAACCAATAGATTTATCTTCTTTTACTGTTACCACACCTTTTACTTATAATCTCTTCCATAAAAGGCATAATCTGTCTGTACTACTAAAATACAACAAAGGTAGGAACAAACTAAAGAATATGATTGCATGTGTGTGTGTATGTGTGTGTGTCAGTATTTTTCCCCAATAGCTAGAGCTATATATGCGTTCACATACACACACACACACACACACACACACACACACACACACACACACACACACACATATATATATATATACATATATATATATAAGTAGATAGATGGATGGATAAATAGATAGCAGGACCCATACAGGTAGAATTCTTTTCATATCCTCGAGCTTCAGGCTTTATACGCACACAGGCAGAGATAGACATACATACAAATAAATAGAGAGGCAGACACAACCCAAACACACACACACACACACACACACACACACACACACACACACACACATGTATATACATATATATATATATATATATATATATATATATATATATATATATATATATATATATATATATATATGTATATATATATATATATATATATATATATATATATATTTATATATATATATATATATATATATATATGTATATATATATACATATATATATATATATAATTTTTGCGAATATTTTGCAAGTATACGGATAGATAGATTGAGTGATGCTAATACTAGAAGAAAGAGATTAAGATGCTTTAAATTTCCAATCCAAAGTGAAACTTGAACACCAACTAATAGCGCTTGGAGCCAACTCGTTTTCAACTACAGTATAGAGACTTCGCATTTCTACACCCTCACAAGAGGACGAATACAATTTTAGAAGATGGGATAGCGTCGATTTCTTTCCGTTGTCGAATTTTTGTCTCACTAGCTAACAGACAGACAGAAAGGCAAACAGATTGATAGATTAAGTGTTGGATATATAAGAATATGAACAGATTGGTAGCTATTTATGTAGTTACGTATATATTCATACATCATGGATATTTTCACATACAAACAATTATACCCATGGTTTTTTGTTGCAGGAAGATTACGTAGCGTCAATTTTTTAAGTTAGTATTGTATTCTTTGAAAATCAGAATTCAAAATGTTGTTGTTGATTCGAACTTGAACAACGATGGAAACTTGCTGGTAACTAGACCACAGACCAAGTCCAACTTAGATAGATAGATAGGTAGATAGATAGATAGATAGATAGATAGATAGATAGATAGATAGACAGAACTGAAAAGGATACAATGTAAATAAGAGAGAAAGGAGGAGAGGGGGAGAGAAAATCGCAAAAAAAGGAAAGAAAAAGAGAAAAATGTAAGAGAGAGAGGAAAGAAGAGAGAAAAATGGAAGAGAGAGAATCGTAAAAAAGGAAAGAAAAAGGGAAAAATGAAAGTGGATGAATAGAAAAGAAGAAAAAGTGAGTGTAGGTGGGTTGGAGGAGGAGAGGTAATGGTGGGTGTGTCTAGAATAGCAGGTTCGATCTGCTCAAAGGTAGACACAACACGTCAGTTATGATCCGTGCAAATCAATCAGGGACTCGGCCTTTTGCCACAGCTCAACGGGGGGTGGAGATGGAGAACTGCTATGGGCGGGTGCAAAAAGAACGTATATGGGAGGGTGCTAGACAATGAATGTACATTTGGTTTCATGGGTGTGTGTAGCTCTGCGTGAAAGCGGGCGAATATATGCGATAGAGAAGAACAAACAGATCGACACTGATATGTTGTCGAAAATAGAGTGTGTGTAGGGGGGGAGTAAGTGTGTATGTTTCTCTGTGTGTGTGCTCGTGCACGTATTAGGTAGGAGATAGATAGATAGATAGATTGATAGATAGATAGATTGATAGATAGATTGATAGATAGATTGATAGATAGATAGATAAAGAGAGACGGATTGATATGAAGATGTGTGTGTGTGTGCACACATGTTGTACAGAGAGAGAGAGATGAAGAGAGAGAGAGAGATGAAGAGGGAGAGAGAGATGAAGAAATCTTGTTGAAAAGATGAAAAACGGAAAAAATGCACTGAGCGACTCATAAAGATACGACATACACTTGAGAAAGGCCGAAGAACATATCGACCAAAAGGCTGTGCTACAAACAATGAAAATGTAAGCAACGGTCTGAAAATTAAACGGAATAATGAAAATAATTAATCTCAAAACTTCAGAAAACAATACGAAATTGAACGATTTAAAATAAAGACTTGGATACAATTATAGATGAACAGGATGGGATATATTGATCAGAACAGAATGAGAGAGTGACTGAAAGAGAGAGAGAGAGAGAGAGAGAGAAAGAGAAAGAGAAAGAAAGAAATTTCCTGTTAGTTTGGGCCAGAAGGTAGGTAAAAGTAGTCATTATTATCAAAACTGAATTCAATATATGGAGATGTAGGAAAACGTTTTAGAATCTAGCTTCGAAATTATACATCTAATGTGTTATGGTTCAAATTTCGATAGCCTAGACACTCAAACAAACAATTTTTCTCTTTCTTTTTCTTTTTTTTCAGTTTTCTTCTTCTCTCACTTCTTCTCTTTTAGACGCTTTCAACAAAATGCGGGGGTGGATATTGAATCCAATGCAGCGGAGAAGGAAATAAGGCAGGCCAAGAAAAGAGAGAGAGAAAGGAGGGGAAGGAAAAAGGTATGCTTGGTTGTTTCTTTGCTTCTTTCTTTCTTTTTTTTTTTTTCATCATTATTTCATTACTGATTTACAATGAATAAATCTAAAAAAAAACAAAAAAAAAAACAGGTCTAGTTAGTTACACAAAGGAAACTGTCACAGGACTAGTGTGTTTTGTCAGTACCCTGAGTTAGGGTGATCAACTGAAAAATTAGAAAAAGTGGTTATCAATGAATGAATTTCTTCCCTTGCCTTCTTTAAGATCACAGAAAAGATCCTGATGTTTCTTTCTTGCAGTACACAAACTGAGGTACAAATTTAGTGTAAACTTACACAATAAATTGGACCCTCTCTAAAAACTCATTTTGCAGGAAATTTTTAGATGAACAATTTTTTTCTCGACATGATAAAGAATGTTGAAATATTTGTCCTAAAGCACAATCGGTGCTGCCTGTACGTACGACACATGCAAATCAGCCGGAATCACTTAGAAACTGATGAAACTTATATTGACAGTTTTGGTTGACGATTTCTGAAAGAAGAATTAAGAGAAAAAAAGTTGAAGTGACGGAATAAATTGCAAGCCAATGGAGAGAGAGAGAGGAATATTGTAAAATGAGTTAATATATATATACATATGGTTTCGATTCTACCTCATGGCACTGGATGGGATATTGTATGGTTGGTAGCCTCACTGAAGAGTTGAAATACAACGAAAGAGCTGCCTGTGGATGACACGATTATTATTATTATTATTATTATTATTATTATTATTATTATTATTATTATTATTATTATTATTATTATTATTATTATTATTATAATATATATATATATAGTCTAGAAAACTTGGCAGATTTAAGAACTCAAGATCTTACAGCGGAAATTCTAAATCCATTTTAATTTGTTTATGTATTTATTTAACGGTTTTGGGAATATATACATATATATACATACATACATACACACACACACACACACACATATATATATATATATATATATATATATATATATATATATATATATATATATATATGTGTGTGTGTGTGTGAGTGTGTGTGTGTGAGTGTGTGTGAGTGTGTGTTTGTGTGTGTGTATGCTTGTATACATGAAGATAGATAGATAGATAGATAGATAGATAGATAGATAGATAGATAGATAGAGTGTGGCGGGAGATAATGAATGTCAAAGGTAGTTTTCATGACGAGCTATAGAACAACCATTAGATGATGATAAACAAATAACTCGGATTTCACAAAGCCGACAATGTTCGACATCGTGCTAATTTCTGAATGTTTACATTATTTATTCCCTGGTCAAATCAAACTCTAATATCATTCGATAGATGAGCACCAACCCTATCATCTCTGCTAAGTGGCAGCAAATGAAAATAATCACACCAAGTTTGAAACGAGTTGCTTGCTTAGAAATAGGATTCATTTTTCAGTTAAAAATTCCTTGATAATCTCAGTAGACGAGTACAGTGGGACTGTAATCAGTAGTTGGGACCCATTAGTGCGCAATTGTTGTATCATGTGCTTTTGTTACAGAAGTGATAATAAAATACTCTTATATTAATGAATGAATGAATGAAACTACGCTTTAAAATAAGATAGTTTTTGTTTCAGAAATGTAAATAAATATACGATCCCACAAAAATAATGATAGTATTAGAGCAACAATGATGAGGGATCCTGAATTGTTATTTTTTTTTTTTCTCAAAAAATTGGTCAAATCATCTACTATAATAAGGTTTTTGTGGCAACAGTCGTTAAAGCTGTGGTGGCTATAGTCATAGTAATACTAGTTATACTAAAATCAAATCCAAGTTGAAGAATGGGATTACTGAACATTGCTGTGGTGGTAGAAGTAGTAGTCGAGGTTATTGCACTTGGACTATTGTAGTTGAAATTTTAGTGGTAGTTGCTGGTGGTTCATTAGAATTGTTGTCGAATTGTTGTAGCAGTCGTGGATTTAGAGTCCGGTTGGCATTTTCGTTGGACTGAGTTCTACTGTTGACTGTTGCTTTCAAGTTGGGAGTCAAAAAGGAGACATGATAACTGGAAAATTAACAATATTGAGGATTTCGGTGTAATTTATGGAAGGCACTTGAACAACAGGATATCAGGATGGCTAAGCTCAGTCGTGTCCATGGACGCATAAGAAACAGATGAGAATTGAGAGGGAAATGGATTATGTATTTATAATTTTTTCTTTTTTTTCTTTTGTGTACCTTTGTTTATCCCTACACCTCTCTGTCTCTGTCTGCTACGGTGTATTACAATATATATATATATATATATATATATATATATATATATATATATATATATATATATATATATATATATATATATATATATGTGTGCCCATCATCTACGGTGATTGTGCGAAATATTTCAGAATAGAGCGTGAATAGATTGATGAATATTTACCATTTTTTGATCCTGATCAGTTTCACGCAGTCATTGCTATCAACGGACTTCTGATTTCCTTTCGTCTTTTTACACCGCTGTGGTTTTGCTCAAGGACACACCATAAAAATACCACAAAAAACAACCTCCCTATGGTATGTAAAAACAAGAGTGAATGAGAGGAAGACAGTTATCCGTCAATCTGCTATAAATACTATTACAGGTTTAAATTATACATTACTCAACATTTTTCAGAAAATTGATTTTTTATGTAGAAGAATTGGAAACACACTCTCTCTCTCTCTCTTTCACTCTCACACACATTATATATATATATATAGATATATATATATATATATATATATATATATATATATATATATATATATATATATATATATATATATATATATATATATATATATATATATATATATATATATATATATCCTCTTTATATTCAGGTGAATGATTTAGTAAATATAGTGTTTAACTAGGAAACGGTGAGTGGTTTTCATAAGGCTGGTCATGAATCTTCTATTTTCAAACTGCTCAAACCACTTGGGATCAGTAGAATGTTCGCGTATTGTACTATAAGTAGATTCACTTGGCATCAGACTGTTGAGGATGTTCAACAACCGGACCATCCGTGCTGAGTAAGGATCTCCAGTGCCACCAAATCTATGACAAATGGAATCCGGGGAAATCTTTTGATAAAATAGAAAATCATGCTTACAGATATGAATATTTCACCCAGATCAATGTACTGGTTGATTAAAAAATGTGATCTCGGACTAAACGCCTATCATCGTAGAACTGGATACATGTTAACTCTAGTTCTGATGGAAATCTGAGAACTGAGACCGAAATAGTTGTTTCGGCAGTACGCAAGAGGAGAATCATTTCCAATGAAGAAGATTTTCAAAGTTGAATCGTGTTTAAATCACCAAAATGAGAGAGTCTATGCTCTTAGTTCCAAGGAAGGTTCTTAAGTCATTCATGAAGTCCGTATGTGATTGGGAACGAGTTACAAATGTGTCACAGTTTCATTTATGTGAGAAAGGAGTCAAAACAACAGCTCAGGTGTATGTCAACGATATTCTAAGCGTCAAGTTCAACATCTTAATGACAGCACGCCTAAAGGAGAGAATTGGGATTTCCAACCAGACTTTGATTCAGCTCACAAGACAAGAGTGATGCAAAAGGGGCTCAGAAACTATGCTCAAAGTCTGAGGATTGGCTCCGTGGGAATCCGAATCTCAATCCCCTAGATTACAAATTGTGGTCAGAGCTAGGGAGGGTTGGTTGAGCCCCCAACCACCTCGATTTGGAATGTATCAAATGATCTCGCGTGGAAGCAACTGCAATCGATAAATAGTTGGATCATTTCGAGCCGCGAGTAAAGCACAATGGAAAGCATTTTGGACAACGTTGATTGTTGTAATTCTTGAAACATAATTGATGAATACACCGAATCTTATATTGCTTGATTATTTTCTTATCCCTTAATCAACGGATGCATTTGTAAGAGTATCTATTGCAAAACTATATATATATATATATATATATATATATATATATATATATATATATATATATATATATATATATATAATTATTGATCTATTATTTCATTTGAAACTCTATTTGAAATTACCTCCAGTGTTCACGTAGAGGATGTGTCACTTGGCCTAGACAGTGTGAATAGTATAAACGATTAGAGAAGATGGGGCTGTTGCTGCAATAGAATCTACGACCGATTAGATAGTCGCTTTAACGTAGCGTTGCTTTCATCATTGAGCAAATTGCCCAGCGGAAAGGCAAAGTCCTGAAATTCTGCCTCATCCCCATGTATTTGCACTATCTAAGCCAAGTGACACATTCGCCTAAAGAAGCCCAGACGGGGCTGAAACACTTTACTATGAGCTTTATCGTGGGAACCAAATGATTGATCAGAACATATATTGGACAAAGAGAATCTGGAATTAATCAACAGAAAAGGCATAATACTCAGCCAGGATAGTGCTGGATAAAGGAGAGCCCACAAGATCAGTCGCCAGAAAAAGATACCATGAGAATAACTCGTTAATGTACAGTGTAATAATAATAATAATAATAATAATAATAATAATAATAATAATAATAATAATAATAATAATAATAATAATAATAATAATAATAATAATAATAATAATAATAATAATAATAATAATAATAATAATAATACGGGTGGAATTCAATATCATGGCAATTCAATTCAATAGGATTTGTTGTTAGTTTACACTAGTAATAATTTCGATGAGAGGGTCCCTGTTTGAATTGCAGCCTGGGGTCCCGTGCAACCTCAATCTGGCCCTGCATCAGGGTAACGCGCAACTATATGATCGGTGATCAGGCAAATATTGTTACAGGTTGGCTGGGACGTTTTCACTCTTCCACCACAATTGAATTATTAAATATAAAGTATTTATCCATTCAAAGGGATAATGAAATTCCAAAAATCTTTTTTTAAGAATCAATGTTCGATAAGAAAAAGAATTGGAAATCTAGTCAGTTTTGTTCGTATTTTGATTCAAATGATACAGCCTGGGAACACACAGCACATATGCAGGAGCATAAAAAAAGGGCTTTTTATTCTGATTTTCTTTAGAACATAATGATTGATATGAAACATGGAAATGCTTATTAAATCAACCACAGTTCTTATTCACAAAATGCAAGCGTGTTTACAAAGTTGCTTTCAATAATTATGTTTTTCAAATTGTCTGATATACAAGATATACGTATTAGTATATATATAAATACAACATATCAACGTGGGCGCATTTGTAAAAGAATCCCTTATGAATATATGTAGGCTTGCATTAACTTCCCACGCCATACATAGACTTCAACTTATGAAACCCATAATAAAGAGCGAAACAGAATATGCAGTAGAATCGATCTGTCCTGAAACCCTTTTCCTCATGCATCAAATGTAAATACGCAAATAATGCATGAATATAACGCTGGTTATCTATTTAGTGACAGGACCGTTATGTAATAAACTGTTTGGAAGAAGTACACCAAACACAATGTTCGTATTAGAGATATTTTATGAGTTTTGTGTTATCTAGCACTGAGTCAAATACGAGTGCCGGAGACTAGGTTGCTCCAATTTTCAAAGAAGGGAGAATCTACCAACCTTGAAAATCAGCATGCGATTTCATATCTTCCATTCATATTCGAAGAGCAGCCAGTGACATGAATGCATCGGCCATTAAGCACATCCTGATACACAGAGAAATGCTAAAAATGTCGATACACACGAATATGTAAGTCTAGGCAGGGATAAACTCCAACTTCCATTCTGACTGATGATTAATGCAACTGTTGCATTGTATATATAATGAATAAAAATTATAAACATATATTTTTGTATAAATGTCCTATTTATGAATTAATTAATTTACTTATTCATTAGATTGATATCAGCCCATGCATATCATTTTGATACACTTTCGTTGATACCTAAGACTTGTCGATTTAGCTCAATCAGTTGGTCGTGAGTTCAAACCATGGTAGTAGAATGTGGACTGTATGTGTCGGTTTATACTCCTCATTTTGGAGAGTATCGCTTCGTTGTTCTTGTTACGATAGGAAAACAAATTCAACTCCACGCAATGCACTGGAGTTGAATGAAAAATGCATTTGATTGCATGGATATCTATATGTACTTGGACACGTTTTCAAGACACACACACACATACACACACTTATGTGAGTGGGTATGTGTACGTATAAATGACGGAGATCTATTTTTATCTTTTAGGTTGTATTTCCAAGTAATTTATGATATATATCTAAATGTGTATATCCTTATCTATGTATATGTATCAGAGTTATATCTCTCTCCACAGATACATGCATCTAATACAAGAGGAGCTTGGAGCAGAAAAAAAAACTTCTCGGGAAGTTGATGAGCAAAAATATTTTATTTCAGACGGTCACATGAGGCGAAAGTATAGGCATCATCATCATCAGCAGCAGCAGCAACCTCTTATGTAACATATTGAACATTCATTTGATTATCATCAACTTTTGTTAGTTCTGTTTTCAACGTACAACTGTTAACAAGATTGAAAGAGAAACTGGAAATGGGCTCGAGACACAGGATAGAACTTGTTTGTTGGAATACCTTACTGTAATAGTTCAACAAAAAATAAACCTCATTCAGCGAAAAGATATCCTAAAATGAAATGCATTCATTGGTGGGCTCAGCTAACAAAAATGCTTAACCACTAAAAATGTAGCAGACGCTAAATAAGATAAACGCTAACTGTTATTATTAGAATTTTATTTCGGTTCGATTTTTTATTCCGCAAAAAGACAAAACAGAACGAAAAGAGAAAGATTTTAGGGGTTTATCAGTTTAGCCTTTTCGCTACATGCGCCAACCACATACATTTTTGTCTTCATGTAGAGAAATACAGAAACCTTTCGACACAAAAACGATAGAGGTTTGGGTTTCCCAGATACAGTTAAGTTGTTAAAATTTTGTTTAAGATGAATTCACAGATTCATTTCTCATGATATCTCACTTGTATTTCTTGACATTGAAGGCTTCACCAGATATACATAGATTCTAACTTAACAATATTTAATGTTGAATGTATCGAGCACTCTATAAAATAAACCTATCACACATCAGATATTGCATCATATCATATTGTATTCCTGATTTGTATCATACATGTGCGGTTGTGTGCATATGCGTGTACATTTGAAATTCATTGCTTAGCAGTGACTTTAAGTTTCATGCCAGTGGGTGCAATAGTCATATATCATGTATATGTGAGCATGAATATATGCATGAGCAAATCTACATTCATGTATATTTGCAGCTGATTCAAATATCCATAAATATCTATATCGCTATCAACCTATCAATAAATATATCTATATCAATCCAGAATGTCTGTCTTTGACATACTAAATACATTAGCATGATATATGAATGCATAATTTAGATATATCGCTTTACATGTTTGTGGCCATGTTTATAATGAAATATCAATGCAAAGATTTTTATTGAGATTTGGTTAGTCTGGCACAATATCCAAGCATCTATTAAGAAAAGTATTTCGTATGAGGCTCACAAAAAATGCTTGCTGGTGACGTAAGTGCTCAAGTGATACTCCGTACGTGTGATATATATGTGATATCTGCATCTTGTGATTCTGAGCGTATCGCAGTGTTTATGAGCATATGTGTATATGCAGTTGTGTATGTCTATGCGTTTGTGTGCGTGTGTGAGTACATGAGTGCAAATATAAGTGCAAGTTTGTTAGAGCTACAACTGTGCCGAGTATTCATATGATGTGCGTCGAAGTTCATGTATGTTGTGTGAAGGGGTAAAAGTGAGCAGCCCCTCCTGAAAATCACTCCCCGCTCCAATAAATGTGATGTGAATTACCTGTTGCCAACTTTTTGCATTTTACACAAGAATCGACGCGTTTCTTGTTTTGACTGTGCGAAAAATCGGTAAATTAGTGCAGACCTGCTTAAACATTTGGGACATTTTAGGGATTGTTTTTGACCATTTTAGTATCCTATTAGTTTTTTTTTCTACCATTTATGGTGTTTTTAGCTATTATTATCAACACTGAGCACCTGTACTCGTGCCCCGGAATCAATGCAAGGCCCGCACCAAACGCAACTCATTATACATTCCCTTTACTGACATGTAAATAAGAATATTTATTTGAAATTAAAGAGTGATGATTAAAAGAAGTTTGATACATTAAAAGTCATTAGAGTGGGAAAGCGATAAGAACGATTATGATAACATTACCAACAACAATAATACATCCAGTTTTCGGTTTGCAGGTAGACTAAAAGTAAAAGGGTCAAATAGTAAGAGCAAGGTGTGTTATTGGTCAACGGAAGCGGTTGGGAGGGCATAGATTGTAGGAGTCAGGGAGTTGAAATATATATATACATAAAACTCATTTGAGATGATTTCCCGTCGTTATAAGATAAATGTATCACTCGCTGGACCAAACATGTCCATAGAAAAAGCTCGGGCATCTGCCACGAGAAGCCACTGTCAAACTCTATTGAGTCGGCTAGTGGGGATGTTTTACGAACAGAACCCGTCATGTAAGGTCTGGTCCTCGTGGGGAACCTTCCGAAAATCTCGTTCGCAAAGCCAAACCATTCATTCATACTCTCTCTCTCTCTCTCTCTCTCTCTCTCTCTCTCTCTCTCTCTCAATACATATATATATATATATATATATATATGTGTATATATATATATATATATATATCATTAGTATAACATTCTCTTTAAAGATAATTTTTATAAAGAATTTTGATAAAAATAGTTGAGCAAATGAATTTTTGAATATAATTATTTCCATTAGATTAAAATGAACAGTCCCCCATAATAAAAAAATCGTGTCACTTCAGTCACTTATTTCCAAATATCTATTAATGTAATTCATGTAATTTTCTTCAGTGTTTTTTTTTTTTTTCTATGTTTTACATATACTTTTTCTTGCTTGGATCAACAGTTATTTACAATGTAACCATTTTGGGAATCTAAACAGAAAACAGTTATAACAAAATGGTACCCCAGCAGTGTTAAACAACCCCCCTTTCGGTTATGATTTTAATATATAGCTTATGTCATCCTACATGTGGTTTGTTATTTTATAAAGGATATTATCATAATTCATTGTATATAGATGTTATTTTATGCAACGTATCATTTAATTTTTTTTAAGTAGCTTACACAGGTAGGTTACCCAAAACACGTACTCGACAATGAGGGATCAATAAGTATAACAATAGACGTGACTCGTTGTTTGTGTCACTTCTATTGAGTGTTCACACATATGAATATTGAATTCGGTATGTCAGTTTTCATTTTCGACTGCATGCAGACCAACTTATGATATCATTTTTAAAAATACAAATTATACAGTTATATTCGACCGAAAATTTTTACAACTTTTTCCACTAACTCTGGAGTTAACTTTTCCATTTCGAGTCAATTATACTTGGACAATTTTTACTTGGCATTCCTTGTTCGATCTCCCACCCCACCCAACTACCTATCAGTCAGATAAATGGACGAGAGGCAAATGTTTTCCCATTTCCCTGGTTTTAGTCAATCTGCAGTCTAGCTGATAAGTTTTGAAAGGATCAGAATGTCTGGTCATGGCTTTTTAAAATTGTCTAAAAATCTCGCAAATCATTGGATCTTTTACACTCGAATCCATCTCTTTTGATAATTTAATAACCCAAACATTATTCATTTATTCTATTTTTAAATTCTCGTTAACATATTCATCAATTTTCGTTATTATGTCATTATGGCTAAGTTGATAAGTTTCAAAGGGATCAGGATGTCTAGTCATGGCTTTATCGAATTGTCTAAATATCTTACTGATTTCATCGCCTTGATTGACCATTCTTACAACTAAAGAAACTATTCTCGGTATTATATCAATAGATGAAAGTGTAGCTTGTGCTATCCTTGAATGTTCTAATAATATAGTTCCATAAAAATATAAGAGGGAATAAATACTACATGTTTTAAATGCCATATTAATGATACGGGACGGAGTCAAACAGTCCATCCTTGATTTCAATATCCAAATCTAGGAACGTTATTTACACTCTGTTATGTTCATACTTTAGTTCAAGATCCTTAGGGTTTATAGCACTAAACAATTTTCCAAATCATCCTCCCCCATACGCGTCCAACCTAAAAATGCACGAGTCCACTTTGTAGTTATTCTTATTAAAGACATGTATATATATTCATGTCTATCTAAATTCAAATTTGCCTGATATGACTTAGGATTAATTCCTATACCTATAATCAGATGAAATAATTTATCACCTATTTTAAACATTCCCCGGTAAGATGACTATTATTCGTCTCGAAGGTAGAGTGCGTAAATAAGTCTTGCCTTTTTTGTTTTACACCACAGAGCTTCATTTTGTAAACCCAATACATACACAATTTCCTCCTGCAAATGCCAAGTCTACTATTTTATTTCATTCTGTAATAAGATCATTATGAGGAATTTTTGTATGAAAAGTACTTAAATTTTTGGTTGCGATATATTTAGCCCCTTTACGGGAATATATGATATCCAATTTTTCTTTAACGGGCACAGAATTATGCACTATCCAGAAGAGATTTAAATTATTATAAGATTTACTTCTGATATGGAATTTCAGTATTTGATTGCATATTAGACTGGAAACCAAGGAAAAACTTTGCTAAGAGGTTTAATGCTACAAACTTTTGAGGCTCAATAAATCGAGCATTTATTTATTTTAGGTATCCAGTACATAATTGGTGACTTTTATTTTAATATTTCCATCTATCTTAACTCATAACTTTTCATATAACACGATATTATCAAATATAACATGATAAGGTTTACAAGTAGATACCTTATACGTGGCTGATGGTGTTCTTATTAAACCTGTTTGAGACAATATCTTTTTAACATACTTATTTTTACGTATAAATGCTATATTATTTGTTGCTTTATCTATCGGGACTATAACAAATTTAAGTTCCAAGAGATTTGCTGATACTTGATAATTATTTCGAAATAGTGTTTGATATTTCTCTCTCTCTCTCTCTCTCTCTCTCTCTCTCTATATATATATATATATATATATATATATATATATATGTATATGTGTGTGTGTGTGTGTGTGTGTGTGTGTGTGTGTGTGTGTGTGTGTGTGTGTGTATTCCATCGCAAAAATAATAGTGTGTGCGTGTGTATGCCTTCTGAACATGTGTTCGGTATTCGACTCAATTTCTTTCTTTCTCCTCTCTCTATTATATACATCAATATGTATGTGAGTAAACCAATACATAGATAGACAGATACCCGGTTACATATCTATCTCCGGATAGCTAATTAGTTTTTTTCCATCCATACATATGTATATAATTTTTTCAACCTCCACCCATAGTTGGCTTCAATTTCGAGATACACGTATCAGTGTTTACTCTCTCCGCAGTACAAAGACAGTATGCATGCCTACTGCGAACTCTCTTGCAGCAGACGTAACTTTTTCTAGATAAAAATTGATACATACACACACACACACACATACACACACACATACACACACATACACACACATATAACAATCTACAAAAGCTAATAATTTGTCACTATAGGTACATAATAAGGTAGTATTTCCTTACTTAACGTTTTAGTGAATCACAATGATATATAATTCAGCATCACTCGTATATCAATTCGTGACATTAAATTGAGAATATGTATAAATGGATTGATATAAAAATGTGTGCCAGACGATAAAAAGGTATGACACATGAGAGAATGAATTAAAAATAAATCGTCTGTGATGTATACAAAGCAACAAGACAATTACTTAATAAATAACACTTAATACCACACGATAATTATTGGAGTTTTATTTTAATAATAATAATAATAATAATAATAATAATAATAATAATAATAATAATAATAATAATAATAATAATAATGATAATAATAATAATGATAATAATAACAACAACAACGACAACATTGATGAGAATTGATAGAATAGTTTATAACAATTCCTGTGGTAATTACCATAATTAGATGCTGATCAAAATTATTAGTATTTTACCATAGTGCCTTACACACACACACACACACACACACACACACACACACACATATATATATATGTATGTATGTATGTATGTAGTATGTATGTATATATAAAATGATAAATGTGAATTTGTATCTGAACTGCTTTTTACGTAGCGATGTTCTAAGACATCACAGAATCGATTAGAAATCTTAAATGGTAATGGGCGGGCCATGTTTCGAGAATGGCTGACAACCGATGGACATCACGATTCACAACATGGATCTCCAGGAATTACATGCGAAACCGAGGCCGACAGAATATAAGATGGAGAGATGAACTTTAGAAAATAAAGGCTCCGTGATGCCCATGATAGAGAAACGTGGTGGATCCTGGGAGAGGTTTATGTCCAACGACGGACATTAAAAGATGATGACGGACGCAAGGGCCGAAATATCTGTTTTCATACCAAATTCTCATCTCGTTTATTCTCGGCCTATTAGCTTCTTTTAACGCGACGCTTATGTATTGAGAAATGGATACATGTGATCCGACAGAATGATCATAAATTGCATTATATTATATAGAGAACTTATTTCAAATGATCCCCCGTCATTACGCGCTCTAGCTCAATGGTAAAAGCATCGCTACATTAAAGCAGCTACCCTATCGCTGGCAGGTTCGATTCTTGCTGGAGCCCCATTTTCTTCGATTGTTTATTCTACTTACGTAGTCTTGAGTGAGTGATACATTAACCGTGTATTGATAGCAGATCATTTCGAATAAGTTTTCTAAATAATACAACGCAATTTGTAATCATTCTGTTGCATCACATATTAATATCATTAGATTGTACAGTTTTTGTCTAAGAGAATGTGATAATTGTAGAGACATGTTTAATAATTAAAACATTTCGCCCGGCACCCGGGGTTTTTATTACTGATCGAACAGCCGACCACGTAAATGAATAGAGAACGTGAGTGCCCTGCGAGACTCGAAGCCTAGTCTATCAGGGAGCTGTTTTAACAAGATGTTCGATTTCATTATTCATTAACAGAGATTAATTGATAGATAGATAGTTTATCCATCAAATATATTCCAACTTTGTTAATAGTAGTTACGGTTATTGCTAGAAAATTAATAAAATTCTTTCATAATAAGGAATACATGTTATAATAAAGTTAAGAGAGAAGGATTTGTTGTTCAGCATTGAATGCTGAATTGATTTGAATGTTTTTAATCCTCAGAAAAAAAGTGGCACGGAACTTTTCAGCCTATAATTGTTTCATGGAAGAAAATAATCAGATAATAACGAGAAATATAATAGTTTGATAGAAAATCTATACTGAGAAAGTAAATTTCAAATAGTAACTATCACTGCTACCAACAAATTGTGTATACATTTTGGGAACATCTTCAATACTAGTATCTAAAATACTTTTTTCTTACTTTCAGTACATTTAGATTATGTGTTATACACACACACACACACACACACACACATATATATATATATATATATATATATATATATATATATATATATATATATATATATATATATACACTAATAGTTCGTAAACAAAATGTGCGTAAATAATAATCATTATTTCAGAATAATTGACCATAGAGTTCATAATGCAAGCGAACAATTGTAGGAATTAGTAATGAAATGATATACTTGAATATTCGATTATGATAACATGCTATTTCCATCAAATAAGGAGGACACTGAATTAGATCAATTATATATTACAAATGATACATGAGAACTAATTTATTGATGAATAACATACTCGATGATTTTTATAAGAATCATTGTCTTCTTACCCTCTCTGTTCACCATATATTCAAATTTGCCATATTTTCGATTTTGTTCGATCCTTGGTTAAAATCCTGTGAAAACATCTTCGTGAACGACTAACTGAAATAATAATAATAATAATAATAATGATAATAATAATAATAATAATAATAATAATAATAATAATAATAATAATAATAACAACAACAACAACAACAACAACAAAGATTACAGGTTAAAGCCTAAAGAATAAGATGTTACGACAAATGAAACAAGTTTACTGGCAAATTAAGAACTTCAGAATAGATGTTAAGAAATGCTGCAGAGAGGTGAGCAAAGAAACAATAGAAATCAAAGAGTCCCTGAATGAAGGATGTGATAAGCTTCTGTAAAAAAATCTGGAGATAAAAAAGGGGGAAGAATGAATGAAAAGCACCACATAACAACAATGGAATGATATCATTAAGGAGCTTAAAGAAGCACTCAACAAAGCCAATGAATGGAAATTTCCGGGAAGAGACAGAATTCCTGATTTCTGGCTCAATTCACTAACCTCAATGTTCCAAAACGTAGGGAATTCCCTATTAGACAATATGCGAAATCTAGAGAAGACACCAAATTAACAGACAAGTTAACATTCCTAATATCAAAAACAAACGAAATGAAACGAAAAACCCCGAGAATTGAAGGCTTATCCCTTGCTAAATAACAACACGTAAGATATTACCAGCTATCTTAAAAGGAAAAATCTATTCTTTCCTAGATCAAAATAACAGTCTACCTCAAGAGTACAAAGGATGCAAGAAAAATTTCTATGACTGTACAGACCAACTTCTCAGAACTAGAATGTTCCTAGAGTACTACCTTGATAGACTTTCGAAAGGCATTTGATAGCGTCTCTTATCCATGGATAACAAAATCTCTCGGACTCTCCAAGACTGCACCTATAATGAGAACTTTCTCCAACAAAGCATGACACAATGGAATGCAAAATCCTTTCTCTCCTATTTGTAATGCTGTTAGTGTGACTGAAAACATGAAAAGAAGACTGTGAACTTTTCCAAGATGATTCTCTCTCTCTCTCTCTCTCTCTCTTCTTTTGTTTTGCTTGTCTCTGATACCTATTTCCCAACAATACCACATACGAGTACAACATTTATGATAAGACCATTACCCATCTCTTCTACATGGCTGACTCGAAGCTTTACGATGAGAATGATGGACAACTGGAAAGTTCTTTGAAGACTGCTCCATCATCCATCAATTTAGATATAAACACTAAGTTCAAGGAATTATATCATTAAAAAACATGAATATTTAGGTGTAAATGGAGATGAAGTCATACTGCGGTATAACATGAACGAGACAATGCGAAAAGAGTATTATAGAAGAACCGATGGACATCGTGACTCACGACATGGACCCCCCAAGATCACATGCGCAACCGAGGCTGGCAGAATATCAGATGGAGGGACAAGCAAGACAAATTCAGGAAATACTGGCTCCGCGACGTCCATGATAGAGAAGTGTGGCGAATCCTGGGAAAAGTCTATGTCCAACGACGGATGATGATGATGATGATGATGATGATGATGATGATGATGATGATGATGAAAACTGAAGTAAACTCGTAAGATAGAATACAGAGCATCAACACGATAGCTGTTTCGGTAGTCCAATATGGTTTCAATAATTTCAACTGGAATTTACTGGACGTATGAAAGGACACGCAAACGAGAAAACTGCTGAGAGCAAATAAAAAAGGCAGTTGTATATAGACTTTACCTGCCCAGAAAAGAGGGATACATTCAAGTGGAACTTTCAGGTATAACAACCACCTTCAAACTTACACCCTAACTACCAACGACCAGATCATAGAATATGAAAGTAGCCAATAACAAATAGAAGAAAAAACTTGATGAAAACAAATCGGAGGCTGACTCACCAACTGAAGCAGTCAAGTAAAGACCAAATAAATAAAAACAAAGAAACAGGAATAAAACACTACGTGAGCACTGCCAATAGAAATCACTCTACGGTCAGTACCTCTTTCGAACCAAAGGGGCTGATTTAGATCAGAATGAAAATCATCAGTGGGTGAAAAGCACAGGATTGGAGGCCGAAAAAAGAGGTTTCGTACTGACAGTCTGGGAGTAAAGACTATAAACACGAAGCTACCTGTGGGCTAACCTACAAAGAAATGGTGTTGTGATGATATTATCAAAATAATTGACCACATCGATGTTCAGACCCTGCAGCAAATGTCCCAGCTGATAAAAACATTGCTCCATAGGATACAAGGACTTGCAAAATATAAATATTTTGAAGTGGATATTAGTAAAATGTGGTAAGTCAAGGCAAAAATAATATCTGTAATCGTTGGAGTCCCCCGGTTACCCGATAAGGGAATTAGTGAATTTGTTGACAACATACCTTGAAAGCCTCGTACATTTGAAACAAAGAGAATAGTTCTTACCTCCACAGCGCATATCATTAGAATGTTTCTATTAACATGAATGAATGTACTACGTCTGGTATACATCGTTTTATCTAGATGTAGATATTTGTTTGTGAAAGTGTCGAATCTTCTGTGTATATAAAAAAAACCTCTTCCTTATTTGAGCTGTCAGTACGTACAGGGTTGCTCGTATTACGCCATGTCATGTACAACAATCATATCGGGGACAAAGACACGACTACCGAATTCGAAAATACAGAACTGGGAAAAGTAAACAACTATATATATACCTAGGACAGCAAGTCTCCACGAAGAAGAAATTAAGTGAAGAATCACACTAGGTTGGCAAGCTTTTGGTAGAGCAAGCTCTACTTTCAAGAACAAGAAAATCCCACTAGTCCCAAAAAGAAGGGTATACAACCAATGTATCCTACCGATAATCACACATGGAGCTGAAATATGGAACCTAACCAAAAGATTGACCATCAAACTGAGAACTATGCAACTTGCACCAGGGAGAAACAAGCTTAACTCACACGGAGAGAACAGAAGACAGCACAATATATCAGAGAAAAAACAAGAGACAGAGACATCATAGAAATTTCTGGAAAACTCAAATGGCAATGGGCTGGCCAAGTTGAAAGAATGGCAGACAACCACTGAAGATCACGTCTCACAACGTGGATCTCCATACATCAGAAATGAGATGGTTTGTCGAGCTGGATAAGTTCAGACAGTACTGTCTCTGCGATACCCATGTTAGTGAGGTCTGGTGAATCTTGGGGAAAGTCTATGTACAACGAGGGATACTAACAGATTGATGATGATGATGATGATGATGATGATGATGATGATGATGATGACGATGACGATGATGATGATGATGATGATGATGATGATGACGATGATGATGATGATGATGATGATGATGATGATGATGATTACGACACCTTAATTTCTGTTTCGCGAAAGAAGGATAGCATGTTTCCCTTCGAGGTCAAGGCTGAATTTTCTAGGCTGAATTAAAGCCTGGGTTTCAGCCGCTGATTATTAGTGCAATAGAATGGCGCTATCCAATCGCTTTCCTTTTTAGAGTCAATGCATTTGAACATTAATCAAAGCAACAGATTCAAAATGCAATAATTACCTATTTTTTTTTCTCTATGTATCAACCTGTTGAATATACATTGCCCTATAACAGTTTCGACACTTTACTGGCCAGAACTGAAAGTAGATAAGTTTCAAGAACTCCGAGAATTGGGAACATGAAGGTGAACTTGGATAGATCCGCCTGAAAATTCAATATCTTATTCCGTAGACAATTTCCCTGCTTTCCAAAAAAATTAATTAGAAACTTTGAGAGATATCTTGTGGCTCTAAAGTGGGGGATTACAGAATACGTATAATGTGTAAAAAGCCATGATAATAGATGTTTATATCTTTCAAAGAAGTAAATTTTATCAGGACTTGAATGACCGTTAAAAAAGGGTTCTTGTTTTCCTTACAAATAAGATTTCTCCTGGTTTATTAATAATAAAAAATCACGTTTCAGTATTCTAAATGACCAACCTTATTTTTTCTTTTAGCTACCAGTCCGCTACTCTACCATCGAGTGAATGTTGCTCGTGGTAATAATCGGTAAAACAGCCCATGCAGTCAAAAAAGAAACAAAAAAAAACATAACTCCCGACTATCATCATTATTCAAGAATCCTTTGTCAGTAAATAAACGATTGATATATTTTTGTCTATGGTGGCCCTTTGGCACAATCAAGAATCAGTCAATCACCTGGTTCGTATCGAGGATGAGGGACAGCAGTGTCCCCAGTCAGTACTGAAGACGCCTACGTTTGATCAATAAAGTTATTGAGAAGGCTCAAGGCCAAAGAGACGAGGCAATAGGCGGGAATAAAAGAAGAAGGAACAGAACGGCGAAGAGGATTGGCAAGAAAGAAAAAGAATGTGAAAAAAAAAGGAGGTTACTGAACGACGAAAGAGTGGGTTAGAAGGAGAAATGGATGTTAGTAATGAAGGAGAGGGAGGGGCAGAGAGACCAGAAAGAAAAGATAGGGTGTAATAAGAGAGAGGGTTCAATTTTTAAGAAAAAAATGGTAGAAATTGTTCTCAAAAGGAAAAGAGGAAATGTAACGAATAAGAAAAATACAGAAAAGAGAAGAAAAAAAAAAGGAAAAAACGGGTGATAGAAGAAAATAAAAGGAAATAACATCACACACCTTGGCTTTTGTTAAAAATATAAGAAAAAAGGACTGGTCGGATTTGTTACTCATTAGAAATCGTCATTTAACCAACGTCTTTTGACAGCATGCCTTGCTGAGGGTGATCAATTGAACAATTTGAAAAGGGATGATCAGTGAATAAGATACTTCTCCCACCTTTTGTTTGGCAGTGATCACGTCTGAATTTTTAAAAAAACATTAGTGGGCACAGACTAAGGGACGAATTTAGCATAAACTAGCAGAGTAAATTGAACTAATCACGAGATCTTCATTGTGTGGGAAAAGAGGGGGAAATTAGAAATAATTATTTTTCTAAACATAATTGGGAGCAAATGCTTAAATTTTCAGGCCTCTAGCTCCATTGGCACGGCCTGCACACGTGATACATAGTCTGTCAGCCACACCAATTTAAAGACTTTCAATGCTGACAGTTTTGATTGACGGTTCCTAACAGAAAGAAGGGAAGAAATATTCGAAAAGGTTTGGTGAAATATGGCGTGGAAGTGGACGTCGGAAGGAACGGCCTATTTTGTGCGGTATCTTATAACCAGTATAAGACTGTTTACTGATAAAGACTCATTTTTTGTCTCAAGCGGAGTTTAGACGAGAATCCATCTTAAGGCAAGAAAAAAACAGACGAAAATCAAATAATCAGATCGATCCCAAGAGCTACAACCCTCCCCTAAACATATAGATAAGTAATCGCCCGTCAGACATATTGTGTATACTCGAATCAATTCCATTTTCAAAAAACATCTCTGGTCAAAAAAACACGGCGTACTTTCTCCAAATTTCTTAGGCTTCCTAAGGTTTTCAAGATTCTTATCTTTCTATGTATTGCAAAAACTTGGTATTCTTAGCTGAGGGTTTAATGAAGCTTTCGTTCACTTGAAGACCTGGATTGTTTAGACGTTTTCCTTGGTGATATTTCTTTGGTTTTCCGACAAGTAAGTCAAACTATTCGTCACACAGACATTTACTAAGCTTAACTTAGTCTAGCACAGAACAACAAATGCGGACGACCTAGCTAAGATCGAACTCACTATCAATGGCTTCAAAGACGAGCACGCAATGCACTCTCTATGATATGAGCTCTTGGAATTCCTAAATACTCTGATTAGACACACAACTGGAAAAAGTAACGACAACAATTGAAAAAAATATGTGTGTGCACCGTGATTACTCAGCAACTAGCCATTGTACGAAGTTTACCTTTTCCAGATATAATAGTCAACTGACATGGCAGCGCATTCTAGAGAAATCTGATGAAGTAAATGGGCCACGCCTTGCATTACCCAACAGGTAGTGCCGTGCCAATAAATACACTAACGCTCGCTGCAGAACGAAGGATATCATCGTAGGTTCTGATTTTAAATTAGAGAAAAATGTCCTTCGACATACTGATGTTAAAAATTACATCCAAAACTCCATAGGCGTTATTTTTAATGGGTTATTTCAGGCTGTAAAAATCAGTTAAAAAATCTTGTTAATCAAAAATTACCAAAATGTAATTCAGATTTTTTTCTTTTCTTGATACCTTTTAATTGTGAGACGCCCTTATACTGTAAATATCAACGTAGTTTTCAGAAAATGAATTAAAGCAGAGAATAAAGAAACCATCAAAATAGGAAAAATAAAAATTTGCCCCAAAGGAAAGAATTGGGCCGGAGGGTACACAGCCGGAACGTTGTGAAAAAAAAACAAAGCAACAAAGACGAGAGGAATAGCTCGGCTAAATTACATACAATAACTTGAACGTCCCGTCTCACAAACTTAAAACTATAAGAAAAAGAAATTGACTTTGAGAAAGATAGAAAACTTAATATGAAGTTGAAGTCAATTGTGTTGTTGTAGACGTAGCATGAAATCAAAAGCTCTGCTGCTCTGCTGCTGCTGCTGATAATGCTGCTGATGCTGCTGATGATAAATGGTCGAAAATCCACTTTTTCAAAACAAAAATCGGTCATGTAGAAGAGCTGTCGGCAGCAAGAAGAACATGATGGCCTTCGCTAGTGCTGGTCGAACGGAGGCGGTCGAGCAGACAGGAAGTTAGAAAGGAAAGAAGGAATAAAGCAAGGAAACGGTGAGGCTGGGGAGAGGGGTTGGCGCCCGTTCCATTTATTTTTGGTCGCGACGCCATAATGCTTGCATTTCTGTTTTTACCATCGCCTTTATCGGATCAGTTCTTCGGAAATACCATACTTTGGAGACTTTCACCCGACATTATCACCCTCCCCCCAACAACCGAGCATTTTTTCTGAGCGGATCCTGATCCTCTACTTCAAAGAAAATGATGAAAAACATTGTGCACCAATTAGAAATGCACTTTCTTTCTTTTTATTATAATAATAATAATAATAGTAATAATAATAATAATAATAATAATAGTAATAATAATAATAATAATAATAATAATAATTGTCTTTTATATTCCTATGCAATGTTTCTTATAAAGCCTTCTGTATTGACACCCTTTTGTATATATGAAACGGAAAAATGCCAGTGCCTACCATGTCATAACATTGTTGCCGGCCTCAAATTTCTAGCCGAAACTCGGTGTGTAACGAATGCTACTAGACACCAAAAGGAATAATAATAATAATGATAATAATAATAATAATAATAATAATAATAATAATAATAATAATAATAATAAAAAAGATTTCTTATAGTTGTTGTTGTTACGGCGGTTGATATTTAGCTTTTGATCTTCTGTTGTTGCTACCATCATTACTGTTTTGAAGTTATTGGCACCCATTATTATTATTATTATTATAACTTTATCATCATTATTATTATTATTATTATTATTATTATTATTATTATTATTATTATTATTATTATTATTATTATTATTATTATTATTATCTCGTGGTCTCAGTGATACAATTGTACAAAAAAGCGATGGCGACACAATAGAGCACAAGCTGTATGACTAGATATCTAAATTCCCATCCAAATATTTGGACCTCTTGTGTGCACATCACATCTGCAAGAATCAAAGCCTCTTTTGATGCTTTGTCTCATTTTTTTGATGGTTCTGTGGCTGTTGTGTTTCTTCATGGACTTAAGGAGACTAAACACTTTCAAGAAGGCGCTGAGTTTTTGCCGCACTCTCTTGGATCAATTTGAACGGATCAGAAGGTTTTCTCTTACTTTGGATTTTCTCTTTGATGATGCCATGCATGACATGATGATGAGTGTTTGCTTTCATATTATCCAAACATGGACAGGACGATGATAATATAAGCTCTAAAAAGGATACTGAAGTTTTGTTTTTCTCGTAAAGTAGGAATATAAGCTTTTGTGAGTGCATTGGCTTACACAACTTACTGCAATGACCCGTTGCCATACAGTCTCTGCAGTTAAGCTAGGTTTTGTTGTTCAAAGAAGCAATGGATAGCCATATACAGGGTATCCCAGAAAAATGTATGCACACTTTGTTTGTTAATAGCTCTTCTGGTTTTTATGGTCAGAATGAATTATATTTGTGACATCATTGATGTTTTCCACTGGAAAACATCAAAATTAGAGTGAAAAGGCATCTAGAAATATCTTAATACCAGAGAATCCATGTTATTAATAAACCCGTCAAAATAAATTCCAAAAAGGTGAAAAAAAAAAAAATTATCTCACATTTTCTGGGACACCTAGTAGAATCCCTTAGAATTTTAGACGGTAATCGGTATCCTGTTGAATTAATCTAGTTTTGAATATCAGTTACTCATCAAGTAAGTTTTTCCTGGATTCTAAATAGAAAGTTGATGAATAGTCAGGTTATTTGTTTCAGTTAATCCAATGAAAAAAGTTACGAATCGCTTTTGCATCCTGTGTTTAAGTACATGTTTTGGTTGCATATATCATTTCATGGTATGCCATTGACTTGATCGCCTCAAGATTACAAACGCAGGGAAATTCGAGTTCATGATTTTCCCTGAAAAAACTAGCACTGAATTAACAAAGAATTAACACATTACTTATACACCATACTTTTAAGGATTGTATGTATCATCATTCTCCGTTAATACCCTCATCGAGGGTGTCGTGAGATTGTTAGTAAGACCCACTTCTTATAATACCTGGTATTCCCCAATCGTCACCCATCTGTGCAGAGACTAGGCTTAGCGTTGCTCAACTTCGGTGATCTTATAAGAACCAGTGTATCCAACGTTATTAGGCCGTAACTACTAAGCCCCTGGGGGAGGTTCCCAAATCCTAGTTCCTGTGCAGATAGGTATTGAGTACATTTTCTCAAAGTCTTTGGAATGACTCGGTAAGGGATTGAACCATAACCGACTGAACTGGAGGTGGATATTTTACTACAGGGTCTCGGTGATCAGTCTACTTTTGATGATAATACTTTTTAACAAGTTTTCCTGAGTCTTATTCAAGTGTTGATTTTTAAATATCTGGTGCTGTAAATAAATACACTCTAGCACCACTGGAAACAGTATAGATAACATATGAATACCAAAAATATCCCACTCAAAGCATCCAACACGAATTAAAAACATCAAGAAGTATTAACATCCGGAATTGCCAACGCACTAACACGGCTAAACCACAATTGGGATAGTTCAATCGTTATTTGGACAGTGATCTCTCCATGCCATCAAAATACGACTTCCACTTATACAACTAAGACAAAACTAACAAGCTTAGCAGTTTGAGAAGAATTCCCATAAGGCTGACAAGATGGGTCAAACATGAATGCTAGAAATGACCTCTACAAACGATTAGTCACTATCGATAAGAAATAGAAATGAAGGGGGAACCTACAATTTGAAAAAGTACTTCTTGGAAGAGTTCGATTTTAGGAACTCTTTCTTTTCTTCAAGCCGCACTGAGTTTTTGGATTTCTTTTTTTAAACCCATGAAAGAAATTAGTACGCTTGTTTAGATTGGGCAAAAATTTCTACGATAGGAAAGATATAACAAACGCCAGGAACCCCTGCTTATATTTTGATACAGTAAGACTATCTGAAAATATTAATTCGAGGTTGAATCACCTGAAAATACTGAAATGATACTATGAAAAAGTAAATTTCAAACAAAAACTATGAAATGAAAATGTTAAATACTATTACATACTACATATATTCTTCTATTGATAGTCTTTTGATAGACAAATGTCCCAAGGAAAATGACTTTTTTTTCAATTTTTACCGATTTTGTTGAAATCAAGGCTAATATGATTTGTCTCCCCAAAATTTGTCTTGACAAGAATTAAAAATGACTCCAAATGACCTATGAGGCTCATGAACTTCTTTGTGAAAAGATGTACCCCTATGCTAAATTTCAGTTTCTTATCTGCTGAATTGTACACTACTATTGGCTAGAAACTACAATAAATTACCCTTGGCAACTTTTTGATGGACTTCTTAGGTTAACTTCACGTAGTGCATGTTCTCTGCTGGTAAAATATGTACTTCTATGCCAAATTTCATCTTCCTACGTGCAAGATTTTGGCCAACAAAGTTAAACAAACAAAGGAGTTTTATATAAGACGATAATATATACTAATACACTTGCATGTACACGAGTGAATGTACGTAAGCATGCACTTATATGTGTGGTCATTTTCCAAGAATCTTGTGTTGCGAGCTGCTTTGCTTTTCATTTGATTATTTCTGGATTCAAAATTAAAGATGACTTTTGCCCTGTATTTAGACTAAGAAAGGCTTCAAATAAGCTTATAATACACATATGTTATCCAACTTCAAAGAGAGAGAAAGAAAAGGTGGGTGAGATAAAGGGGGGATAGAAAGACTTCTATTAGCTTCAAGTTGTCAAAGGGCAACAAAGAACTTCTCGCTGAATGATGAAAATAACTGACTTTAACGAATAAATCTTCTTTTTGTCTGAAACTCGGATATGAGTTGTTAATATGCAATGCTTTTTTTACTATTGTCCTCATCTATGTCGGTTATTCTCCGACTTTTCGGTCGGTAGAACAAAAGACAAAGAACAATTCTTGTAGCTAACGGAGACGGCACATATGACGCCACCACTTGCAGACTTGGCGTGGTTAGTGCCAAATGAAAGCCAGCCATAACCAACCGAATGACTCAACAGGAGAAATGCCCAGGCAATGGAACATGAGTCACAACACCAATCACAATGCCGTTATGAAATTCAGAAGATTTGTATAATAATTTCAAAATATATGGAGCCATTTGTGTATGATTTTTACTGATGGAGGCGGTCAGCCTTCTCTGCTACATTAAAAGTAAATCATTAATCACTCATAATTCACATTCAATTTTAATCAGTAGTTGTAGTAATAATGAATTGTATATGAACCACTTTCAATGGACCTGACCCTGTCAGTCCGACATAACCGTTCTTTTTGAATTTGTTCCATTCTCTGATTTCCTTGAAGAATCATTTTGGGGTATTACGAAGCAGCCTCTATGCTGGTGGAAGTCTGCGGGTAATACTTCTTTAAACCGTATTCTACCTAAACTTTTTCTTCTTTACCTGGAATTTTAATTGATTTGTTGGTAACAGGCAAGGTCGGTATTTGGGTTCTTGGTGCACCGGGCAAATTGACCTTGGGTACCTTTTAAAGCCTAGCTGAGCTCGTCGTCGGTCATGAGATTTTCCATTAACAACTGTTTCTTTTACTTTCACAGCAACAGAAAATATTCAACTCTCAGATATTCCTGAACAATTCAGGTAATTTTCTTATTTCTTTTTTTTTCCATTCTTCCATTTGTCTTATTTGGAAAGATTGTCTCAGACAGATGACAGGCATCCCATAGCATTTAGCACCCTGGTCAACTGCCTGTGGTGCCGATACTTAAGGTCGGCTCTGGTACCAAGCAGGATCCTGCAATTACTCCCGTTCGTCCGATTATATTCAAGGTATTACTCTAAATGTACGCCGAATTAATTTATATTCTTTGCAAAATTTAGCTAATGGAACTGAGCTCAAAAGTGTTTTCAGTATTTTCAGTTGAAATGTAATAACTTGAACATGGTTTTATTCGAATACTTGCAATATGCTAATATGAACGAAAATTACATTGAGAAGAGATATTCTGTGTTTGTCAAACAGCAAGATTTGTACATCAAAGGCCAACAAAAGTTCATGATTCTGACCAAAAAAAAGACAATTCCTCAAAACAGATAAGTACAGCTGCAATAATGTAGTTCATTTGGTAGTCAGGTTTCTTGACCAGCTTACGAAAAATCTCAAATTTCCTAAGTCCAAAAGATTCTATAAGAAGTCTGAGACACAAATGCTCGATAGGATATGTAATTACATAATTGTGTTTGATATGCAATTTGAAATTCATCAATTAATCGCACATAAGATTAATTATGTCTGCTTTGGTGATAGGAACTCCTGTAAGTGCGAATGCACGGGTGTCTTAAACTGATATCTATTTGCTGCTGTTTTCAATGATGGAGATTATTTTGAGAAATGATGTCGGAGACGTTAGACAGAAAGGAAAGATATTTGAAAAGTCCAATATTAGTTTCACTTATACACTGTTTTAAAATGCATAAGAGTGTTTGTCTATATGTGCAATCGATAAGATTGCGTTATACATACAAAATGTACTCATGAACATAATCATTTTGCATTGAATTCGAGTTCTAGACAAAAGATTGTAACTGTTAGTCGACTACTACCACTATCAATAATAATAATAATAATAATAATAATAATAATAATAATAATGATAATGATAATTTTTATACACGACATATATCCAACTCCAGATGTTTAAATGAGACTCAGCGACACCGTGGCGCGCTCTGAGGTTTTAGGTGACAACATCAAGCCAGCAGACGCGAGGTGCATCCCTGGGCCACCTCCATCCAATCGTTAGTGATTTGGTGGGACCCTCAATGTTCCAAAGTGCTCTACTGTCAAAGATGTCGAGTCTAGCCACCAAGGTGTTACTTGGTGATTGGGTTTAAGACCCTTACAGAAGAACCGATAACACTACAGTGCTGTATATGCGAAGCTTTGTCCTTCGGGAGATAGCTTGATGCGCCGAATAGAGTCTCCAATGTGACTACGTGACCCCTGAAGCAAGTTCTTATCTGCGATTTATTTCTACTTTCAGATCATCTGTTTAGAGATTATGGACACAAGATAGTTGAATGTCGAGACAAATTTCACTTCGACGTTGCTGAAACGGGAAGGAGGCAAGCCTGGGCCATCGCCAACATGCATAAGTTTTTAGAAGAATCCGCGCTCAAGTTCAGCCATCTTGCTTCCTCGTTAAACATGATCTGAGCTTTCTGCAGCTGGTCAGGTGAGTTGCAGAGCACGGTAGTATCGTCTTCGTACTCTAGGTCGGCTAAGATGTAATTGCCGAGAGACACTCACGGAACATGGTCAGACTCTCTTTCTATCGGGTGGTCGATGACGCGATTGGAAAGATCTGGGGCGGCTGAGTAGCCCTGTTGTACTCTACAGTCAATGGGGAACCCCTCTGAATACTCGCCATTTATGCAAAGAGCTTTCAGCACTGCTACAGAGCTGCTGGAAGAGAACAATGATTTCGGCTGGTGCTCCAAGAATTGTCAGGATATTCCGCAGGGAATATGATCCACAGTGTCAGAGGTGGCCTTGAGATCTATAAAACCGATGCGAAGGATGTTTCTGTAGAGTAGTATGTAAGTGAAAAGTTTAGTCTGGTACATTGTAGATACAGCTAATGTGATGGTTAATATAGCAGAGCATTTGCTATTGAAGTGAGTTAGATTGTTATGGAATGTCATACGAGTGTGAATTTGTACCAGACTAAGGTAAGCTCAGCTGATATCCAAACATCCATGAAAGTATTAATTTTAATGTGCATGAACGAATAAGTGAACATTAATACATCATTGGAGAATGTAGATAGTGTGAATGTAAGAGAAAGAAAGAAGAAAAGAAAGGAAGAAAAGATAAAGGAAGAGATGGTGAGAGATGGTATTAGGGGTTTACGTAAATATTAGGAACTTTACTAGTTCTCCAGCAATTTCACTTTAATCATATACATAGGGTTTAGGATAAAATCATACATATATATATCAACAAGCATACTAATCAAACACGCATGCACACGCACGCACAAACGACCATACACACAATTATACATTCTTCCAAAATCAAGAAGTATACTGAATACAGACACACACCCAGACACACACACACAGACACACGATCATACGCACAATACATCCCTCCAAAAACAGACAAAAACAAGTCCCATTCTCATAAACATGCACCAACTCGAAGCTGAGATACAGACACATCTACTTTATCGAAGAAATACCCTTAAGAACCAAAACCGAATCACAAAAAAGGGTACATGTACCTTTCCACGCTTCCCATCCCAACTGTGTCCAGAGATACCTCAAGTCGACCTCCTCTTGCTCACATTATGTTCTGCCAATACTCACCTCCTCTCCTCTCTTTACCGACAACCGACACTAGTTCTTTGGTTGCCAGTTCAGTATATTGTCTCAACATATAACGGACTGCATAACCTCTCAATCTTTTACTTTCACACTACTAACACCATTCAATCACACGGACTCTCTCTCTCTCTCTCTCTCTCTCTCTCTCTCTCTCTCTCTCTCTCTCTCTCTCTCTCTCTTACACACACACACACACACATACATATGTATTAATAATTCTTAAGTATAGTCGGATGCATATATTTGTGCATAGGTACATAATTACTTACGTGCGTAGACACATAATTACTTATGAAATGTATGTGTATATCAGATATATATATATATATATATATATTGAGACTTCTGTGTCGATGTATATTACAGCAAAAATACATACATACATTGTGTGAATATTTATAAGAATCAATGACACACAATCAATTACACATAATCAGACATGCAGATGCAAAATCGTGTATGCTATACATAAAGTTATATATATGCACGTGTATAGGAGCTTGCCTGCCTCTATGTGTGTGTGTGTGTGTGTGTGTGTGTGTGTGTGTGTATGCGCACGCGTGCCATCATCCGGGTTAATGGCGGCGGCGTTGAGTCGTTCGTACTTATGTGAGGGGATAAGTGATCATATCCGCCGTGGAGGCGGTCTGGAAACTAACCCGGGTTTTACACTTAGTCTTCCCCCACGGCAGTCGTGTTAAGTTATCATGCCAACCCATTATTACGTTATCGAGTTAGCACGCACGTGGCTTTAATAATAGTAAAAAAGTTGTAAAAAAACAGAAATGATAAAGAGAATAGCTCCCATGCTACACGTCCGGTCGGCGTTTCTCTCCCTTTCAAAATTTCTAGCGAGCCTAAAATCGACACCTCCTACATTCTGACAAAAAATATATTGAAAAATAGAGTTTTTGTTCTATCCAGACGTGTTGGTGAGGGAGAGGGCCTCACGTAAAGAACAGGTATTTTACTTATTCGCGGACCCCGAAAGGCTAAAGGAAGTGGTTGCCAATCAAAATGTTCGCACGTCTGGGGGAACGCACTTCCGCACCCTTTACTTTTTCGATTACGGGCCTTGGCAAAACTTTTGCTCCAAAGCACATTCGACTATTATGTACCTAAAACAGAGACACTGAACTTATTTTCGGTTGTTACTATTCTTATTTTTCTTATTTTTAATAATATGAGTGGGTACATGACGACTATGATGGGTATGATTATTTTCACCATTCAAAATATTACAAGCGCAATGACCTTGCAATTCAAAACTTGACTTTATCATTGTTATCGCCTATATTGCTAAAGATCAACTGACAGCAAGTCTCCTCAATACTCAATACTGACTAATTGTAGTGATGCTGTCGACTATGACTTTTCAATTTTCTCAAGGAGATCGAATTTCTTCAGACTCCTTCTGAGTTGACTATATTTTACTAACCTAACAACGATGAAAAGTTCAGACTTCCGAGTAAGACTAGAAAGTCAAAAAAATTATAAAACCTAAACGATGGATAGGGAAAGAAAGGAATGAGAGATACCAGGTTTCTTCTTACGTCATTAATTTACGAAAGAAACAAAGAAAGAGGGAAAGGGAGGACGAAAGAGAAAGAAATTGAGAGAGAAAGGAAGTAAGATAGACAGCAAAAAAGACGAAATGGAAGGCTACAGATTCTACATTGACTTTTCTTAATTAGATAATGTATTACCTTTTCTTTCTCTTTAATCTTTACCATACATCTTATATCCTTTTTTTTCTTTGCTATCCTCCTGAGTTTTAATCGTCCATCGTAGAAACTTGCAATTTTCCACATACCCCTTTCAATAAGAAAGAAAACAATTTTTTGTATTTTGAAAATTCGGCTTTGTGGTTGTAATAACAAAGTAAGGCCATTGTCACTATTTCCAATGAGCTGTTATTCCCACTTTCATTTATACTTTTTCGTAGGCCAATTACTGCATTCGCTTCTGCTATGCCATTACATGCACCAAATGTGTAATATTTACTATTTTGTTGGTTTTATCAATTTTTACCTTTTCATAATCAGTTGTTTTAGGAAACTAGTACTGGTGATTATGGCTTTATAAAGATGTCCCTTGTGCAGCTATAGTCCCAGTCATTTCGCCTGCAATTCTTTTTGGTTTCTCATCTGAATTCTCAGTCGAGTATCAAGATGCAACGAGTGGTTGTTTTTTCAGATCTCCAGCACTTCCTTCAGAATTATCACCATCTACAGCACATTCTCAATCCGTCTTCAGATCTCCATTTCATCCAATTTCACAACTAGTGTTTTGGGGATCGTTCCAACTGCATCATTTATTATCATTATCATCTGAATTTGCCCACCAGCAGCGACTTTCAATGGAGATCAAGTGACAATGAGTCTCCTCAACATTCCAGGACTCTCGTCTGTGTTCTGACCGACTTTAATACTGCTGTCGTCTGGATGGTCTCAGCCCTCCCCCGGATTATAAGTTACTCCATCGTCTTTGTTAGGTTTTGGGGGACCGGTCACATTGCCCTAAACACTATTGGTACTATCATCACCCTGGCAAGGTCCACATACTCACTAACGTTTCACCGACTTACAGCTTTGCTCTGTCGTCTACCAAGATACCAAAATCTTTTGTCTCAGGTCACTCTCACATAATATGGTCTCCTAGCCTGGATTGTTGTTTTTGTGCTTATTATTATTTCTGAGAATTTGCATGTTCCCACCAGTTGATCACTTCTCGGAAATGATTGGGCGGTCATTAAATGGAATTTTTCTTGAGAGCATTCAGTGTGCCTGGGAGTCCCAGGCATTTGTTGAGTGCTGTAATTCATCAAGTTAAATCTGCGATTGTGGAATCAATACAGTTTTTGTGTTGGTTTGTCTAGGATTATGAGTTGAATTGCATCTGACTAAAAGGACGAACGGACTGATCACTTACTTAATAGATGATAAGTTTATTCATGAAGATTCAATGTTTCATAACTTCACAGGTCACTTCACAAGTCTACGAATTCAGAGCGTAAGGAACTCGATCAATAACTGAGTGAATCACGACTCGAGATCACTCAATAGGTATTTGGGGAAAAAAATGACAAAAACAAACTCTTATTTGTTCGTGTGTCAAGTGAGTCATTGGCTCAAGAAATCTCTCGGTCAGTAGGTTAATAGTGTCATAATAGGTCACTGCATCACACGTAGAGTCAGTTGATCAAGCGTTTATTCGATTATTTATTCGTACATTTTGGTCAATCATTATTGAAAAAAAAACAAACTCTGGCTCCTTTTTGTCAGTAAAGCACTGACTTCTTCTGTCAGTCGAGGAGTCAATGTTTTGTATGCTAACAATGTCAGTCGCCCAAATATTATCACGACCAGTTGTAGATTCATTCGGTCATTCAGTTTTTTAGTTGGTCTCTAGACTAGTTGTTGATTCAGCTAATCGATAAGTGATCCATCACATAACGATATTTCAAAGAGAGAATCATTTTCGGAACCAATCACTTAGAAAATCAGTCACCTGAGACGAAGGCTAGAGAGCTGGTCTCTCAACCAATCTGGTCAATTTTTTTCTGGTCCATAAAAAGAGTCAGTGTTTCTATCGTTTTATAAATCAGCTCTTTGAAGAAAATCCACGTGCATAGTCTAACATTCATTCATTCATTTATTGTGTCTTCATAGAATCATCCATGACGACTTTTCATCTGCCATATACATTTCATATTTTGGCCGAATCTAATGAAAAGTAATCAGACATTGTAATCATATTCTGTTGAACTTGTCTTTTAAGCACGTGCTAATAACTTGCAGAACTGAATATGGGATCATAATTCTATTATTTTAAATAATTCAAATTTATTTTCATCTCAGCAATTCCTATAAGACAATGGCTGAACATAAGCTATTATCCCCGGAATAAATTACATCCAATGAATACTTGCTGAGCCTTTCATTTACCCCCCCCCCTTTTTTTTTATTGATTCTATCTTGTAAGGCCAGCCTCTGTCAACCAATGATATTATATTCCGTATATTCTTGAATATAAGTCGACTGCAAAAATAAGATGAGTTCAGAATTGAGCAATACTTTTCAGAAAATCGACCGATTCGAATATGATCCGAGTCCATTATTTTGCCATAACGAAGAATCTCTCCACCTTTCATCTGAAACGATCTCTGCCAGTCAGTAGGTCAGACTATCAACTCCTATCTTGATTTGCGTAGCGGTTCCATTTTTAACAGTTATATCAGAGCTCTAGAAACAGTGACGACTAAACATGTTTCGAATTAATCTTTTAAAAAGCTAGTAAGCCCTGACAGAAATTCTATTGGGAGGAATGCAAAGTCTGTTGATGGATAGATGCTAGGTGAATAAATACAATGTACTACCGAAAAGTTCAAACAACTCAATGCAGTCTTTTGCCACTACCCTTTGCGAGTTGTACTCGTAGAAGAGAGACAGAGACGGAGACATAGATAGACAGATAGATAGATAGATAGACAGATTGGAAAATGTGATACGTTGTAAAACTTGAAGAAATTACTCAGATTGGTTGCACGTTCATCTATTAGTTCATTTCAAAGTATGATATATTTAACGATAATTTTACTCAGAGACAAACTAATAAATTTAGATTAACAGTTTTTTTTATTTCTACAAAGAATATTTTTGTTGTTGGTCCAAAGAAACACTTTTTTCCAGTGTAGATGGATAGAATTCAAGTAAGGCTATCCGAACATGGATGAGTTTTGTGTTTGTTTTCCTAAGTTCTGAGATGGGGGATTTTCCTTATTCCATGATTTTTAGCACTATTGTTTTAATTTTTCTTGATTTGATAAAACGTCACAGTCAATTCCTACTTAAAACTTCCTCAGGTGGGCGTTATTTCGTATCTTTTAAATTTGCCCTGTGCTAGAACGACAACAGTTTGTGTTAATAGAAAGACAATACACAATAGTAATATTTATAACTTATCAGAAACCATCGACGAAAAATATTACCAAAACTGTCAACATAGCTTTCTTGCGTTTTTAATTGGTCTTCCCAACCGCATCGATGAAGCTAGAGAACAGAAAATACTAATATACATTCCTTTTTATGTCTAGAAAAATTCTTTTATTTTGGAAAATCCCTCTAAATGAGATTTTTGAGGGAGTTCCAATTTGAGATGTACGTTTATGCTAAATCAGCCTCTTGGTTTTTACCCGGTAGCATAGAACTGGATTTTTAAAAATTGAGACTTTTTAAACTGATCACTGCCCAAGAAAAGGCGAAAGAACTAAGTAATTCATTGATCACCTCTTTTTCCAGCCTCTTAAAGAATATTCAAGCATTTTCTACATCGGTAGAAAAGACATAATTTTTAGGTCAACGTTGTAACAATGTCACAACAGACGATCAACCGGTGAGGAACACATCCATTAGTGATTGCGTGAGAGAGAAAAACTCTAACTACCGCTGTGTAGTAGGTGCTCAGATAAGAAAATGAAAGAGACATAGAATTGGTGAATCCCTAATTTTTCTCTTGAAGTACGTGATATAGATTCAGAGTATTGGCCACTTGTGATCATAACATTTACGTGAAGCATCCTGAAAACACTGAGAGTTGCATACATGAATGTAAGCTGCTTTACGCTTTAACGCAATCGCACATCAATCTGAACACAGAACAATAACTCAATGGACCCGTCCCGTGTTCGAGGTAATTGCTTATTTCCCGCTGGTGCTAGAAATTGATATTGAAGCCAAGGTGAAAATCCAGTATTTCGAATGCTAATTTTTGAAGGCAAGCAGACAAGCATTTCCATTTCAAAGATTGATGCAACACAATCTCCCCTCATTTTGTTTCTTCTCATTTGGTTTAGTGCTAAGCTAAGATAATCCTAGTGAATATCCATTCCAATAATTCTGGGGGGGTTTTCCATCTCAGACGTATGCACTCATAAAAGCATACATAATGTGCACATATGTATTGGAATGCATTTATATGATAGTCTCTACGTACAAAACATCCTCAATACTTTTTAAAACTGTTGTACATGTATTTATGTATTACAGATACATTTATACAATTCCTACTGCGGAAACAAGAGCAATGCCCCCAAACAAAGCTTTCATCAGATTATGACTACAGGGTCAGGCTTGATTCTGGGCCAAAGCATCATAACCAGTAACCCAGGATGTTTAACAGTAGGTCACGATACCACAATGCTTTAATGGTTTTCTACCACTGAGTGGGAGTACCAGATCCATACAGAGGCAACCTCAGTCCAATCTTGGAGCCTGTACGATTTTTTCTGTTGATGATGTTCAAAGTTCAGGTATGACAAGTGGGAGTTGGGAACGAAACCGCGGCATTCGACTTCGATAAGAAATATATTGGTCGTCCAGCCATGTCTCGTACACTGTTCTTGCAGATCAAGTATGTATTAATGTATAATCTCTATGATGTGCATATGACCCAATGGCACACTCACATTCCTATTGTCTTACCAGGGAGCTAAGGTTGTGGACTGGAGGTCGCACGCTGCCCAGTATGGGAGTTGCATGCTGTCAACGTCTCTCTATGATCGAAGTCCGTCAAGTTGTGTGTGTGTGTGAATGCAGTTTGGTTTGATGGGTATGCAAGTTATTTCTATTCTTTTAAAGGGTTTGGGGAGCGAGGAAGGGAGAGAGAAAGTAGGAAAGACTGAGTTTGAATGCGTCAATGTAGTTGTTTGGAAGTATTAGCTGCAGTACATAAGATTTGGAACTTTTTGGTCCACTGAGAAGTAACTAGTATGTACAACATGAGATATTATGTTTTGCAATGTTAATACAGCGTCATTAGTACGAAAATAATGAGGTACCCTGATTTTGGGGGAAGCAGTAACAAATAAATCCAGGTGAATATTAATGATACGAGGTATTTTGTAGTTGATTTCGATATGATTTCATGGATTCACTTCTTTTCAGACCAACAGTGCCGAAAGCAGATATATACGTTGGTAATTTATCTCTCTTTGCAAACTCGTTTCTCTCTCGTTTTCGTCACCTCCATTCAACCGTCCGGATTCAATTTGTATCGCTTGGCCCGCAACAATGCAGTCGCTTAGGGATTCATGCGGTGCGTGTGAAGAAAACGCATTCACGTTAGCTGCAATACAGAACTGGCATCAATGCCCATATTTGATTTCCCAAGGTACTCATGAACTCAAAGACTGAAGGGTGTGATGCCACTTTGGGTGCTTGTCGCCTCTAAGTCTAAATCTTTCACAAATCGGAAATGGACCGAGTAAGTAATGTGGCATGAGAAGCCTAGGTAAAGACAGCTGAAGCCATAACCAGCGTAAGGACATTACTCACCACCCATGAATTCCCATAGAAGATGTTATTGTATAAGAACTGGGTTTTTCCAGTCTCACTGCAGATGTCGATGTAGAACTATATCGATCTATGACCCATGATAGATAAAGTAATAGAATATGCCTTTTCCTGTGTCTAGCATTCTTATTGTTTTATGGTATTTTTCAAGATGATTTTTGTTTTTAGCAGATTTTCAGCTACAACTATCTTTGAGTAACGGTATTTTGTTTGTTCAATTCGACACCCTCATGTGACGATACACGGTGGGTGAGGGAAAGGTAAACGAAAGTTACCAGAGCTAACTACTGAAATTGCCACAAGCACAGCTTCTAGCCAATAATGAAGGTTACCGGACGACCAGTGAATCAATTCGGTGTCTTTTTTTTTTAATTTGTTTATTTTTATACTGTTTCTACTTTCTCTCTCTCTCACTCTCTCCCTCTCTCTCTCTCCCTGTATACATATATATATATATATATACTCAAATGAAGACAGAAAACATACACAGACCGTTACATACGCAAATTACCAACTGGTCATATACACACGAATACACTCTCACCCCTTTTGAGGGAAAATACTCACCACACTCACACACACATATATATATATATAGAGAGAGAGAGAGAGAAACAAGGAGAGGGGGTTGGTGTTATTTTTTGCAAAGTGCATAAAGACATAGTATTCATCTGAAAAGTTAAAAGTAACAGGAATAGTTCATTCTCATTCCTAAAACTGTCTCCTTTTGCTGCCTTTATGACTTTATGGAACCGATCAATTTTTCGCCCATCAGCGATCATCACTTTCCATCATTCTGCCACCATATCGTAACAATATGAACAACTCCAAAGAATGCCAGAGTATATAGATAATGATTTGGCTCTTAAAAACGATTTTTATAGACACGCTGATAGTGGCATAGAAAGTGAATAGGCCGGGTGTGGTCGATAGCCTTTAACGAAAAAAAAGAAGATAACACATATTGATCTTTGATTTGGTAATGGCGCTAAAATTGTGCTTCTATCGATATCAGCTCATGTGGTCCAAGTTCGCCACCTGTTGGGAAGGTTGTATTCGAAAGGAGTTTAAAAAATGATAAACCACTTGTTTACCAATAACAGAGAGCTCATAGGAGTGATAACATTAGCTGTATACAAAGATCTTTAGATGTATGTATGTGTCACACTAAGCCAAGTTTGGCAAAAGAATGCATTCGTGGGGAGCCCAACGAGCAAGAAAATTGCATTGAACGATAGTACGTCTGTGTGCGTATACAGATGTAGAAAGATAAATGTCTGCCTGGTGGCACAGATGATTGTGTAAAAGGTCGATCAATAAAAGCCAGAATTTTGATGATGATTTTCAAGGCATCTACGAGCAATAACTTGACCTTCTGAAATTATCTTCTTCTCTAATGCTATTGCATCGGGAAATTCAGAGCTCTTTTTTTGTTTAAGGATTAAAATGCAGTTACGTGCTCTTGTTTCTGTTTATACATGTCATGATTTTACGTAAAATTCAAGTGAATAGTGGATAGTAAATTCTGTACAGTAATATTGGATAAAGCTAGGCTGTAATGCACCCCATAAATTTGATGGTGGGTCTTTTCGGCATAACGACTCGAAACATTACCAGATGAGTCAGAGCCTACGTTGAAGACATTGTAGTGTTGCGTTAGCCAATCCAGCCGCCAGGTTCCGAACGATCAGAGGGTAGATTGTATGGGAAAATATCATTGGGTGCATTTTCTGTAATCCTACTCAGTGTGAGTGGTTGTTCTTAAATCTATTCCGGCTTGTTCGTGCGTACTTTGTACTTCATAAAATTGACAGATAATTGGAGTTTCCCTGAATTATTTGACTATGGTATTTATGACAAGTCAAAATTATATTCCAGAGTTTAAATCATTCACATTGAAAGTAAATATTAATTAGGAGAGCGAAATTGTGCTTTCATCAGTCGATAGTTTAGAGGTAAATTGAAAACCCCTCCTCTCTCTCTCTCTCTCTCTCTCTCTCTCTATATATATATATATATATATATATATATATATATATATATATATATATATATAATGGCTACCACCTCGGTCTCAAGTATGGCACCACAGAATCATACAGCTATGCAGGGAACGATTGAAGCTTTTTAATCCTGCCAGTGATTTGAAATTTCTGGTGCAAAATAAGCACACAATAGCAGGTAAGCGATGTGCAATTTCCATATACTCTATGCTTTTTCAGTCCTCCGGCTGACTTTCATTTCTTTCCGCAGACATGACAGGTGTTGTGATCTGATAGTCCACCTGTTGTCTCTTTTCACGGTTTCGTAGATAACTTTTTTCCAGCTTTGCTGAAAGAGACCCTCCCACGGAGAGATCAAATTAGTTCGCAGTGGTCAGATCCTTTCTGGGCATTTCTCTTCGGTTTTTCATTTTTAATGCAAGACTCAGGTATAGCTTTTCCCCAATGGATTAGATGCCAAGAATAACAGTCACTCGTCAGAATCTCCCAGTTATCAAATGATATGTTTGCAGCTTCGAGTAGAACTTTCAGACAATCCTTGTACCTTATCTTTGGTTTAAGAGGAAGATATTTACCATTAACAAGCACACCATACAAAAGCTGCTTGGGGATTCTCTCATCACTCATTCGAGATTAATGACCACCCCCATCGTAGCTTATGCTTCAGGACTGCGACTTCAATATTTTCACAATGACATCTTTCAAGCACCTTGACATTTTTCTGAGTACATTTCCCAATGCACATTTATAGTCCTACGTATGAAAGGGCTCCAGTTGTCTGATATGAATAGGACAGGCCACCGTCGCATGCAAAAAATAAGGAGGTCAGTTCACAAGCATGTGATATGCCACATTATATCCAAAGGTGTTGTTCCAGCTGTTCAAATGCATTTCTGTCCTTTTTAATCCTACTGGAGATTTCATTGTCAAGGGTGCGAAACCTGTTGACTGTGTTTCCGTGATACACAAACTTGTCCATCACTTCCAGACGTTTGTCACATACACAGACATTTGGCTCCCTATTTTCGGTATTCCCTGTTTGGTGTATCGTCTTTCGCCGATACATATGTGTGTGTGTGTGTGTGTGTGTGTGTGTTTTCACAAGAACAGCGTAGACACATTTAGTCTGGTAACCAAGTGCGTGGATAGTCAACAGAGGTGATGAGCCTCTCAAACCCTGGACATGACGCAAGCCCCTAAAGTTCCGTGGGAATGATGAACTCCAGCTTTTGTTGAAGTATCCATCTAAGAGGAAGATACTCAGATAAAACTGAGAGTAATGGATTTCTAGTTTTTGTAAAAACATCCACCTGAGATAAAACTTGTGGCTTAATAACATCCTATCATATAGACTGGCTTTTCTTTTTTGGTGCATGTTTCTAAAGCTTAGTGGGCGAGATTAACCCAGTGCACTGTAAAAAAATTTAAAAAAATTTTTTTTCAATTTAAAAAAATTATGTACATACATGAATGCTATCACAAGATCTCTAACCGAGAGTTGAGCAGCTGTCCGTTTGGGGCAAAAGGTAAAACCCGCTCAATGAAGGCTCACAACAATATTGAAGTAAATGGCAATAAGGGCTCTAGAACTACAGAATGTAAAAGGGTCTGAACCGGAATGGTCCCAATGGTATTGTAGCTAGGGTCCAGTTGTTATGCTGTTATTGAGATAAAACCAATTATTGTTGATTGTTGAAACATGTGGACGCTATTAGATGCTTCGTTTTCAGAAAGCCCAGAGAGACCGTCAGCTTTGGTAGCTAAATAACTGTGGCACTACTATCTGGGCAACGAAGTTAACTGAGAGGGGTAGTGTAACAGAGCAGTGTGGAGGTTACAATTTCTACTGGAAGGAAAGAGAGTGGTTTTAAGGGGAGACATTGGTCTAGCTTTTGTTGTTTAAATTTCTCTGTTCGAGGGACTTTAAGAACTCCCATCATTTATAAGTGACCGTTTTATGATGATGAGAGTTCCGGTATCACCAACCATGTCGGCGGCCGAAGACGTTGTCCTACTTTCATGCTTTGAAAAGCGTTCCACGCATTGTTTCTATAGCGGATAAAAGCATGGTTTTTGTCGATTGCAATGCTACAATAAGAAGAGCGGATTAGGCTTGATAGCCATGGCGCTAGAAAGTTAAAAGTAACGGCCTCCTTTTGTTTAAGATGTGCGAGGAATTGGAAACAAGTATTACAAACATTATGCACTTACAGAAAAAACAAGAATAAGACCATTTAGATGCATCCAGAATTGAAACAGAGGCATGTACTGGATTCACATTTTAGTTAGGAAGCGTGATCTCCAAGATGTCTATCTGCAGGGCGTTAATTTTCTGCGATGCTTATGAAATATCAGTATATGGACATTTCATATCTGACATAATATAACTATAAAAGCAATTATTCAAAAACAAATAGTCGGCACCGATTTTGCTCGGTAGTAAATCAAGCGGCCTTGGATCATGTAAATAAATAAATAATTCTCATAGAATGTCGGGTATAGATTGTCCATTTACTGATATTTCGTACGGTTGGCATATGGAACAAAATAATTGTGCTTATGATTGTCAAAAAGAGAATGAGTAATATAAATGCGTTTCGGACTCCTACCTTTCCATGGGGGGCGTTGTTAGCACAGTTGCAAGAGCAGAGCCAGCATATACTGCTACTTCCAAGATAGACGTGGGTTCTATCCTCACACGACGTTCATCCCATAATTTATATACACAGTTTAAGACTGCTCGATTCGCTACCGCATAAAATTGGTGCCGAGAATTAGTTTCTAATTAATTTTCGTTATGATAATCTCTCTCCTTCACACATACACACACACACACACACACATATATATATATATATATATATATATATATATATATATATATATATATATATATATATCAGTATCACAAAACTTGTTGGTATGTAAGTTTGTGTAAGCTTAAGAGTCACGGTGGGAGACGTCAACTTCATAGAGAAGAAAATAGTAAACCTATGTGACTACTGAAGCATTTTCTACCAGCCTTTTCCCCTAAAAGTCATTTATTTTCAATTATTTGTTCTATCAATATAATATCTAGTGTTAACTTGTTGGCGTCTTCTCCATGTTGAAGTCACAAAATAAACGACAGACACAAACTATTCAGCTGCATTGGCGAAGCCCTTTACGAACAGTGAAAACTTTTTTTTTTTTTAAATGAAGGTCTTTCTTTGAATTATGCAATGCATATTCAACCAAGTGACTGGAGGAATGACGGGGGCACAGGAGCGTACGTAATGATCTTTATTGGGGAGTGTAGGCCTCTAATTTGCCGACAAAGTGTGTATTCAGGCATCTAATCTGTAGACGAATTAGGCTTGCAGGCCGAATAATGGAAGACATTCGGGAACAGAAAGATCTTTAATGGGCGTGCCCCCCTAAACCCCCTTCCAGTACGCCCCTGAAAGAGTGACCAGTGATCTATTGTTGTTACAAGGTCGTGTTAGTCAAAAATCGTCGCAGTAGTGATGGTGGGCGATTCGCTGGTCGACACTCTTTTGTTTGTGTTGTACTCTTCACTGAATTTTTAGCTTCGTTGATGAAAGGACGACGGAAATTATCTCCTTTATTGTTGTTCTTGAAGTCTGTTCACTTTTGCCTGGTTTCGTCTTCTTTTTCTCTCTCGTCATTCCTTTACTTTTCATTTTTTTACTTCATTTCTTTCTCTTTTCTTTAGCAAATTTTCAAATTTTTTTTCTAATCACTTTTTATTCGTTTCACTTCTTTTCTCCCTTTTTCTCCCGTATCTTCCACTCTTTCATACAAGCATTCTATGTTTCCGGTTTTTTTTTTCTTTCCGGTTTATTTTTGTTTTATTACATTCTTTGTCCCAACGAGCTTTCTTTTAGTATGTCTTGTTATCCACCTAGTTTAACTAAACACAAGGCCGTTAGTGTACGGTATTCTGTGAGGATCAAACTCACTAAAATATGAATGCTCAACGAGAGTATTTTGCGAACTATTGCTCCACAGAGAAGCGCTCTCTTCTGCCTTTATTCAATTATTGATTTGTCGAAATAATCCTTTTCTTTCTTCTTGTTATGACAGCTGTGATACGTATATAGATATTCGGAGGTAAGTAAAAAAAAAAAAAAAAAAAATAGAAACACAAGGCAACCACATATATGACTGATTCCTGTCTATACAATTCAATAAAAAGCTTTTTACTGCTACTCCCAGGGCAGGTAAAATAATATTGGCAGAGTGGCCTACCAGTTATATAACAAAGGTTCACAGAACCCAGGATGGGCAGTTGCGTCACATCATTTGGGGAAAGTAGGATTATCAATTAACCGACATTATAGGTCAGTGGAAATTTTGCAACCCTTCACACCAGCGCCAAGGGGTGGCTGTACCTCTCACTCACTCTTGTTACGTTTCTTAAATGCCTGGTCATATGGTCCGCCAACAAATGACATAACTTTCTAGTAAAGATATCGAGCAATGGGAAATAATGTAGATAGAGGTGGATTCATACTTTTTCCAAGAGCAAAGTGAGCTCAAGCAGCCTCTGCCAGAATTTGAATTCGATTTGCTAATTCTGTTTCCTGTGTTTATTAACTTCACACCAACTAGACAAGTACATATGGGCGAGAATTAACTTATTAGAAATTACATGTGACCGTTGTAAATATTGTTCTATTTACGTATATGAATTCTTGGATTCATCCCAAAGTTTACAGTAGGTAGTTTCTTTTTGCCCACCTGTATATAAGTACGTACATAGATGAGTACATTAAAGCAGTCCAAGGTCGATATCGGTGAATAAAGGTATTAGTAGCTCCATGCATGTGTTTGCATAATTAATGATGTATGCGCACGGATGTCGGTGGAAATAAAACTTTCACCTTTCCTCAGACCTTTTACTTACCTTCTTTCCGTCAGTCCTCATTCTCTCCCCTATCTTTCCTCTTTACCTACCATTCGATTCATTCTACATAGATATAAACATGGATCAATTGCAGATTAATATTTGAAGAGGCGCAATTAAATAAGGTCCACCTTGTAATCATGGGCGGAAAGGAGACCAATTTCCATAAACACACATGACCAGCTGCTTACTTTAACTAGAGAGGTTCGAGGCAAGTAAGACAGCTAAACACTTCAGATTCAGGCATTTATACACTAAAAGCATAAACATAATTATCTTTTCCTTACTATGATCCAGCAAGATAGCCCAGTGTTGCCCACTATTCCAAAGGACATTGATTGCGAGTTAATCTTTTGTTATAAGAAAAAAAAATAAAAAAAAAAGACACTGACCCTCTCGGTATTTTTATTAGATTAAGAGCTTTTACTTTGTCGTTGAATGCTGCTGATTAACTTAGCCGGTGTTGTTGTTGAATTTCTTCGAATGCATTCAAATATTTCAACACATTCAAGATTTTTCTAGATTTTGTGAGGAAAATAAGAGCTTTTATAATTACAGATATATGACGGCAGTAGACTGTCTGCAAAGACGGCGTAGCTGACTAGGTGAAGCTAAATAAACTCGATGAAGTGCTGGCTACAAGGAATACTGGTCCGAATTCACGTCAACAGTCTCATTATGCTCAATGATTCAATTTCAAATTGTAATAAATATTGTGTGTATATGTGAGTAAATGCAGGTATTGCATACAAACAGAATACAAGAACCTCTCTTTCTCTCTCTCTCTCTCTCTTATATATATATATATATATATATATATATATATATATATATATATATATATATATATATATATATATATGTCATTAGATTAGACAGTATATATCTGACAGAATGTGATAATTGTGTAGACAATTTATTTGGAAACATATTTGATCCGGCATCGTATTTAACTGAGCAGCAGATCTAACAGCCGAACACGTGAATGAATGAAGAAAATGCGGGTCGAGTCAAGAACCTGACAACGCGACTCTGCTCAACCAGTTGAACTAATAACGCTTTCGGTAAACAGGAGTTTGAACACGCACGCACATATATATATATATATTATTAGGAAATGGATATGATTCGACAGAATGATTATAAATTGTTTTATATTATATAGAAACTCTTATTTGATACGATCACGCCTTGTTATGGAAAGAATGTACCATTTGGCCCAAACAAGGTAAATAGAATACGCAATTAAAGAAAATGTGGCTGCAGCTGGAATCGAACCTGGTTAGCTGAATGGTAAGAGCACTGCTACGTTGAAACGGCTACCCTATCGGTTGCAGGTTCGATTCTCTCAAAGCTATCTGCAATTTGTGCCATGGTGGCCATTCCGTCGGCTCGTCCAGTTTTTGCATAGCCACCCAATACTTTGTCGGAGATTGATGATTTTTTTACCTCCTACGATCACTCTCCCAGGAGCACCAACTGTGCCATCTCTGAATAGGGTAATAGAAGTTGTCATCCTTTGCACATTTTTTAGTTCATCAATATATATATATATATATATATATATATATATATATATATATATATATATATATATATATCATCGTCAAATACTTTTTTATGAGCGTATCCTACGTAAGTCCTTTGTTTCCAAAAATTAAATGGTGTGTAGAATAAAATAACATGCACCAACAATACATTATAATAATACCCAACGTAAAATAACATATTACACAGAATTTTTGTATTATGACACAGCCCCAAAGTTAATGAAATAAAGCTATATATTAAAATCATGACACGGGGGAGGTGGTGTTTGATCAGTACTCTTGAGGAGCCATGTTTATACACCTGTTTTGCTTTTAAATACCCAAAACTATTATATGATAAACATGATGATCCCAACAAGAAAAATTCACACATTGTACCATAATATCTAATTACGTGTAAAACGTGAAATTCACTGAAAAAACTACATGAATTACACCCGACTGAAACGATATAAATTTTTAGAGAATTATCATAATTATTATTATGATTATTATGATTATTATTATTATCATTATTATTATCATTATTTTTATTATTATTACTATCATTTTGCAATCTCACACCAGTTGCCTAGTGGTTACCACTGGAGTTTGAGTGACAGCAAGTCTCCTCAAGTCTCCAGCCTTTCTCTCCTCGTTCTCATAGGCCACAGTAATACTGCAGTTTACAGTTTCACACCGGTTGCCCAGTGGTCATTGCTGAAAGCTGAGGGACAATAAGTCTCCTCAAATTATTATTATTATTATTATTATTATTATTATTATTATTATTATTATTATTATTATTATTATTATTATTGGTAATAATGATCATAATAATATTAAAGATAATAATAATAATAATAACAACAACAACAACGATAATAATAATAATGTTATCATTATTGTTATCGAAAAAATGATTTTTTACAAAAAAAAAAAACGATTTTTCAGCCAGGGGGATTGTTTATTTGTGCATCACGGCAATGTTTAATCTTTAGAGTCGTGGTGTTGCTTTAGATATCGTAGAAAAAAATTGTTTTATTAAAATGCAGACATGAAAATAGATTTCTTATACGATATCTAAAGATTAAACATAGCCGTGAAGCACAAATTAACAATCCCCCTGGTTGGTAAACCATTTTTTTTCTCCAAAATAACAATAACGATAACAACATTTATTATTATTATTATTATTATTATTATTATTATTTGGAATCTCACACCAGTTGCCTGGTGGTAACCGCTGGAGTTTGAGTGACAGCAAGTCTCCTCAAGTCTCCAGCCCTCCTCTCCTACTACTCATAGGTCGCAGTAATTCTACGATTTACAGTTTCACACCGGTTGCCCAGTGGTTATCGCTGAAAGCTGAGTGACAATAAGTCTCCTCAGGTCTTCAGCTAACGTCTCCTCCCTCTTTCGCATATCATGACAGAGCTACTATTCGTTGCAGTCCTTATATCTCTAGCACCTTCCTCAGTATCCGTGCAGTTCCAAGTAGCGCTGTGGTCTGTACGGTCTCTATCCTTCCCCTAATCCCGATCTCCTCCAGTCTCTCCCTCAGCGTTTTGGGGACAGTTCCTAGTGCGCCCACTATGACCGGTACTACCCTGGTTTTCATGTTCCACATTTTCCTTAACTCCCTTGCTAGGTCCTGGTATTTTTCCCTTTTTTCACCCTCCTTTTTTACTCTATGGTCTGCAGGTACAGCAACGTCTACTATTTGGCAGGCCTTCCTTTTTTTGTCTACTATTACTAAGTCCGGCCTTCTTGCCTGGATGAGGTGGTCAGTTTGGATGTCAAAGTCCCACAGTAGTTTGTGGTTGTCATTCTCCAAAACTGCCTCTGGCTTGTGCTGATACCACTTTTCCCCATGGTTGAATCCCATTTGTTTACTTAGTTCCCAGTGTATCATCGTTGCTACTCTATCGTGTCTATGCTTATACTCCTTCTGGGCGAGCTGACTACATTCACTAGTTATGTGGTTTACTGTCTCATCTCTTTCACCGCACATGCGGCATTTGCTGTTTGTCTGTGTTCTGTCGATTTTTGCTTTTATGTAGTTTGTCCTTATGCTTTTGTTTTGGGCTGCCATGATGAGCGATTCTGTTTCTCTCTTAAGGTTTCCCTTTCGTAACCACGTCCATGATTTCTCGTCTACTATATCTTTTATCTGTCTTTTAAACTCGCCGTACAATTTTTTCCCTTCCCACTTTTCTTTTCTAGTTTGCTGTACTGTTCCATTGTTTTCTACTTTATTGTTTGTTGCACTATCCCTCGCGCTCTTTATGATTTCTTCACTATTTGTTTGCACATATCTATCTAGGACTACTTTAGCTCTCTGGACACAATCTTCTATGCTGATGAGCCCCCTACCACCTTCTTTTCTCTTAACGTATAGTCTATCTGTATCATCCCTAGGGTGCAATGCTTTATGCATCGTCATAAGTTTCCTTGTTCGCCTATCCATTGATTGGAGCTCTTCCTTTGTCCATCCTAGAAATGGTCCTGTATACCTAACTACTGACACAGCCCAGGTGTTCATTCCTTTTATTAGATTTCTGCTATTTAATTTGGTTTCTAATATTTTCCTTATCCTTCTGAGGTATTCTCTCTTAATTTTCTCCTTCATCTCTTCCCGTTTTATCGTGTCACATTCAAGGACACCTAGGTACTTGTATCGGTCTTGTGCAGTCAATGCCCTAATCTTGTTGTTGTCCGGAAGTTCAATTCCCTCAGTCATTGTAAGCCTTCCTTTGTGCATCACCATGATTGCACATTTTTCTATCCCAAACTCCATTCCTATGTCCTCACTATATTCCCTTACTTCGTTGAACAGAGTCTCAAGCTCTCCCCTGTTTTTTGCAAACAATTTAATATCGTCCATGTACATTAAGTGGTTGACCTTTCCTTTTGTTTTAGAGAAGTGGTATCCTTTGCTGTTTTTCAGGATTCTGTTAAGCGGTATCATTGTTAGAACAAATAATAGAGGGGACAATGAGTCTCCTTGGAAGATTCCCCTTTTTATCCCTACCTCGGCTAGTTTGTCCCCTCCGGCTGTCAAATCTACTTTCCAGTCTTCCATCGAATTACCAATGAATTTAACCACCGGTTCGCTAATTTTGAACATTCTAAGGCATTCGAGTATCCAGCTATGTGGAATCATATCGTATGCTTTTTTGTAATCTATCCATCCCATTGCGATATTCTTTCTCCTTTTCCTTACTTCTTTTAATATCATCTGGTCTATGTAGAGTAAATCGTTTGCCCCTTTGGTTCCTATCCTACACCCTTTCTGTTCTTCTGGTAGTAGTCCCCTTCTATCCATTGACATGTATATTCTCTCCGCTATTTGCCCGGTCAGGATTTTCCACATAAGTGGTAGGCACGTGATTGGTCTATAGTTGCTTGCTATGTTCCCCTTTCCCGGGTCTTTTAGGATGAGGGTAGTTCTGCCTTTAGTCATCCATTCTGGTGCTTTGCCTTCATTTAGACAATTTTGGAGTAAGTGAGTGAGTCTGCCGTGTAACGTGGTGAATTTTTTGAACCAATACCCATGGATCCCGTCGGGCCCCGGTGCTTTCCAGTTGGCTACTTTCCTAAGAGTATGTTTCAATGTGTTTTCATTCAGTATTATTGGTTCCCCCTTATCTATATCTTCTAGTTCTTTTCTCATGTTTCCTAACCATTGCGGTGTTACGTTGTGTCTTTTTGGGTGCCCCCATATGCTATTCCAATAGTTCTTGGCCTCTGTGGCATCAGGTTTCATGTCCTGCCTTCTTTCCCCATTTAAATCTTGGTAAAACTTTTTCTCATTGTTTTGGAATGTGCGGTTTTGTGTGTATTGGGCCGTTCTTAGTCTGTATCTTTTTAGTCTTGCCTCTTTGGCTAGTCTTTTCTGGTGTAACTCTTCGACTACAGTTGCGATGCCCTTTTGCGTTACTTTGTATTTGTTATAAAGTCTTACTCGTGGTCTGTCTGTGTGTGGTGTATTTCTAAGTAGTACTTCATCTCTCTGTAGTTGGGAGATCTGCCTTTGTAACCTTCTCTCCCAGTTGGGTTTCCCTTCCCTATTATTGCTCAGGTTCCTATCTTGTGTTGTGAAGCTTTGTGCTACCATTTTTGCCCCAGCGTAAATTAGGTTGTTGAGTTCTAGGAGGGTGTTCGTTTCTATGTGCTGTAAGAGGCAGTTGACCTGTTCGGTCACTTCTCCAACTTTCTTTCTGTCTTTGTCTCTTAGGGAGGGGAGTGTTGTTTTCTCTCCTCGCATGATCTCTTTCAAAGCTTGTATTTTGGTTTTCTCTTCTGCTGTTGGTGCCTCGTCGTCACCCTCTGGTGCATAGTTTACTGTGGGGGTCTTATGGGGAATTCTTATAGTTTTGTTATTGGTACTAGTTGTGCTGGGGGGGCATTCTACAGATGTGTCACCTGAGTCTCTCTCTACATTAATGCGAATCTCTAGTAGTTCTGTCTCAGACAGCCATTTCCTCTTTTGGATTTGTTTTACTTGGTCAGCAAGGCGTTGGTTCGATACTTCCACATCAGATTTTTCCCTCCAAATCTGGAGCATACGCTCCCTATAAGATCGCACTGAAGGCTTGCTTTTAAAGTAACAATACATAACTATTATTATTATTATTATTATTATTATTATTATTATTATTATTATTATTATTATTATCATTATTATTATTATTATTGTTGTTGTTGTTGTTGTTGTTGTTGTTGTTGTTGTTGTTGTCGTCGTCGTCGTTGTTGTTATTATTAATAATAATAATAATAATAATAATAATAATAATAATAATAATAATTAAAAAAAAAAACAACGAACAAACCCAAAAATATAAAAACACTGTAACGCTCCTTAGATGAAATTCAACAATCAAATACCCCATAAAAATTATCTCAACTGTCACTAATCTTAAATCTGAAATTACTAAATAATCTTCTCTAATGAAACATGTTTAAAACTTGAAATTATAAACCAAACAACTGCAAATGATACGTCAACCAATAAACAAAATACCAACTTTTTTACTTGGAACATTTTTACTCTGAACGTTCCATGTATCTCATCAGCCCCTACCTCACCTGAGCATAAATGCGTTATATACAGGGAACACCTTTTCAGGCATAGTAGACGTTCCGACAATCTGGTTTCCAGATGTCAGAGCTTGCTCCGGTGCAATGCTGCGGTCGATGAAGGGTGACTGAGGCCCGGCATTGCTCTGCACAAGTGGCCTAAGATTCGTCCTGTGGCCTCAAAAAATTACTCGGCTCAGTCTAGGGGGAATAGTACGCCCTGGGACAGTGCCATCCCGTAGCACTAAAAGGGATGGGTCGGGCTTGCCCTGACACCTTCATAACACTCGTTGCAGGGACTGGGGCAATTTTTTGCAGTTTACCCGTATTGGGACCCCTAATTAAAAACAACCTTTTGTCACATCTTTCTTTTGTGGAGGTGGAAGTAAATACGGACGGTCTAGCGATTTAAACCCACACCGTAAAGCTAAATGTTCAAACGCTGTATCCCCGATATAGAGCACTCTTTATTCATACTTAAATCGAACCCTCAAAAGATAACAATAATATATATATATATATATATATATATATATATATATATATATATATATATATCCCAAATCACGCCTGATCTCAAATAATGGGAATCTATTCAAAACACTATTGTTATTTCAGCGAAAGATCTATGACCATACAGGCATGCACACGAACTTATAGTGCATAATTCAAGCTATGATTCAGAGGTGCTAAACATGGAAATAAGCAAAACATACTAAGAACCAACGTAAAATCGCACAGAGATCTATGGAAAGAGCAATGTTTGGGATCCCTCTAAGAAACCAATATGGATCTGTGGGTGGGCTAGGATGAAATTTATCATACAATTAATCCAGTGACAAGAATGGAGATGGGCTAGATACTCAACAAGAAGAAAATACAACAGATGGACCATAGGACATTACACGCAGTAAGGAAAAACAAGATACAAGATGGGGGACTGAGAAGGATTTGCTTGTAAGAATGGCAAAAATCAGCGCAATCGAGGACGTCATGGAAGGAGATGGGACAGGCATTTGTCAAGCAATGGACCATAACGACTGATGCTGATGATTATGCGCATATGTGCAGTACATTGTCATGTCATGACATCGATTTTTTTTCATATCTTTGCCTTTACATATATAGATGCATCTAGATTCTTTCTTTATAACAGGATTCGTGTGTGCTCGATTCGAAGTAGATATAACCAGGGAACAATATGCAAAGCTTTGGAAATTTCATCAAGCATAGGTTTAGGATCAAAGATTTGGGTTTACTTGTACTTTTTTAATTATAGAATCAGTAGAATGCTGATTAGGGTCGGGGTCAACATTCATGGGAATTAAATAATTTGGATAATTTTAAAATTTGATTGCAAGAAATGTTACCGTCTTGAGCATAATAATTTTCCCTTATTCCAAATTGGTCACAAACAAAACAAAAAAGCTTTCCTCACCTTGAAAAAGTTTTGCTGTGTTACATGTATTGCCATATCTGCTAAGGAGCAGAAAAAGAACAAGTAAAAATACCTTCACTCAAGGAGAGTTTGAAGTTGTGTCTTTCCTTTGCAGTCATCAGATCACTGACTACGGATATTTGACAGCGGAGTCTTTCCGATTTATGATGCTAAAGTCGGAGCGACGAGCCCGGGAGTAAAAGCAAGGGATTTTCACATCAGCCTTTATGCAAGCAAAAAAGCTGACCGCTACAAGACGGTCAGCTTTCGCTAGAACAAAAATGTATCGAACAAATCCATTGACGTGACCCTTCCCAATAACTTGCTTAGTTTCAGATATAAATGCTCGTCACCGTAAAATGGATGAGAAAATAGCGGACACTGATGCTGATGAGATGGAAGCGGCTGTTCAATTAGTTGTTGGAAGATGGTCAATCAGATTCATTGCCAATGAATTAGAAATTAAATTCAATCCTCTCAGACGCTACATGGACAAGACTCGCATTGTCGACATGACTTTTGCCCCAAACCATGCATGTTGTCAGGTGTCTAGTGCAGCAGCAGAACTCTGAATGAGCGCGTATCAAGAGCCTTCAGCCAGTCTTCAATGGAAGTACGAAACTTAGCTAATGAATTCGCTCATAGAAACGATAAAAAAGTTCCTGAACACTATTCAGTGAGCATGAAGTATGCTCCAAGGAGCACCCTGTGCTTCTCCTCATCGATAATCGCGTGACTTATCTTTTTCTAAGAATCATAGACGCTGTAAAGGACAACGGTGTGATTATACTAACTCTTTCTCTCCATTGTAGTCACGAATTTCAGCCCTTGGATATCTCAGTGTAAAGAAACTTTAAAACTTTCTCCATGTTGCTGGGATTGTGGGAAAAGCTTATCCTTTGACATTTACCCCTAAAAACATTGAGTCTGGATTCAAAGTGACGAGGATTTTTCCCTCCAATCCGAATGTTTTGGGGTTTTTTTTACGGGAAGGACTTGATGTGCTCTAATGTTACTGACAGTCCAATTCCTTTACAACAGGAAGCAGCAGTTACTGGCGCTTCTAATGGGTGGGCTCAAATCAAAGAGACGAACACCAATGTGCCATTAAGCTCTGCTGTGACACCAACACTTCACCTCAATAGGTAGACGTACCTTATTGGCTTGCACCATGCTCCCTGTCTCTCGCATGTTGCTACGACCAGCCGTTCTTCAGGCTCCCGTGATAGGTTTACCACCATAATTTCACCGGATGAGATCAGTCCCTTTTCAAAAGCAGTGAAAAAAAGCAAAAGACGACAGAAGAAGGTGCCATGCTAAACACCTGTCAAAAAGCGTCCGAAAAGAACTGAAGAGAAGACAGTTAGTCAAAGGACAACCTGTAAATTAACTCTAGGAAAAAAGCATATTTGATGAGGAAACTCTATCTGAAGAATACACTGTCCATTCCCTGCACCGTGATGACGATTAGTACTCGACTTTCAAATTCAGAGGATACCGCCAATGCTAATGATGCCATCATATTCCCTGTAGAAGTTTTGCTAATGATTGTTTGAGAGAATTTTTATAACTTCAATGCAAAAATATCGATGTTTCCGATCTGGGATTTCTTTGAATCATTTAATCTTATGTTGATTCACAGTTCCCCAGGGTCTCATTCACTGTGTTCCAAAGCTGGGGCGTATTGGATCAAACACTAAAAAAGCAACTAATGCTTGCCAGCTGCCAACTAATAGATATACGACCTTTTATCGCTATATAATCTATTTCACAACCAAAAGAGTTGATTTTTTTCACCTAAATACATTAATAAAGTTAGCTTCTACTTATTTTTCTGATCCTCTGCGACCCAGTTTTCCCCACATAGATTTTTTTTATCACAGAACATATTGTCCAGTGTGTATGCGAGAAGGTAAATGTAACTGCGTTTGTCGGTCTGTTTCTGTTCTTTGCATCGGATTTGTGTGCATATCTCCTTCGTGAAATGGAAGTATAAGTACCAAGATGCACTGGTAAATAAAAAAAAAATGTCTAAGAAAGCGTTGTGATGGTTTGAGCAGGTCCTATGATTCGTGTAGAAGGTAATTTGGAGCGTATCACCTACCTCTGCAGGACTTCATTTGCTTAACTGGCAGCCTTTTTTCTTAATCCTAGCATAGTTGGATAGGACAATTCATGTAAAATAGTTGTCAACGCTATCCGGCCATTTTGATAAATATTTTTTCGTTGTCAAAAATTTTACGATTTGATCCGGTATTTTGAAAGTTTACCACGGATTGTGTTCTCTTAATCTAAAAAAAAAAAAAAAAAGACTCCACTTTCTTTTAAAGATAAGACTGTACTAGTCAGTTAGACACACATCCAGTCGACTTGGGGAAAACAGTTTTTGTTTCATCACATGAAAGATCTATTTTAGTCACCCTATTCCGCTCTAGACGTATGGAAATGGTTTTCAAATATGATGGGTATTTACTAAACTTAGTAAAGTGCAGCACAAAGTGTGGGGTAGCCATGGAGGATCGAACTCACAACACTTTATAAATGGTCTGTATGACAAACTCGATAACCTTTACTCATGACGGGGTACACTGTCCTTCCAGCAATTTGAGCAAACGTTTTAAAATAGAGCCTTGAGAACTTGATTATTTCCTTTCAGATACCCTTAGATTAATAACAATCGATTTGAAAACCGGGTTCTTTTTGCTTATATATAAACTTACTTTTTTTAATCTATCGACCCAACACATTTACTTCTTTTTTCACAAAAATAGGAGTTTGTGAGTTCTTGTTTTTTTTTATAATCTAAAACACTTGGTTTTTGGTTTAAGATTTTTTAAACATGACAGAATTTTCGGTAACACCAACCCAAAGTAATTCCTTGTTTATAGTCAAATTCAAGCGAACATAGGGCTGCAAAATAGAATGCTGAAAATGAGTGTTGATAACGGAATATGTAGTTTTGATCAAATCAAAAATATGTCTATATTTACATTTATATTCATTTTTTAAGGAAATACGTAGCTTGAATTGATTCGATAGATTTTTGTAAAAAAAAAAATTTGGAAGGACAGAAAAAAGTTTATATCGTTCTTGTTTTCTTTATGTTATTTTTACGTAAACTTTTGAGGAAAAAAAAACAACCAAATGTTCACGTAAAAATCAACTGAAATTGGAATTTACGCAGCGAAAAATTGCCAATCAGTCTAAATGTCTAGTGCCCTGCCAAAGAATGGCCCAATTCCAAATTAATTGCTGATAATAATTTTTACATGAATTTCTTTAGATATTAACTTTCAATATTTTTGCGACTTGAAAACCGGAAGAAATGTTTTACTTTGTTTCCCTTTTGTGAATCAATGTAAAGATGTCCTCATCATGCAACATCCTTACGTTCAAAATAAGTACTCGGTCTTTATGATCCCACATCTTAGATGGGGCTGCGATTCAGGCCGGCCATTGGGGATTTTGCAAGCATCAGATTGGCCACTAAAGCCAGATTATTCAAAATTTTTTATGGTAAAATTAATGTAGATATAAAAATGTTTGGATGTAAATGTTGATGGAAGTCAGCTGAAGTAGAGTCCGAAAACCATTGGGAACACAATTTAGTAGTTGAATAAAGGAATGCAATCCGGAAGTATCCTGTTTCGTTCGAAAAGTTATAAAGAGTTTTGTGTTGTTTTTATCACTGTTTTGTGAAGTTGGCTAAGTAATTTATTACTAAGTGGACGTATATGTTGGTGAAAGTCTCCCCAACACACACCTATACGTGTGCTTGCGTATGCTTGAATGGTAGTGTGTATGTATATGTGTGTGTTTTTGTGTGAAAGTGAAGCTATGAAACATGAGTGTCATTATACTTTAATGTAATGTACATGTTAGACATTTGGTAAGGTCATTCTCATGTCGAACACTCCTCCAAAAGTAAGTGCATGTATGTAAATTTTAATGGTTTATAGAGACTTGCAAATCAATGAAGCAATGCTTTTTATGTTTCTTCGTATAATTCAGTGCATTTGGGTTTCCATGTAGGGAGTTCAGTGGCTACAGTCAGTTGGAAGATATGACCCCTGTATGTATAGTGTGTATTGAAGTATGTGCGGGTTCTATATATGCACATGACGTATACGTCTCCGTTACACTGGGTGTATACGGATGCATATGCATGTAAATCCATGTATGTACGTGTTCACTGATATATTAGCGTGCGTTGATATACACCCCTCAGTACATTTATACTGCTTGAAACTTGGAAAAATCAAGACTACTACAACTACTACAACTACTACTACTACTACTACTACTAATAATAATAATAATGATAATAATAATAATAATAATAATAATAATGATGATGATGATGATGATGATAATAATAATAATAATAATAACGGATTTGCTATAATTGATGAATCGTTATAAACATCATCATTATCTTCATCGTTTTTAACAAAAGTAATATTTATAGCAGTAGTAGTAGTAGTAGTAGCAGTTGTGATAGTAGTAATTAAGTTTCTCAAGTGTCTTCAAGGATTGTATATAACTTTGATAAGATTAATTGACATTCAAACTTAGGAAAATGGAATCTCTTCTCATCCGTTCGGCGGATCCACTCTTCTGCCCTCGACAAGTATATTTAAGAGGCAAACATTTTTTTCTTTCTGGGTTAATTTTAGGGTTTCTTCCTTCAATACAATTATATTCTAGTTATCTTCGAAAGTGCATACGCCATGAGCACTCATTTTGAAGAACCTCAAAAATACACATCATTTAGAAATAAATTAACGATATAGAAATTGTTACATTTTCAGCCTACTTTATAGACACTATTTTACGATTGAGCGTGATAATCACTACTACTACTACTACTACTACTGCTACTTCAACTACTATAATAATAATAACAATAATGATAATAATTATTATTACTATTATCATTATTATTATTATTATTAATTTCACACCAGTTGCCTGGTGGTCACAGCTGGAGATCGAGTGACAACAAGTCTCCTCAGGTCTCCAGCCTTCCTCTTCACATTCTTTTCACATTCTTCTTGTTCACGATTACCAAATCTGATCTTCTCGCTTGGATGGGATGGTCAGTTTGGATGTTAAAATCCCAAAGTAGTTTGTGATTTCCATTCTCCAAGGCTGACTGGCTTGTGCTGGTACCATTTTTTCACACGGTTAAATCTAATCCGTTCCTAATGTATCACTGTTGCTTCTCTATCGTGTCTGTGTTAATACTTCTTATGGGTTAATTGACCACATTCGCGAGTTATGGGTTTTACGGTCTCATCCCTTTCGCTACATGGATGGCATTTTCTGTTTGTCTGTGTTCTGTCAATTTTTGTTTCGATAGAGTTTGTCCTGATGCATTTGTTTTGGGCTGCCATGATGAGCGATTCTGTTTCTCTCTTCAGGTTTCCTTTATATAATCATGTCCATGATTTCTCGTCTGTAACATCCTGTATCTGTCTTTTAAATTCACCGTATAGCTTCTTCCATTCCCATTTTCTTTCTTTGCTTGCTGTGCTGCTCCATCGTTTTCTACTTTTTTGTTGTTCGTTGCGCTGATTCAGACACTTTTTATTATGTCTCCTCCGTTTGCTTGCACGTACTCTTCTAGACCACTTCTGGCCCTCTGGATACAGTCTCCGATACTGATGAGTCCTCTACCGCCTTCTTTCCTCTTTACGTACAGTCTACCCGAGTCATCTCTGGGATGTAAGGCCTTGTGCATTGTCATAAGCTTCCTTGTTCGCCGTTCCATTGACGGGAGTTCCTTTGTCTGTCCAAGCAATGGTCCTGTGCATCTCATTGCTGATACAGCCCATGTGTTCATTCCTTTTATAGAGTTCCTGCTGTTTAGTTTGGCCTGATAATTTCCTTTTCTCCTCGGGAATTCTCTTCTTATTTTCTCCTTCATTTCTTCTCGTTTTATCGTGTCACACTCGTGAACTCTCGGATATTTGAATCAGTTTTGTGTGGCCAATGCTCTAATCTTCTTATTGTCCGTGAGTTCGATATTATTATTATTATTATTATTATTATTATTATTATTATTATTATTAGTAGTAGTAGTAGTAGTAGTAGTAGTAGTAGTAGTAGTAGTAGTAGTAGTAGTAGTCACTGAATTCTCGCACCAGTGACTTTCTGAGAGATCAAGTGACAATGAGTCTCATCAATAATCAAGCACTCTCGAAAATCTTCAAACTGATTTAGCTATGCTATCGTCTACATGGTTTTTCAATTCCTCTTATTTCTTCAGAAGTCTCCGCTGGGACTGTTCCAAGCACTCCAATAATGATCATGATCAACATTATTATTATTATTATTATTATTATTATTATTATTATTATTATTATTATTATTATTATTATTATTATTATTATTATTATCATTATCATTGCAACTACAACTACTACTACTATTATAATTATCATACTCACTTTCATTATTATGTGTTTTATTTACGGTAATAATATTTTCATTAAGTTGTTTTTATGAATTTTCTTCCTTTTAGAAGAAGTATTTTAGCGTAATTTATTGTAAATTCCTTCACTTACACTCATTATTACAATGTAAGTCGGCCTCGTACTCGTAAAATCTACGATACCATCACACACGAAGATAGGCAAAAATTAACGTACAGATATTTAGACAAGTAAATAAATGAACAGAAAGAAAGACTCTCGACAGTCATGAGAAAGAAAAGCGCTACACACAAACATTGTTTTCTTAATTTGGGTTAAATTTTCTGCTGTGAGTTATTTAAACGAGAAATGCTGCTATAATGCATCCTCATCATCATTTTCTAATTACAGATTTAACTGCCATTATTATTATTAGTAGTAGTAGTAGTAGTAGTAGTAGTAGTAGTAGTAGTACTACTACTACTATTACTACTACTACTACTACTACTACTACTACTACTACCTCCACTACTACTACTTTTATTATCGTTATTATTTCTAATCTTTATGATCTGAATAGGCGACGCTGTCTTCGAGGGAATTCAGCGGCCTGCCCCGCTCATCTATCTAAAATGCCCTGAATGTTATGGCGGCAACGCTAGAGTCGTGGCTATAACTCAGACATCCTCCGGCGCTTTCAGTGCAGTCTCCACCTCCTCGAGAGTGCGGCTGTTTTGAAAACTCGTCGCTAAGACGGGGAACTAGCGAAACGAAACGCGAAGAAAAAGCCGCAGCCGTTTTTGACTATTTCATGGAATTAAATAAAGAATGATTTAGTGGCAAAATATTAAGAGTCCTACACATTTTCGTTTACATTGTATTGATTAGTTCGTAACTATAAAAAAAACACACTTTTAAATACATGCACTTAATCGAATATAAAAAATGTTCAGTCTTCAATAGAAGTCAAATAGATTTATACTTATGCGCATACATGTAAATTTAAGAATAAATTTACCTATCTGCTCGTGTATTTGTATTTTCCTACACATATATGCTCCAGTATAAAATTACTACACCCTTATATTAGCTATTATACAATATATTTCATCATATTTATGTGCTGCTCTTTCATAAACTCTTCTTTTAATATGAAATGCGGAAAAGGTTCATGTGCTGTTTATGAATATATAAACGTATGTAAGCATGAATGTACGTGTCACTATGGGCATAATAAAGAACTTATGTATATATTCAGAAGTGCAAACATACCGATTAATTTATATATACATAAATTGAAAAACGCACACACACACACCAGTACACCTGCACATACTTTTTAGTCCAGAATCTTACATCATTTATGTATTAAAACAATAAATTCAATTACGCTAAAAATACCGGTTTTCGGCGGGTCTCACATCAGCTGCATAAACTACTTATGCTTATAACTGATATGTAAATTCACGTGTGTGTGTGTGTGTGTGTGTGTGTTTGTGTGTGTGTGTGTGTGTGTGTGTGTGTGTGTGTGTGTGTGTGTGCACGAGCGCACGCGTGTGTGTGAATTAACGAAAGTCCAAAATTCCCCGGCCACAAAAAAATAAATAAAAGGCAGCTGAAATCAAAATAGAAAAAATTCGATGCGAAAAATTAATGATATTTGATAGAGATAATGATTCTGTGTTTATCTTCTAGTATCCTCTAAAAATGTGAATTCTCTTACATGATACAATGAATAGAGTATCAGTCCTGAAGGTCCTTCACAAGCAAAATTACAAATTTTAAAATATCTCAAATGTTAGCATTTTGTTATTTTAGAATATCTTTGTATGTAATATATCTCAGCCTCATCCATTCTATCTATGCTAATAGACAATCATCATTTCTCGAACTTGATGCCAATATGAACGTGACTTTGCCCCACATGTCACTAAATCAAGAGAGAAGGAGAGAGAGAGAAAAAGAGGGAAATTATCCAAATTACTTGGAAACAACGGAAAAAAACGAATTAAATAAAAATCCTGTGTGTGAATGGAATCCAAAACAGAAAATTATAACAAAAAAGATTCATCATCACAAAACTGGGAGAATAACTAAGCTCCTTAGGCGTCCGTAGCTACTTTTCGGGGGATTAGTGAGGCAAAAGGACATATTCCCCGAAATGAATGGTAAAGGGATATATCCAGGATATATCTAAGCGGCAACCCTATTACTAGAAGAATAATACCATCAAGTTAGGATTACATTAAAAAAAAAAATTGTATAGCACATTTATGCTTTATTGGCTCTAATGGTCAAACTTCCAAAACCATTCACCCCAGATGAGAAGACCTGATCTGAGTGGGGGGTCCCATCCCGCAGTGGATGCCTATGACCCTCTTGTCTTGGCTAAACAACACTGAAGGGAATACAAGTGCTGGAATAATTGAGATCACAGTTTTGTTGAAATGTAACAAGAATATCCCCGAAAATAGCCGACATTTTTGGCATCATTGAAATATATGTACTCAAAAATATTTTAGGCTTTTCTTTCAATAAAATGTGTTATAAAAGGTTAACTTAATGAAGAAACTAATTTTATCAAGTCGATAAAAGGAATTACAGGAATGGAAAATGTCAGTTTTCCTCGATCAAAGTATCTCACAGGCAGTTGATAGTGAAGCGCATGTTTCAGAATTCTCTCGAATGGTTACCAAAGTGAGTCAAAGAGAAATGAATATATGCCCAGCATGAATTCATCGCAGACCTTGTTGGTCCATCCTTGGTATGCAAAAGAGCAACTGAAAACATACATTGACAGACCTTGTTATCCGAGTGGACGGTGATCACTGGATAGTCAAAGAACATTCCAAGAGTTTTTGATTGTGCTTTCATTTGGTTATCATCAAGCTATAAGGTAGATGGATTATGAAACTATGTGTACACACACACACACACACACACACACACACACACATACACATACACATACACACACACATATGAGTAACCTACGTAAGTAAATTTGTGTTTCAAAAATGTAAGATGATGAACAGTATAAGATAACATCTACGTATGATAGATAATGATAATACCCTATATAAAATAACGAACTACATAAGCAAAGTATCGAAATCATAGCTGAAAGGGAGGTGGTGCTTGATCAACACTGCTGGGGGGTATGTTAATATACAGTAACATGGTAAGCAACTGATGATCCCAATAACAAAAATTTGCACATAATACCATAATATCAAATAATGTGTGTATATGTATATATATATATATATATATATATATATATATATATATATATATATATATATATATATATATATATATATATTTGAAAAAAAACACCGAAGAAAAGAAAATCACATAATTTACATTGACAGATATTAGAAAATAATTGACTGAAATGATAAACATTTTTAGAAGAAAGTTTTCTTCACATATGCAAAGCTTTTTAGACAATATCTTCACACACACAGGCACACAAACATACATACACACACGTGTACACAAACACACACATATATGTATATATATGATTATAAATTGCGTTATATCGTGTAAAAACCTATTGAAATGATCTCCCTTCATTACACGTTGGCTCAATGCTAAGAGCATCGCTACATTGAAGCGGTTACCCTATCGGTAGCAGGTTCTATTCCAGCAGCAGCCCCATTTACCTTGACTGTTTATTCTATTCATTTTACGAGTGATACATTAACCGTGTAATGACGGGAGATCATTTCAAACAGGTTTCCATATAATATATAACGCAATTTATAATTATTCTGTCGAATCATATATATATATATATATATATATATATATATATATATATATATATATATATATATATATATATATATATATATGTGGAAGGTGCATAGACAGGAATGGGTCTAAAATGATTTTACTTCATTTTTATATATTCTTATTAGTTTCAACACTTTTGGTCATCAGAGGAAAGATGACCAAAAGTGTTGAAACTAATAAGAATGTATAAAAATGAAGTAAAATCTATGTTTAGATATATGTGCATGTGAGTGTGTCTAACGGAATCGGTGATCCGAGTTCGAACACCGACCGAAGATGTTCACTTAGCATAAATGCCTCTAGGAAGATCAAAAATCCATCTCTTCTCCCTCTATAGATGAATAGCAGGGCAAACTGGACTCTCTAATCTCTTGGGAGGTAATCAGTCTAGTCCACAGGACAACTCAAAATTCAAAACCAGCCCACTAGAAAAAAGTGGCACGTGCTGCAGCAGATTGGGAATTGATGATGATGATGATGATGTATATATATATATATATATATATATATATATATATATATATATATATATATATATATATATATATATGCATGCTCATGGGTTAGTTGGGTCGACAAATAGAAATAAAATATGGGTATTTTGCGAATTTTTTTAACTTCTTGCTTGTTCACTCATGATCATGGAAAAGGAAACGCGTACACACGATATCCATGGACTCACGCACACACGCGCAGACACACACACACACACACACACGCACACACACACAAACATATATATATATATATATATATATATATATATATATATATACGTACGTGTTGTGAATGAGGCCGAATGTTAAGCTATGAACTGGGGCCCCGAACACCCCTGGACTTCAACCCATCAAAATTAGTTGTTTTTTTTTTTTTTCAATTTTTCAAATAGAATTTCGGTTTATTTAAGATTGTGAGACAATGATTTAATAAACTTTGAATGGCTGTAATAAATCTTTGAACACTTGTAAGTCAATATCTGTATGACTAGTAGTAGTAGTAGTAGTAGTAGTAGTAGTAGTAGTAGTTGTTGTTATTGTTGTCGTAACAAACCATCAACAATAACAAGGAAAAATCAGAAATCCAGAGAATAGAAACTGCGTATGATGACAAGTCGTAATCAGCTTATTTATTTTTCATAATAATCCTGATTATACTTGAAAATCAGGCACTAAAAAGACTCGTGTAAACATTGAAAAAAGTTCGGTTCCTTTATTTTTGTTTAGCAAACATGACTAAAATTGACTAGATTCTTCAACATTTTTTTTTTCATTTCCAACTGACTCTATTGTCAAAAATGTCAAGTATACTCGAAAAATCATAAGCTCAAAAGAGTAAAATTATACAATTCATTGATGAGAAATAGACACAAGAATGAACATAACCAAAAAGTATGATTTTTATGATCTTTGAATAATATGTATTTTTTCGAACAGAATTAATAGGGTTCGTAACATTTCAAAAGCTTTTGTATAATTTTTCGAGCGTGCTCAACATTTAAAGCTACCAAGTTAGCAGGAAATGAAACATGAACAAATCTAGCTTTTTATGCAATTTTAGTCGTAAAGGGAGGTAACTTTTTTCAATATTTACATAAGTCTTTTTAGTGCCTGATTTGCATGGATAGCTATAAGGCTTATGTACAACGGGAAGAATGAAAAAAATAAGGGATTTTCTTTCCACAAGTCAACAAATAAAATCATTACGCAGTTGATTTCTCAAATAGAACAAATAACAACTTCAATTTGATTCATTTTATTTCGGAAACATATCCGAAGCTGAAAATTCCCTGAAATCAACCTTATTCGCCCAGTTCGCGAAAAGTAAAGATTGAAAAAGAGAAGAAACCTGAACCGTATTCTGTTTCGGTAAAAACGCGCCACGTTTTTGATCTAACCAGAATCAGAGGCGGGGGCTTGTTCGCAGTCGGTACGAAAGCGTAATAGGACAAGCCTACTTCCAGTTCAGATACAATTCATTCATGCCAGTCCTGCCTTCACTCTTACCGCCACTCTTTTTTTACCTCCATTACTATTACTACATAGATAAATACTGCCGCTGCTACTTACCACTGCTACGTTCTTACTATCATATTGTCCAAGCACATTGGACCTATTCGTTGCAGTAGATAGATAGATAGATAGATAGATAGATAGATAGATAGATAGATGCTGCAGTACTTTTAAAAACACTTTGAATTATTGGGTGGCTGTTAGTGTTTGTTTACAGCGTATAGGTCAACGAACGCAAGTTCTGTATGTGTGTGTGTGTGTGTGTGTGTGTGTGTGTGTGTGTGTGTGTGACATGCAATACTTCCTATTCACTTGGGAATGTGCGTGTGCGGTTGTACGTTGTATATCATCTCCGTGTGGTGCATTTTAAGCCAATTTCGGAAATAAAAGTGCGAAATCTTAGTTTATAAAAGAGTTTATGTACGATTTTTTTTAATCATACAATTTTTCATGAATTAGTTGTGTAGCCCAGGCCTTTCATGTTCGTTCTCTCATTCATTATACCGAAGCAATGGACGTTTATTGATTTTGAATGCCATTCGTGTATTTGTAATGAAAATTGCGTCTTATAGACCAGAAAATACGGAAGAAAAGCAATTAACAACAAAGAGAAGAAAACAAATAAGCAAAACAATAGTAATAACAATTCGTTTGTGATCAACTGAATGTGGCGGTGGTGGTGATGTTTGGGGCAATATTTTTCTAGGATGAAAAGGGCAGGTGTAAGTAAACCTGGGAAAGGTTGGTACGATGCTAACCGCAGCACTGCAGAACTATGAGAGGGCAATGAGAGGAAGGCTAGAGACCAGAGGATATTTGCCGTCATTCAGTCTCCAGCGAGGATCATCTGACATCTGGAGTGACCATACAACAATAGTGAAAGGAAAACATAAGACCCTTGCACCGCACGTGCCTGGTGCCGAATGTTCGAAAATAAACACACAAAAAGCAAATCCAAACAAAAAACGCAGTACCCTAAAATGAATGCGAAACATCCTCCCCATTTGCGATTACTCCGGTGATTTTACATATACATCAATGTACCGAGACAGAGGCGGCGTCTGGGACTTGCAGACCACGGAGCTGCGGGTGGCACCGGAGCTCTAGGGCTGCAGTATATTTGAGGAACCTTGAAAAATCTAAAAAAGAAATAATCTTCAAAAATTTACCGGGGAATCGGAATTTGCTAAACAATGAGAGTTGGACAATGGCTATTCCTAAATGATGTTATTAGGTTTGCTACAGTTCCATTCGTACTTTTACAAAATAAAATTTATTTTACGAAATGAGCTGCAGACCTAATAAGTTATCCATAATCCAATATACGTGTGTGTGCACGCGTGTCTGAGTGTGTATGTGAATGCATTTATGTAAGATTATGCCTCACGAAACGCGTTCATTAAACAAAATATATAGATATATTGTGTGTATGTTCATGAGTGTACGTGTGCGAATATGTGATTTGTTTAGATATTGTTATAAATCCTGTTGAGTCTTATATATATATATATATATATATATATATATATATATATATATATATATATATATATATATATCCCCCCACACACATTGCTCCTCTCTCTATCTCCCTCTTTCTCTTTTTCGTTAATGATAATTCCGTAAGAGTGTAGAAATGTGCTAAGCTTAGATTAGTCTGGCACATGGACACGATAGAGATACTAAATTCACTACTCAAGCGATTATTAGCGAGACCTGCTCTTTAGTATTAGCCCTGACCTTCTGTGTGTAGATGTCTATACACAAGTATATACCAAAAGACGTAATCGTCCTCTAGGGAGATGCAAACAGGGCATTTGCGCACCTCCTAGATCATATCTTCTCACCCAAGGTGAAGGGTTTGAAAGTTGGAACTTTATAGTCAATAAAGAGTAATGGTGCTGTACGATTGTTTTATGCAACCCCAGCTGAATGTGCCCATATAAAAAGATGAAATCATCCTTCGCTTTCAACAAGTTTGCTGCTAGAAATATTCCGAAAGTATCCTTTTGCACGCCGGAAATATATCCTTTAGCAACTACCCTGGAATAGTAGCAGCGGACGCCCATGCCAGTATTTGCATAAGTTCAAATCCTCTCGTGCGCATTAATGTACTCACATAAAGCGTGTGAATATGCGTGACAGGCTTTTCAATTACAATAGTTTAAAAGCCGAATGCATTTCTCACCGCGCGCGAGTTTGTCTACTTTGTCTTGTACATAGAAGAAAACTGTGATACCTAAAAACATTCAGTATCAGCTAACAAGAAGTGCAAATGATTATTAATCATATTTTCAGTCTTACCTTTTATACTTATGTTTCAAAATTGTTAGATTCACTGCGTTTATATACATTTCTACCTTCTTATATTAGTGTACATACAGAAATGTTCGCATTGCATGGGGAGCGGCTGTATCGTAACTCGAGCCGTCGTCCTCCCCCAAATCCAAAGACTTCTTTCTTATCCTTCTTTCTTATTCCATTTTATGAAAAATTTCTCTGAATAAAAAACGAATTCGTACAACCACCATAGTTACATCTTTCTTGTCCTATGCCTTAATCTATCACAAAATTGCATTGAAATTCATTGAGAACTTTTGAAGAGACAGGAGGGAACACAGAAAAGTATTTGACAAAAAGCAAATATCTCCGAAGCAAAAATAAATACCAAAAATATTATCACTTTTTATCTAATGGTCCATCCTTTCACAAGATTTCATAAAAATTCATGTTGGAATTTCGGAGATACAGTGTGGAGAGGCTTGGGTGAATACAGAAATGTATGAAATATTAAAACGGCAAAATATCTCTGGATCAAAAACAAACTCCTGGATCCATCCCAAATGTAATCACTTCTTCCTTATCCCTTAGCTTGCTTTATCACAAAATTTTTATTGAAATTCATTGAGAAATTCCCGAGATATCGAGTAGACAGGAGCTAATGAGAAATGAAATGCAAAAATATCTCTTAACCAAAAACTGATTCGTGGATCCACTCCAAAATTTAATAACCAGTGTCTGTCTACGGTCTACATGAAATCTCCAAAAGTTCTTCATGAATATCGATGAAATTGCGTGGGAAGGTGGGGCGCGTAGTACGAAAGATGTGATTGAACTTGGGGGTGGAATTCATTCTGGATTGGGAGATATTTGTAGCGTTTAATAGAAAAAAAAACATGTCTGTATTCGCTCCTGTCTGTTCATACGATGTCAGCACCTTTTCTCTTCTTTCTCCCATCCAGTTTTGTTCGGACTTTTCGTTCTTCGATTATCTACCGCAATCAGTTTCGGATATCATTTTGCACCGAGTGGTCTGTCCTCTTCTGTTCCGGTAGCGACTCGCCCTAATCACAAAGAACCACTTTTTGATCGAACATGCACCTATGTACACATAGTCACACAATCGGTGCACATGTTGGTTCCGTAATCAAAAACTCCCATTATCCCCCGCTTACTCCAATCGGTGGAGACTTATTCAGCTGCAGGAGTTTCTTGACCTAGAGCAATGATATATTTATTCCAAATATTTATCTAAAATCTTCAAAAAGAAAACTTTTATTTTGATGACTCTTTTATGTAAGAATTATTTAGTATATAGCGAAAATGTCATTTTGTTTCACGAAACTTCTGGAAGGGTCACGTGAAACCTTGGAGTTCCACTGAACACAGTTTGAATGCCGCTGAATTGGAGCAAAGCACTGTGGAAAAATGCATTTTCATAAAAGAATTACTTTAGTTTGCTAGACTGAATCTTAACTGGTTCATGTAATGTACTTACATTTCAAAGAGGAGGAGAGACTTGATAACAAAAAGCAGATAACAATTCTACTGTTGTAAGAGGGAGACGTTTCAATGATTGAATGGTTCAGATGTAGGCTTTGATTGAGTTTTGGCCACTACTGAAATGCATTAATCCCGTATCCGCTTAATAGAAACAGAGACAAAAATGTCTCGACTAATTTTTTGTTCTTTCAATCCATAGCCTCCCTTTTCTCGGGGAATTAGTCAGTTTTGAAAAAGTTTTTTTTTTTTTTCAGGTTTAAGGGGAAGGTCCAACTTTCAATGTAAGTATGATGCCAAAATAAACCTTCCCTTTTCGCCATTCATGTACACAATTTTTAAAAAATTACTTGCGAAAATCTTGGTACATTTTTAGACGGCACCAAATTGTCAGAGGTATGCAAATGTTACATTCCGAATACTGAAATCATTTTTTTTTATACTTTTTTACCTAATAAGTTATATTGCATTTCGAACGATATTTTTGGTTAAAATTCATGATGCATGGGTTATTTTTGCTCCAGACTTTTTAACGGTGATTGACTAATTGTTAAACGAAATAAATCATACTGAACTTGAACTTGGACGTGTCACGAATTCATTTTTCTAAATTCTTATTCATGGTGAATTTGGTGATATCTTTTATAAATTTCATAAGCCGCTTGGATAATTCAATTTAGCGAAACTTACACACTTAATGATGGCTTGTTTTTCAATTTGATCCCATTCCTTTAGTGTTTAAAGGGTCTCTTGATTCTTATTATATAGACTTATTAACCAATAATGTCACCAAAATGATTGCAAATAAGATTTAGAATTCGAGTGCAGAAAATTTTCAAATGGAAGAGAAAAAAAATATTTTTCGACTTCATATATTTTTGTCTGAGATATCTGCAGAGTCCCTCTCCTCGCTGGGCACCTGGGCATTGCCCCATCTGCCCCGCCGTTTGTTACAGCGCTAGGGAGTGGAGTGCGGTGTCAAATGCAGTCCAAATGAAATAGGGCTTGTGTTTAGTTATACATGAACGTATGTGATATGTTTTCATGTGTACGTTTATGAGCTTGCAGAAATGTGCATTGATGTATCTTTCGATGAGGTGATAGATAAGTGTATATACCAGTTATTTTAGAAGTATATGGATATACCGACTGCCAAAGTCGAAAGTTCCTTAAACTAACAATTTGTAAACCTACCTGCGAACAGGTCCCGGATATTGCCTACAAGCGGAGAAAATAAAATAACTACTATTTCAGATACCAAACTGCCTCTAGTAAATAGCCAGATGGATATTTGATGGAGGCGGGCTAGAATAGCCTGAAATAGATAGATAGATAGATAGATAGATAGATAGATAGATAGATAGAAAGAAATGGAATGCTGAGTGTTTCAGAGTGACCATATCTGACCTTTAATCGCTGAGTTACTCAGAAACATTTCTCCGAGCTTTTGCCACAGTAGTAAATATGTACAAGATCCGTAAAGAATGGCAGGATCTTTTATTCAATCGATGGATAGATTAAAATTTAGTTGTATTTTAAAACATCATTCTCAGTCACATAGGTTTCCCTCCCCCCTCTCTTCAATCACCTCTAAAGAGAGAGGAAGAGTGCAACTCTTGCAAACTTACACACAGGCACAGCAAACTGTGTCTGTGTGTCAGCTACAGCAGTCAGTCACACTTTTGATGCTCGGCACATGTCACATAAGCCTTCCCTATTAAATCAGATTTAAAGGGAGAAAGAGGGTAAAACTTATGTCTTCATCGTGACGTGAACTGACAAACTAACATAGGATCAAACGAACTTGATGACCATGGCATTTATATGTATAGATAACCTGATTAAATCATTTAATTTCTGGTAACGGCAGTATCTGTTTGCAACCAAATAGACAATTAAACGGCCAAGTAACATTGTTGGTGTTTACGTCACTTAGTATACGCGCTGCTCTGTGTGTGTGTGTGTGTGTGTGTGTGTGTGTGTGTGTGTGTGTGTTCATACTTCCGTTATATATAATATATTGTCAAGTAGGAGTCAACAAGTGAGCTGTGTCTATGTATTGAAGTGTAGAAGAGAATGTATTTCTTTCTAGTCACTACTGCATATTTAAGGGTAGGCTTAGAATCAGAATTAATTATGTAGTTAGTAATGAGCATAACCAGCCAATCACTTTTTTTGTCTTTATTCTTTTTCGTGTGAATTCTACCAAGTTTTTCCAAGTCCTTACGCTTCAGTTACTTTATTTTTACAAGTAGCATATGTTCTGACCTATAGGGCGCGTGCACTCTTAGTTTTACAGGGGGATTTTTTCTTTCTTTTTCACTGTTACTCTTCCTGTTCTCAATACAAGCGTATTGGACGCAGTGTAATAGTTGGAAACGTTTTTTGTTTTGTTTTTGTTTTTGTTTTTTCATGGTAATCAGGCGGTGTCTTTCCCAAAAGGACATATCTCAAAGGGACCGGACTCTATGGTGTTTGGAGCAGCATAACATAATAGTTATGTAGAATAGACTTCTGTTCGTCATGCGAAACTACGGCTTCGAAGTGTTTCAGTTACTTCACATCTGAATTGCTAATTTAGATGTTTTTGATGAAATGTCGAATATCTGTAATTTATTTATTTATTTTCATTATATTTCTCAAGAACCGCTAATCCAAACAACTTCAAATTCAACTCTGCATTGCTTGGTGTGCTGACTAATATGTTTGGCAAATATCAATTAATGCCAGGTATCAAGTTATCTCAGTGAATACAAACACGCATGCACGCGTGCAGACTCACACAGATTTCTCAAATCATTGTAAGGAAAAAAAGTGGTGTCTTATAGACCGGGCAAGTACAGAATATCTAGTCCATAATTTATAAAGACAATAAAAACCACTCACTTTAAAAGTAAACTCTTCAAATGTCGCTGTTTGCTTTATCTCGATTAAGGGATTGCTTTTGTGATAAAATAAAGTGGCTGAATGTGATGTAATCAGCGTAGCTTTGGTTCTGAACAGCAGTCTTCCTATATCGAGAAAATCGCACGTGTTTTTTGTTTTTTCTTCGTCTATTTTCTGTCATTTCAACTGAAATTTCGCTCAGTTTATCAGTATAGGATAACCAGTTTATACTGAATAAGAATATTTTATAAGTTTTAGTCATTCTATCTATTTTTCATTCGTGATTTTGCTCGAAAACTTTGAGCGGCTATGGTTAAGCTTGAGCAAAGTTTGTAGCATATGTTATAAAGGGGTCTGAAATTTAAAAAAAAAAAAGAATATTAGAGAGTAAATTTTTATTTGCCTGGTGAACAATTTTTTTAAAAAAGTTATACAACCAGATAATACAACAAATATTTTACATTCCAGAAATATTGCTTTGTTTCGTTTTGATTTTTGTGCATCCATCACGCTACACAGGCTTTTTGAAGGGTTAACATGAGTTCACAAAAACAAATATCTCCTAGTTTACACTATATATACAAATCATTTTTTACGTGAAAATTTCCTTCAATCTTTCCTCTATTAAATAACACTAAAATGATTACAATAAAGTTGACGGTGTACCTGTTCCGGGCGTTTTCATCGTTTTCGGGAAACTATGTGCTCAAAAGTTCGTTAGAGTTGCTTCTAGTGCTACACTGACTTCTATGAACAACTCAGAGTTTAAGGTTAGCGATTTTAGCCAGTTATCACCTTTAATTGAGGGTATTATTTTAATACAATGAACAATGGGATAGTGATAATTATGCACTACACATAGATGTGAAGGGATTAGGGACGCCTCATATTCTATGTCAATCCAGAGGTCAAATTATCCTAAGAGACAAATTTGCAGCCCGCAAAGTGCGGCCGCTTGGTTAGTCGAAAAAAAACCCACAATAACATATTAGCTAGCAAACAGACATTCGTCGACGTCAAATAAGTAAATATACATATTTATCATCAACATTCGTTTTATGTATATGCATACATATTCATCAACATTCTGTCGGATAACCTCACATCTATACTGTAAATCTAAATATACATAAATGATTGAATAAAAAACATTATTGTTTTCCCAAAACAAAATTGTTTCGTACCTTATAGGTAGACGGACAGATAGATAGATAGATAGATAGATAGATAGGTAGATGTTAAAGTATTATGGCATTTAGAAAAATATTTTCGTAGTTCGCCATTGCGGTTTCATCATAAGTAACATTAATTCCGATGAAGCCATAATTGCAAAACATTCTACAACCAAACACGCACACACACGTACACACACACACACACACACACACACACACACACATATATATATATATATATATATATATATGTATTACGTCGCACTTCATGAAAACTTCATTATGCAGGCAGGAGGAACGCTCTGCGTACAGGCCCCGCCATCTAAAGTCCTGCTCACGTTAAAATCCCTGCAAAAATCTGTGTTCGCCAAGCCAAGCTATATATATATATATATATATATATATATATATATATATATATACTAGCAGGCATTCTGGGGATCAAATAACTTCCTGCACAATCCGGAGCAGCACACGCACACGCCCAGATACAGTTCAACATTATTTCCTGCCAAATGTTGTGAAATTTGAGGTTTGTTTTCCCCCTGTCAACGCCACGATTCCCTGTTAGTACTTTTATATAAATATCTGCAGTTGGCGTGCAACAGAAATCGTGACGTTGCCTGGAGAATAAATGAGTGTTCATTCAACAACACAGAAATAAACATGTTCTTTACGTCCTCATGCACAACACAATAATGTAAGTGGGTATATTGTGAGCCAAATAATTGTTTGGGTGTATTTATTCATTGAGTTTACAAACTAGCAGGATGTGAGATCGAATCTTAGCATGGGTGTCACCCTCTGGCAGATTCCTGAGCAAAATCACGTGGGTACCACACCGACCCTCACACACGTCATTGTAGTCAGCGCAGTTTTTTTTCTGTTACCGTTTTTAGAATGTTTAAAAGCGGAAATTTCGGTTTTAGATTTCAATAACATAAAGTTCTTTTTAAAAAATGTCTTTCAATCTTGAATGTTTCATGGCAATCCTTCGTTTTGTGAATCTACAAATTGACCTGGTTGATTTCATCAGAAAAGAAAATCTTTTTTTTGATAAAATTTTATTTAAATATGAATGAACAAATGAGTGTAAATAATTTCTATTAATTATTGTGTTGTGCTTCATATTAGGCCGAATTGGCCAAATTGCCTATTTCGTGAAAAAAAAAAAAAAGCTGTGAAGTACTTATATTTAGTAAATAAATTAACTTTTGATCAAATTGAAACAGCATACTTATTTAGATGATGTAAAAAATAAAAAACGACGTTTTTAATTATCCTTTTTTTTAAAATAAATGATCAAATACGTTGTTTCAACTTTTTTTTGAAAGAAAAAAACAGTTATTAATTTTATAGATGAATGGATATTTTTAGGCTGAAAGAATGCCAACAATGCCTTTTATGCAAAAGATATTTACATTTGTGATTTTCCATAGAGAACATCACCAACACCTTCGACGGAAAATGGCCTTCTTTTGGTAAAATAAGCGGAAAAATTAAGTAACAATGATTTTTGCTGAATTACTTACGGTTATTTCGGAGAAAAATCATTTTGTTTTTATCAGCAGTAGCCAGTTGAGAATATCTCAGCGGCCCAATCAGCAGAGTGTTCGACTGCCTCTAAGCAGGTCACACGTTCAAACAGGCACTGCTAAGCTTAACATCTCAGTGCTTTATGTGTGCACACAAACACGATTAAACACACACATATAAAAAAAGAGATGTGGCAGTTAGATAACGAAGACCATCTCTTTCTCGATGGAGACCATCTCTGCAATTATTCTTACGCCGAGTTGTCGATCATCTTGAACGATTTCTTCGATGTTTCGATTAACATTGCAGCCGGTTCTTGACATCCATTTGCGTCCACAACATTCATCCTCTTCAATATCTTCTCCGCCTTCACAAAATCTTTTGTACCTCTTAAATACACGAATACATGCATGGATTCTACCCCATAAACTTCAGTTAGCAAATCAACAGAAAAAGAAGTTTTTATTTTCTGCCAAATATTTCAAATCGGTGCGTGTCTCGATCTAGATTGAGGGATGAGCTTTATAACTATTGTAATATATATATATATATATATATATATATATATATATATATATATATATATATATATATATATATATATGCGTGCACATGTGTGTGTGTGTTATTGACTCATTACAAAGTAACGTTGTCCCACACTTCATAAGATAACTTAAATTATTTGATTAATATCATTAATAGAGAAATAACGTTAACTTTTTACTGAGTCAATAAGATTTTATCATTTTTCTTTGATTACTCTACAACACTGCAAAATAAAAGAATTATTTTAAAAATATATGTATGACTTCTCACACACACACACACACATATATATAAGCAGCTAAAAGGTCATTTTTCTTGCCACTCTGTCCTAAATGGCTGAAGCTATTTTCATGCTATTGACTAGGCTGATCTCAAGCCAATGTGTTATCCCCAGCACCCGCGTTCAAACGTGTTCAAGGTCTCCGCCTGCGACTGATGGTAGCTAATAGGGTTACAAGTTTGGCGTTAAGAACAATCCATGCTTTTAAGTGTAAGTTGCATTGTTTAGGCTCCAAGGACTGCGTGGACATGATAACCACAGATTTTTGTTGCTCATTGAGTATTTAGTGATTCGGACAACGCTCTTTAACAACGACCATGTGCCGATCAAAGAATGAATTGCACCACACCCTCGCATCAACGACCAGACTGCTCAACTGCAGCAGCATCCTAGTGTTATTGTTCGATGATGCGTTCAACAACTGGGAGAGGCGGAAATCATCTCTGGATGCGACCTATGCAAGCTCGAAAGACGCTTTCCCAACCCAGTCAAGTAAACGTAACTTAACCGGAACCAGGTGATGACTCATCAGTCGGCTGTACGTTAGTGTCGGACAGACAAACTGTAATATGATAAAATATAGATAAAAAGATTTCGAGGAGGATGTGAAAGTTATTTCAAGTTCTGTCGCCCGCACGTGATGAGAGAACGGGAAGAAAAATACAAAAGTGGCGAGTACAATTACTATTGTTACTATGATAAGTGAAAATAAGCTTGAACCTGAAGGTGATGGTGAGGGTCTGTCTGATATTGATTCCTACCAATCGTTTCCAGAGAGCTGATCCAAATTATGTCATCTTTATCGTATCAATACGCAAGCTGATAAAAAAAAATTACACCGACAACCACAACAATGCATTTGTTGCCCGTTATAACGTTAGTGTCGGGGTTACAACAAAGTCGCGATAGAATGTTGCCATTTAGGGGCTGGATTAATATTTTGTATTCCATCATCCAAGCATGTTAACCGTGCTACAACGAATCCCCGTTATAATCTGTACTAACAATATTCAATTATACTCATTATTATATGGATATTGTATACATCGATCTGTGTTGTGTTGACAGATGATGATCGGATAATATACTGATCAATAGTAAAAACCAAATCCAATAAATCTGAATTCAATATGAGTCTATCATAGCAAATAATAGTTCTGTGGACAAATCTGGTAATAACGCTATCAGATTCAAATTTCGAAGTAATAATAACTCTTCATTGAAAAAAAAACGAACTCATTCCCATCTTCGTATGAGAACTCTTTGTCAATGGGGGCAAAGGGTTAAATTGGCCGAAAATACGCATTGATTTGCCCGAAATTTCACGCTGTTAAGCCTGAATTGGTGGTGGGGTGGCGAATTATCCCACTTCTGTTCGCCCAACTCGTATGCCCATGCTCATACAATATGTTGTTCATTATATCCGCCGTACCTCTCCGATGATTTGAAACTAAGAGTGCACCAATTAGTTCTATGAAGAGTCAGACTTTTCATCCTAGTTTTAAGATCAAAACAACTTTCTAAGAAGTTTCAAAATTGACATGTTTTAAATTGGGATCAAAAAACCGAAAATTGTTCAGAAATACATCAGCTATGATGATGTGGTATTGATTAACATCTTCAAGAAATTTAATTTAGACAAATTACACCCATTAAAGTGACTTAAATTTCACATGATGGCAGGCCGTTTATCTCCCTTGGAACTTGATAGAAATTCTCAAGAAATACGATCAACCATCAGATGAAAGTAAACCCTATCAACAAAGGAAAAATATATGTATTCAACATGGTATTGCTCTTACCATTGAGCTAAACAAAGGCCCGAATAACTGTTTTCATTCAGAATTCTTATCTTATTTATTCTAGGTTTAATCGTCGTTTCCAACGCGACTGTCATGCATCAAGATAATGGACATATATGATCCGACAGAATGGTCATAATTACCATTCTCTCGGATCTTATATGTCCATTTTCCTTTTGCATCTATCCTACAGTATATATATATATATATATATATATATATATATAGTTATAAATCTCATCCCTCAATTTGATGCCTTACTAGTGAATGCTATTCTAAGTGGGTTATATATATATATATATATATATATATATATATATATATATATATATATATATATATATATATATATATATATATATATATATATTAGGTGTTTTCACAGCGTTCTCATTTTTAAACATATGGTTATAAACCTATTTTCCATCGGCAACCTTTGTGCACACACACACACCCATAAAGATATATATTTAATTTGAAAAATTGGAAAAACGATATATACATATATGTATATACACACACATATATGCACACACACACGCACACATACACACACACACACATACACATATATATATATATATATGTATATATATATATATATATATATATGTGTGTGTGTGTGTGTGTGTGTTTGTGTGTCTGTCCTCGTTGTGTCTCGATTCTTGAGCATATGTATTTGGAGGTAGATAAAGTAAATTGTATGTTTGTGCTTTGAATGGTTGGGTGTTTATATATGCACACATGCATGCATACATACGTTCAGTGGGAAAAAATTGCATCGTTTTGTATGAAACCGGAAAGATTGATACTTGTCCAAAGATAGTACCTTTTTTGTTTACGAATTTCGAATTTTAAAGACAAGATTTAATATAAACCGATTGGGATAAGACCGGTAAAAGTTCTATGCCGAGCTAATGAACCATCTGAATAACTGGACTTGAGTCAAATGGTAACGAAGGAAATAACGCGTAATCATGAAACGCACACTATTAATGCATGTCCATTTTTCCCCTTAGAATAATATATATAGTACACACACACATACATATACACATTGACAAATTGGAAAAAAGAATTCCTATTTTCAATAACACAATGCATTTCATCGACTAGTAACATCATCAGATCGGAGTTAATGATATTTTTTCAGATTGCTGGTGTATATCATTGTCATGAGGATCATGCAACGACATTATGATCTGATGGCGTTATTTAACACTCATTGACAAGCTTTTATATCATGGATATTCCGAATCTTTTGGGTTTTTTTTATAATTGCGATCTTAGCCAGTGTCATTTTTCTAGTTCTTTATAATTAGTTTTTCTAAGCATATATATATATATATATATATATATATATATATATATATATATATATATATATATATATATATATATATATATATATATATATAAGTGTGTGTGTGTGTGATTATAAATGGGGCTGCAGTAGGAATCAAACCTGCAACCAATAGGGTAGTCGCTTCAACGTAGCACAGCTCTTACCATTTACCTAAACTGCCGCCGGTAATGTTTAGTCCCAAATAACAATTTCAACCCCCATTCTTATTAACATAACAGACATGGTGGAAGATTCAATTCATGCAGCAATCCCATTTTCTTGAATTGTTCATTCTATTTACATTTCCTAAGACAAGTGATACATTAACCGAGTAAAAAAGGGAGATCATTTCGAAAAAGAGTTTCTATATAATATAACGCAATTTATAAACATTCTGTTGGATCATATATCCATTTCTTAATGATATATATATATATATATATATATATATATATATATATATATATATATATATATATATATATATATATATATATATAATGTGTACTTTAGAGAGTGAGACGGACTCGGGAGTGAAGTGTTTGGTGGTAAGGTTTATTAATCCTTATAAGTCAATAGTCCATACATGTTTCGGGATTCTTCCCATCATCAGTGGTGTGTGCTGAGTGAGTGTGTATTAAAATATATATATATATATATTACAATCGTTATAAAGTTCCTCCATCGATGTAATCCCCTCATGTAGTGAATTTGGTTCTAATTGAATTATCTACAACTGAATTCCACATATAATGAAAATAAAACGCTATGTATGGAAAGTTCTAATTTCGTAAACAAATTTCTAAGCTGATGTGGATGATTGAAATCCAAAATAGGTGATTTCTTTGAGTCAAATTTGCGAGATCCAGATGAAAAAAAAGAATCGGAAAAGAATATTTACAATCAGAAATTTAAAAAAAGGAGAACCACAACTTCAATGATGCACCCATCATCCTTACGTCCATATTTCCAAGGGGTTCAAGTAGTAGTAGTAGTAGTAGTAGTAGTAGTAGTAGCATTACCTGTTGCGGTGGTAATAATTGGAGGAGGAGAAACTGGATGAAGATGAGGATGGTATGCACGAACATCTGGTCCAATTTGCATAACAATCCAACATTGACATATAACGTAATAGGGACAGACCAACCTTAAAATGTATTGTAGAGATGCGTCTTAATGGCATTCTTTTCTGACATCATAGTAGCGAGTGAATAAATTATATTCGTCGTCTTTCTGTTCTTTAACGTATTGATGAACGACACACCGAAAAGTATCTTATAGAGATCCTTTAATCTAAATGTTTCTTCTAGATAAAAGAACATTTAGATATTTATCATATAAAAGCACTGGCTCTGTTCGTCACCGTATCCCCCTGGGCGCAGTACAGCCAAATTTGACATGCATACTCAATGGATATAGGAGAATGTTCTAAAGTCAAAGGTTTGAAATAAAAATGTTAAAGCATTTTAGATGGGCTTTTCTATTTACAACGTAACTATAATGCAAAACTGAATTCAATGTACATTTGTACATTCACATGTAACCGCGCGGTAATTGAAGATATTTTATTTGAGTCCTCAATGCGTACAATTTGTAAAAGAAAAATATTTTGGAAAGGGAAAACCTAACTTCGAACAGCGGTAAATTGTAGGCATTGAACAGAGAAAAAAAAGTAGGTTTACGCTGTACCCTTGGGTATCTTCCTGCTTTCACCACTGCCCGCGACCACCTTGATCAGCGCACAAATGTTTAATCTGCCATCAATGATGGAAAAATAGTTAATCTTCTTAACGTAAGCATCGTTTCTTTCTGGAATTGCCATAATTTCTGTTTTTAATACATTTCATTCTTTTTAATTAAGCCCACCTTAATATATCTGCCCTCAAGTGTATGCGCTCTAAAGTAGAGGTCAATGAGGAATTTTAAGTCAAATAATCTGTAATCTCAGCCAGTCATAAAGAATTACAAAGCATCTTAACTGTCATGATTTATAGTGAGCAGAGCCTGTATTTAGGGTCACTGGCACCCCAAGCTCGCTGAACTTAGACGCCTTTTAAAATATGGTTTTAAAAAACTTGACCTCACACCAAAGAATTTTTATCATGACTGTTTTTAATCAGTTTCATTTATTCACGTTTATATTTTTCATTTTTTATTTGGAAAGTCCAACTGTTTCAAACGCATGACAAACACTCCCTACCACTTGGGGCCCCCGGCGACTGTCTGTGTTACCAGCACTTGGAGCCAGGCCTGGTAGCGGGTGAATGACCACTCAAAAAACTATTCGTAGGTAAAGAATATTCATCACATAAGTGTGATTTTTAATCTCTCATTGACAAATACCTTATATATCTGATGAGGGAATACAATGTCATGACTGTAAATACACTCCCATAGAATTGGCTAGCTGTCTTCGATAGAATATATACAACCATTCTTCTTTTCTTATGTATTCTGTTTTTTGAATTTGCTCTTCAAGTAAAATTAAGAAAAATCAGGGATGGAAAAGAAGAGACGAAATTTTCATTGGACAAACTCTATTGATAAGGAGGATACTGATCTTTGGAACTTCTCAATTTCTTGGCATTTTTGTGAAATTGTTCATGCCTAAATCCCAAGAAATAATGACCGGCCATTCACCTGGCTGCGTAGATGGTAATTAGAGCGTAGATCTACGTTTGATTATTCTAATACTCGTATGCGTTGCGGGAGCGATGTATCTGGCTACAGAAAATTTGGATGAATTTGTAGGTTTATGAAAACTTTTTGAAAAATGGTAAGTTACTCTATCTATGTTCGGGCGTTTGGGTACGAGGTACAGAAATGAAAATTTGTATATAGACCAAACATAGAAGCGGGACTGGGGATAAGGAAAATGTATTGCATTAACAATCCATGCAGCGAGGACCCAGCCACCTTGAAAATCGTCATTTGAAATCCTGGATTTTAGCCAGACTTGAATACTGACCACTGGAACCAGTATGAAACTAACAACTATCGCAACTAAAAAACAAGACTCTGGTCGTCATGGTATGAACATGATTTTACCTGCATTTTTGTTAATGACTATCTTAGCTGTGTGTATTGTAGCAGGTGAATATACACAGAAGTGGGTACCATAAGGGGAAGAATAATCCAATTGTCAACCCTTGACTTTTATGTAAAGGAAAGAATTCGTGTCTATTCAATGTTGTGTTGACCAATGGTCCCCAAACCATCGGGCTACGCACCAGTTTCGAGTCGCACAAAATGTCCCACCGGGCCGCATGGAAAATAGATGATTTGGCGATGTTTCATTGTGAAATAAAAACGAATTAATATCCTTGGATCTTGATATTCGATTCGGTCGATAAACTCTTTGAGAAACGAAATTGGATATATTGGACTCTTATGAATAACTTTTTCTTGATTTATCACTGATATATCGGTCGTGATTAACACCATCAGCCCTATACAAGAAAATTGTCAATATTAAACGTCGTATACAAAAAGGTAGGGAATCTAAAATGGAGGAAACTCTATATCTTACAAACTTGGTATCCATGTGAACATTCACCTCCCCATTTTTGAGTTGATGAATGTCTTTATTTCTACATTACATCAAAACGTACAAGGCACGTGTAAGCTTACATATTCTATACACCGATTCTGCATATGCATGTTTAAATAAACGTTTGCCAACAATGCAAACTATTTTCGAGTTGTCAGACAGATGTATACTTTCAGACTTTTTCACATGTTTCTCAAACGACTTAATCAAGTCTAGCGCAAGTTTACATAGAAAATACCGCTAATTTCTCAAGGTCCACTTATCTAATAGACTAAACTCATATGACAATTGGTCGTTCATGATGTATATATCAGTATATGTATATATATTCAACATATATATATATATATATATATATATATATATATATATATATATATATATATATAAAACGCATTCACGCATTGGGTGGCTATGCACTTAAAGATACACCAGTTAATATGTATACATGTTTACATACAACTCAGAAAACGAAAACTTAATTCTAAACATTTAAAGGAAAAATTGTATCGTCCCAGAGAGGTAGATTAGTCTGCTCAGATGATGCAAAGGTTAGTGCATCTGCTTTATACGCAGAATTATCCGGGTTCGATTCCCAGTAAGAGCAAAGATTGTAGAAAAACTCTCCATTAAGACGAATTTCCCTGCGTAGTTAATTGAGTACACCCTAAGCTGTGTGAATAGGGTTTTAAAAAAATGGTGATCGAGTCACGCTCTCTTTTATTTCGAAAACAATAGCTACCTAGAAGAGTCTTCCGTTCGCCTCCGACTTCGAGCACAGTTACAAGTCTTACATTTGGAATCTACACGTATGTATACATCAAAATATGCATAGGAAAACACCTAGGTTAAAAAAAAAATGAATCTTCATCAGAGCTGGCTATACACACATACACACACACACACACACATATATATATATATATATATATATATATATATATATATATATATATATGCATGCATACACACACACACACACACACATATATATATATATATATATATATATATATATATATATATATGCATGCACATATATACACATGTATGCGTACATCTGTCTCTGTGTGTTTGCATGCAGGTATACACATACAAGCATATACGTAAGAACTGAATATGGTCACTTCAATGGCGCAGTGACAATTACCATATATGGAGTATCTACGCGAACTACGTATATATAGATGTATTTAAACGTATACATTTCCTTAAACGTATTGAAATATACGAACACATGACGAATAATGTGTACAGGAATCAGGATTTAGCATTTTAAGAATCTGTTCAGTTGTAAACTATTTACGGACATGTTGTTTCACGCCGTCTTTCCGTTGAAACTGCTTGCGTTGGAGCTTAATCAAGTGGTTCCGAACAAGGGGGAGAATTTTGGTAGTTCAAAGGAGGAATATATAGATATGTATGTTTGTGTATGTGCATGTGTGTGTGTGTGCATATATACACATCTGTGAGCATATATATTATACGTTTAAAAACACACACACACACATATATATATATATATATATATATATATATATATATATATATATATATATATATATGGGGGGGGGAGTAACCTCCGTCAGTAATCCCTGGGTTTCAAAAAGATTAAATGATGTGTAGTATAAAATGACATCCATGCACAATACACGATGAAAAATTCACTATATAAAATAACAAACTACATGTAGTATGACACAGACTTAAAGATAGACAAAGCTATTTATTGAAATTATAGCTGAAAAGGAGCTACAGTTTGATCAACACTGCTGTGGAGCCATGTTAATGTGACTGTTTTGTTTTTACATCCCCGAAACAGTTACTCGGTAAACAACTGATGATCCCAACAAAAGATCACGTATAGTAGGAAAAAAAAATCACCGAAAAAATTACATAAATTACATTGACAGATATTGGAAAATAATCGATTGAAATGACAACCTTTTGGAAAAAGCAGGGTTTTTTTTTTTCAAATATTTAACGTTTCTAGAATGAATTTATATAAATTAATCAATTAATTTATGGTTTGGCTTAAATATATATGTGCTTATGTGTGAATATATATTCATTTTAATTTACTTGCTCATGAAGAATAATGTATATAAGAATTAGAGTTTGGCGTTTTGATATTGTCTTGAGTGATAAAAAATTTACCAATGGGCTGTTTCATGCAGATTTTCCGTTGAAGCTGCTGGTGTTGGAGCTTTATCAAAGCTAACAAAACCTGTGGTTTCCACCGGTATAACTGCGCAACCAAAGGTCTAGATTTTCTTCATCCGTGTTGATTATTGATATTATTTTAAATCTGCCTTTTCTTTGATGTGTTCAGTTGGTTTCATTAACTGCAATATATATATATTTTTTTTTATTTCCGTAAACGATCGTGACTTAGTTCAATTTGATATAACTATTAGCAACTAACATGGTGATTTGGAGAAAAAAGCGATATGAAAGTATGGGGTGGGGAGCAAGTAATTTTAAGAACGGGAAAAGGAAAACAAGTAATCCTATTGACTAAAATGGGGAATGACCCTAAAAAGGTTGAAATCCACTGGATTGAAGTGAAGAAATAGAATATGGCCCAACATCTTAACGAACAGTTTTGACAGTTTGATAACTGTTAAAACGGTTCGTTAAGACGTTGGGCCATATTCTATCTATCGGATCCATTTTCATACATACGCTAACATTGCACGCGCACACGGATGGAAAGATCAATGCGTATCAAAATACCTTCTATCCAAACGCATGGACAATTGCACGGCACAAATCGACATGGTACAGCAAGCAAAAAAGACATCCACTTGTCAGTTTGCAAGGTGTGTACGCCTCCTTACTATATGTTTTCATGGTTGGCTTTACAGATAGCAATTTTTGTTGAAACTCAACAGTTGATGTTTGCATCGGAACGAATACCGACAGAATGTCAAGAAGGCTTGAGCTTAAAATTGCACACCCAAGTTAAGCAACGTTCCTCTCGGTTTATAGAAAATGAATTACCCGCTAGAAATAATGAAAGGGAAAACACACCGCTATTGTAGCGTGATTTACTCACTTGAAATAGATTATCAGTGCATTGTATTTAATAGAGTGGGATGATAATTCATTTCATTGTTAAATGACAACAAAACTACTTCCTAATCTTTATTTCTTAATGTAACTGATGGTCAATATCAGAACTGAACTGATGAGCATTTAGATTAGTAAACACAGGCTTTTAGACGGTTACATGCACACACACATACGTACACACACACAGACACACATAAATGCAAGCAAACATTGATAGATACACAGATAATTTGTCATCACATTAGTAGTTGAATTTCAAGTTAAATAAGCATTAAGATATTTCTAAAGAATTTTAGAAAAAAACACGTAGCCAGAAATATCTGAACATTATAAACAAACAAGTCTGGTTAATCACGCAACGAACATGTTTTAGCAGCATGTCGTGTTGGGATTGATGAATTAAAAAAAAAGAAAAAGGGGTGATCAATCAATGGATTACTTCACTCATCAGTTACCAATAAGAAATCTGAATTTTCGAAAAATAAGCCAGCACAAAATAGAAATCAATTTAGCATGAATTCACATTATAAATTGCATTTCCAACCAAAGAAAAACTATTTAGGGGATGTCTAAAAATAAGAGTTTTTTTAGACATAATAAGGAGTAAATTTTCAACACTCTGTCACTCTTCGTTCGGCTTAAACGTGTGATGCATGCATATATACATAGCCGGCTGGGCCGACTTTGAATAAACCTATGTTGACAGTTGGGATTGACGGTTTTTAATAATATACTAATATGAAAAACATAAATCAGAAAGACAACTATAATTGGGAGTAGTAAATAAAATGGGCGCTGCCAGTATGTAACCAGAAGTAGAGACACCACAAATAGATGAGACGCACAAAAAATATTCACTTAGGAAAATGATGATTCTCTCACACGCACACATACACAAACACACACATACATACACACACACTCACGCACACACATGCATACGTACACACGGAAGCATATTTATTAAAAAAAAACAAAAAAAAACAAAACAAAAGACAAATCAAACTTGACATGCAGTGTTTGCAGACTATTCCATTTAGACGAAAAAAAGCAAAAACAAAAAACAAAAAAACAAAAAAGTACATTTAATCGCGGTAAGAAATGTTTACCAAAAGCTAGTCTAATTAGACTTTTTATTCTAAAATTTGTTCGGAGTAATATTCACATCGTTTATAGCTCCATTCAATGCCTTCTCTAGCCCCCACCCCAAGTGTATTAGCTGGCCAATTGGAAGGGTCTATTTTTATAGAGAGTTCTAGACTTGAGAATCAGATATTCCTGTTAGCAACGCCAATGGGAAGGGCTGGAGAATATATCAGCTAAAACGTAATGATCAACCAACAAGGGTATGACTGCTAATCTGAACAATTTGGAAGATAATCATGATAACTCATCTAAAAGATTGAGACCAGGAGGAAGGCCGAAGGATGCATCGGTCAAAACGTAGTTATAAGACGAACAAGGATGAGAATGTAAGTTCGAACACAGTCAATAGAAACCGTCACATGACTGACGTCTTTTGGCAGCATGCTATGTTGGGGTTATCAATTAAAACATTGGAGGATGCAGACACAAACTAAGAGATAAATTTAGCATTACTTTGTAAACTGAACCCTTCATTCAAAGGAAAGTGTTTTAGCGGTGAAAAATAAACTTTTAAAAATTGCAGACATAATAAATGAATATTAAAATTTTCAGCACTCAAGCTGCATTGGTGTAGTCGGCAAGCATCATACATACATACATACATACATACATACATACATACATACATAGCTAGTGAGACCGACTTAAAAATTGCAGAAACTTTTTTTGTCAGTTTTGGTACACGGTTTCTAACATAAAACTTCATACGCAGTGTTTGTAAATAGATGAATGTATATATATATATATATATATATATATATATATATATATATATATATATAGACGAACACACCAAAATTTATTATTGGTGGGTAAAATGTTCTATAAATGGATAGACTGAATGACTGGTTTGAAGGAAGGTAACTATTTTCAGAGTAATGAGTGTCATCAATACATCACGACTCATTTGTCCAGCAGAGGAAAATTTCAAATTGAACCCCCATGAAGCCCTATCTAAGGATAGAATTAGAAAAAAAATCATTTTTCTGACATAAGGACTATTACAATAGCTGATGTTATATATATATATATATATATATATATATATATATATATATATATATATATATATATATAAATAAATGGTTAGCTTAATCTAGCACATACATACGTAATCATATACATATAGGTCTGGTTATTCACTCAATAGAATCTGTCATGTGATCAACATCTTTTGGCGGCTTGGGTCGATCAATTGAAAATTTGAAAAAAAGTTATTGATGAATGAATTACTTCTCTCGACTTTTGTTGGGCAGTGATCACTCAGGAAGTCCAAATATCCAAAAACTCAAGTCTGGCACAAATAGGGGATCAAAAACGCGTACTGCAAATTGGACACATATGAAACGCTATTTAGGGATGGAATAAAAATAAACTTTTTTTTGTAGACATGATAAGGAGTAAATGCTGAAAATTTCACCCTTCCAGCTACATATATATATATATATATATATATATATATATATATATATATATATATATATATATGTATATATATATATATATATATATATATATATATATATATATATATATATATATATATATTCGTCCGTAATCAACGTCAAGTAACGGTTAACACAGTCCTCTTTAATCAACGCTAAATAGCGGTTTACACAAATGTTTTACCTTCACATATAGGACGCATTAAGCTATAGATGTCCATTAAGCTATGGTTATTGTAGCACAAAGCGAATTGGAAGAAAATCTGGATAGGAAAATTGAATTGCGCCAATCTTCCAAGGGGGAAGTTCCCGACTTCTTGGAAAATTTGAAAGACAGGCTCTACTTCAGCTCGGACGTCAGTAGGGCATTCTCAACTAAATCGGCTACCAAACAGTCAAGACGACTTCTTGTGTGATTCAATTTTCATGCGTCAGGTTAATTGACAAATACTTGAGAGAGTTTTCGATAAATAGCAGATTCTGATAATTATGAATGGAAATAGCTACATATACCTATATATATATACATATATATATTTACAATATGTATTTTCATGACACCTGGCAAAATAGTCCCTGAAAAGCTTCTTTTTTTTTTTTTTCTGGCATTCTTCAAAAATTGAAATGTCAGAAAGTAATCAAGATTTTGAAAAAAATGTCGTTTAGGAGATTTTAAATCACGTGATTACATTGTCTCAGATCATGATGCCTTTTATTGTTCTAAAATTGATTGCTGTTAATATAAATGGGTATATGTAGTTGTATCTGTTTAATATATATCCGCTAATTACGGGAATTAGTGGATTCTGAATCACTAAAAGAATTATAACTTGCAGTGTTTCCAACATGGATGTTTTGCTTTGTTTTGGGGTTGTTGTTTTTTTCGCATTTGGGAGTCCAGTTTTGCCAATAACAATAATTTGTTTAGTTTTGGGGTTTGTTTTTTGCTGTTGATTTTCTCGCATTTGGACATGACTTTCATAATCGAAAATGCTGAGAAAAAACATATGTTGTCTACTCTGATAAATAGTTGTATCCATCTGTTCATTGAGTCAATCTACTGTCGCAGTGGTTCCGAAATTGGGGTCAGTGACATCGGAGTCTGATGAACAGTGCTCGGGTGTCTGCAGCAGTGATCCATTTAAACCTGACATTGTGAATATTGTGTCAGTGAAACATCAAAATCCATTGCAAAAGTATCGAAAAACGTAATCATTGTACACTGATGCGTACCATACTGGAATTCAGATAAATGTAATCCATTTAGAGTAAATATGATTTTTAATGTGTAAAAAAAATGTTTATTATTGTTGTCCATTGATAACACTCTAAAACTAAATGCATAAAATTGAGGCCCGCCAAAATATTTCCCTTCCAATTGAGATCCTTGAGTTCTCAAAGTTTCGAAATCACTATACAACCAAGATTTAAGGTTCCTTATGTATAATATCTGAATGCATTGCTGAAACATCTTCAGCGCCCCAATCATATTCTCTTCTCGTGTTCAGTCATGACATAATACTGATTAGATAACGACAAAACAAATATCAATGTGGATACAAAAGTTGTGAAAGAGAGCTAATAAAATTGCATACTCAATAGATGATAAGAAATACGCTTTTTGCTTTTTTTTACGACTTAATTTGCATTGTCATGCTAGTATACTTTCATTTACCCCATATGTTTAAAATACACAAATAGATGGATTCTCATTCTCATTGATTTTCGTTCTTTTTTTTTTTTTTTTTTTTTTCAGTTAGGTCATTTAACTGTAAATGCATAAAAAAATACTTGATCCAAGATTGAGGTAATTGCACCTTCCAAACTAACGGCAGCGATCGCTGTTCATGCCCGGGTAAAATATGGGATATCGAATGCAGGGTGAAGAGTGGGACAATCCAATCCTAATTTCTTCCATTTCGACTTGTGCTTGATTGAGCTTGTAAATATTTGAGTCTATCTCTAAGTATACACACACAAGCAAATCATTTTCCTGAAGAAATTATTTAAACATAGAGGAGATTGTTTATTTTCTGTTTATATGTACATATGTACATAAATGAATATATACATACATACAAACATACATACAGACAGACAGACAGACAGACACACACACATGTATATATATATATATATATATATATATATATATATATATATATATATATATATATATATATATATATATATATATCAGCAATGTGTAGAGTTTTCAGCGAAAAACCGGTTTTCAACTGTGACTATTCAGTTTCCACTTTTCAAAAAAGAGCGCCGGAAACTTCTGCACGTATCTATATTAAAGTCATTCTTATGGATGAATAAATATTTACAGTTTCAATTGATACTGATCTGTTTCAAAAAAATTGCAATCGTCGGGTAACTGGGTTTTTCTGTTTGCATTTTGCCTTTATTAGAAACCGTCAAGCATGATATATATATATATATATATATATATATATATATATATATATATATATATACATATATACATATATATATATATATATATATATATATATATATATACATATATACATATATATATATATCATGCGTACAGATACTAGAGGCCAAAAGATTTCAATATACATTCCTCGTTTTGTCAACCAAAAGAGTTTTTTTTACCCCTCCAATCGGTTTCCCAGTTTGTGAGAGTATTTTTAATGATTACTGCCCCCACCCGAAAAAAATTAGAGAGAAGTAACTTATTCATTGATCACTCTTTTTTCTAATGTTTTGATTGATCACCCCCAACCAGGGATACATGATGTCGGTGATTTGTTTTTATATTCTGATATTCTTGTATTTTAGGTCAGCATTTTTATTCTTTGTTCTTATTCATATATATATATATATACATATATATATATATGTGTGTGTGTGTGTATGTGTGTGTGTGTGTGTGTGTGTGTGTGTGTGTGTGTGTGTGTGTGTGTGTGTGCTCCTAGATTCAAATCAACTAATACCAACACAACCACCGAAAAGATATCATGGTATTCATCTTTCTGGGTCTATTTTACTTTAGAGTAGAAAAAAACTTGCATAAATTCTATTAGATAAATGAATG
>OY735201.1:24340386-24412886 GCA_963457665.1 Thysanoteuthis rhombus
GGCTTCGGCCCCCAGCAAAACTCAAGTCCATCATTTGGAAAGGTAAGGCCTGGATACATTATGCACCAAGGCTAGGGCGGCCGGGGCCCCTGACCATCGGCCAAATATTTACTTCCTCTCTTTCTCAAGCAGCAGGAGTAGCAGAGAAGCTTTTTCTAGGAATCCTCACCCCTCCTCCAACCTATCTACACCGTCAATTGCCCCATCCCTTCCATCACCAAGCCCGATTTCCCACAGCATCTTTCGAAGTGCATGTTACCCTACAAGGTGTGGGCAGTAAGTGAGAAAGAATGATAATAGATAGAAAGAGAGCGAGTGGGAGTCTACTGCATGAGATGCGGGTGGTTATCTGTTCGTGTGTACGTTTATCTTAAAACCTGCCTACTTAGTTTGTTTGTGTGTGTGAGGGAGAAAGAGCTAGAAACAAAGTGAAGGTATGTGCATATAGATATATGTATGCACCCTCGCGCAAATGTATCAGTACGTACAACCATGCATTATTGTGCATTTAACCATTTTGAATGTTCTGTTCACGAAGCGATGCAAGATTTGTTATAAGCTAACATAATTAGATCAATGAATCAATCTTTTCGCACCCTTTAGTATATATATATATATATATATATATATATATATATACATATAATATATATATATATATATATATACATATAATATATATATGTGTGTGTGTGTATGTGTGTGTGTGTGTATGTGTTCTTTATGAGTCTGTGTATATATTTGAATGCCTTTTGTGTATGTTTGTGTGCATGTGTGAGTGTGTGTGAGAGAAAATACCCAAGCCAGTCTATGTGTGTAGATATTTGCTAAGCCTAGCTTATTGTAGCACAATACCACAATAGTACTATGGAGCACCTAGTCAGGATCAAACTCATCCGCAAAGACTTGTCAGACACTCTCTGTTTGTAATGGTTTATTTACATAGATATTTACTAAACTTAGAGTTATTCAACAGAAATGTAGATGAGAAAAATTGTGAAATAGGAAGATTATGCTATGGCAATATTACGAAAATGAAGAGTGTCTGTGTCGTGAAAAGCAGTCTTATACATTTACTCGAATACCAGCCACTGTTGCTGGTTGGAAATACGCTACTATCTCGTCCGCCAAACAGGCCGCGTTATGGTTTGTTTGAGTAAGTTCATATGTATGCAATTGAATGTGCTATTGTATCTTCTTAAATAATGAGTACGTATATTTTTGATATTAGTCTTTGTCTATACCAGCATTTGTATTTTTACCTTCATGTTTATGAGTATTCCTCAAATGCTACTTCAATGTTCACTTGTGTTGATTTCAAACATTGAAATGTAATTGTATTTTGTGCTCACAAAAACATAATCTTAATCGATTTCAAACAAAATAGTTGCGTTAAGTTTTTGCTGGTGAATATCACCGTCACGATTATAGTGATAAAACCTCTCGACCACCAATTCACTGCACTAATAGTGCAAAATTTGTAACAGATAGTCAAATAGTTGTATATCTAAATGAAGTAACCTTTGCGGCTATTGTTTAATTGGTGAAAAATACCCGTAAAACAAGAAAGTTCAGTAAATAAATGGACAAACTATGACTTTAAAAAAATTTCCAACGATATGAAGGGAACGGATTCATGTGCCTGTGTACCTATACAAATGCATAAAGAAAACAATGTTTTTACTGGATTATAAGATGCCCTTAAACATGATCAATTAGACTGTGTCCAATTAGCTGGTAGAGTGGATAAATAGGCCTGTATTCAAGGTTTGAAGTGTACAGCTACGGGGTTGCGGTGAGTAATTATGAGCAGTACTGCAGAAATGCCACTGTAAAACACATGTTATAGACCGGCAAATATGGTATTTGTGTGTGGGTATGGGACAAACACCTGAGTGTGAAAGTTATGAAGAATGTTATACAAAGTCCTATCAAAAAGTTCAGGGGATTACAACTGCGCTCAAGAGCCGAATGTGGCATGGACTTTTGCCATCGCCCTTCGTGAGCAGTTTTATTGGCAAGTTAGTGTGTTGGCTTACAGGGGGACAGCTAAGTATCAGGGTCAAATACCCCGAGCTTTTGGGTGGCACCTGGTATAGAGACGAAGGTATATGTGAAAATAATTAAAAGTTAATGAGGATATGCAAGGGTATATTGAAGGCAGGCTTGTCTGGATGTGCAGTGGTGCGGTGTGTGATGTGATTCAAATGAATTGAATCAAATCTGGCAAAAGAATATGTTTTCAAAGCACTCAAAACGATTAAGGTCACTATTCATGGTATGTGTGATAAACAAGGAGTGTGATATTCCCACTGATTTTCAGGATTGGAGAATATCAGAAAATGTGTGCGCACGAGTTGAAGACTTAAGATGTGGGTTATTTTTGCAGACTTGTGCAACAGTGGGTGGGTGAGAGTTTGACAGATATTTATCATGCATTCTTGACGTTTCTTTGATTCTATATATCTCTGTTCATTTTCATCTGTGGGGTAGATAAAAGAAAAGAAGTATCAAATAAGGTATACGTATATTTAGATGCATATACTGTATATACGTGTGCATATTTGTTGTTTCTGAGAAACTAATAAGTATATAATAATGTGTGCCAGCGTTTGCTTTTTTTTTGGGGGGGGGGTTCTAACTTGCCTATCTTCTTTTTGAATGTGAAACCTTCCTGAATTTATGCATCTGGGAGATCGTGTGCATGGACTTAGTCGTGTGCGTGTGCGTGTGCTTGTGTGTATGCACAAAGAAAAATAGAAAAACTGAATGTGAAAAAAAAAAATCTACAAAAAGAGAGTGAGAGACCGGTGGCGGGTAGAAGAGAAGTGGAAAGTAAGGAAGACATCGTATGATCAAGAAAGAACGGACCAAGAGAGGGCACAGAAAGAATGAGAGAAAGTCAGAAAGAAAGAAAATGAAAAAAAAAAGAAAAGAAAGAGTACCCAACCCGACTGTAAAGATGACGGTAGCAGCAGTTTCCCTAATTATTGGAGTATGCAGCAGTAGTCGTAATCACAACATTGTAATAGCATAGTATTAGTAGTGATAGTATTAGTAGTAAAACCGTCCCTGTAATAGTTTTAGTAGAACCATTAGTAGCAAAAGTGGTATCATTTGAAATAGCAGTAGTTTGTCAGTGGCCGTAGCAGAGCTAAATCTCACTGCTAATGTTAGTAGAGCGCGTACAGTTGCACTTATAGAATAATATCATTACGCAACATCAGGAAAATATTAGTTGTTCAGTTGGCAATCTTGGAGCGAAAATGCTCGGCTCGGGTTCGATCATACAAGCTGCTAGATGGATCTCTAACAACGCATCCGTTTCCTTCGGAGATAGAACTTTGATGTACCCGAAAGAATCTTCATGATTAATCACTGTTAAATGATGTTCTTGTGCGGTAAAAAATATTCAACACCAAGTGTTATTACAACTATGGCAAATAGCGGTGAAAGTTTACATGTTACACAAATACACAACTGACCACCAGAAGAAAGAGCGCTTCCCTATCATATGAAATTCATGAGCTAAATGAATCAATGGAGACCAGATCCTTCTCTCCTATAGGCGTATGGGAACTCTTTTGTTAAGCGGGGGGGGGGACAAAGGCTTGATTTGCCCGAAATTTTACTCGATTTTGCCCCCTGGCTGAACCATGCCCACTCTCGAGATACTTCGATATTGTTTGCAGTTAGGTTTTCGATTACTTCGGGAAGCGATGGGTGATACTCATGTGGTATAAACAATGGCTTAATCTCCAGTTTAGAGAAGGATAAGTCGACCTTGGGCACCGATATACCTTCGCTCTAAGAACAATTTACATTTCCGTTTTCATGACAGTCTCCGGCAGTTCACAAGTTGGTTATCTTTCTTGAAGGTCATGATAGGCGTGTATAAACATGGAACATGATGATAAAGATATTGATAACTCCGGAAGAATGAATTTCCATTAAATTTTGTTGAAGGATGGGTAATGGCATAAAGAAGAATTGGTTATTTGGGGGCGGATCCACAATTATTTTGATTGAGAGCTATTTTTTCCCGTTTTTTTCCCTCATACATTTATGTATACGTTCTTGTCTGTCCATGCATCACCCACAAAAATTCTCAATGAATTTTGAAAGGTGTGATAGGGATAGACTACAGAAGAAGTGATTTAATTTTGTAGCTGATCCATGCCTGATTACCTCCCCTAGATACTGGTGTTGCCAGTGATATGCGCTCTCAGAGTGCTTGCTAGTTTTTATTGCCTTTGTCTAATTCTAAGATGATAAGTATCATTCTAGTTTATACTATTAGAATTATGTTATTTAATTTTTTTTAATTTTCTATCAGTATTATTATTATTATTATTGTTATTATTATTATTATTATTATTATTATTATTATTATTATTATTATTATTATTTGTTCATTTGCATGTTCACACCAAATGCTTGACAGTTATTGCTGGAGATTGAGTGACAACAAGTCTCCTCAAATTTTTAAAACTTTTCTCATGTTTCTGATATTTAGCACGATTTTAGTTCATTGCTCTATCCAACAATTTTCTCTCATTGTCAGTGTTTGCTCTGCTTTCCTAACCTAGATAATGTTTTCTGTTTGCCTTAGTCCCTCTGTAGGACAAAATCAGATTCGTAGAAGTGGTTATCAGACGAATCGCACACTAGGAAAATTCAAGATACCCAACTGATATAAATAAGTATGTAATGTGTTCATGATTACACATACATACATTCATACTTACATACATACATACTTACATATATTCACATGTTGCTGTCCGTATTTTAGAAGTCTTGAACTTTTTATCTGCATCTTCAAGCCCTGACATATTTTATGTACGTGTTTATATGTCCATGTGTGTTATTACAATCACTGTTACATATATCAGGTATCAACAAAGGATAATACTGAAACACCATTTTATCATGTACTTGAAAAACTTGACTCATAAGAGAGAACTAAAAGCGAACCTCTTGTGGCTCGTTGTGATACCCTAATTGTTCAGCTTTGCGTCAGAATCCAAATAAGACTCACACTTCTTCTTATGAAACTGATACAAGAATCTGTAAACTTGTATACTTGTAAAATTAGGGATTCTGATAGAAATACAATTGCCAAAGTAGAATTCTTAAAACAACCATTTAACTTTAGTTCAAATATTGCAAATAGTCAAATACCGAAAAAGTTACTCAAGACCAAGTCAAAGGCTGGAGTTGACTTCGTTTTTCTACCTTAAAACAACAAGAATAATCCTCACCGAATTTAGATGAGTGAACTCTTCACTGATTTTTTCCTTTTTTTTTTTTTTTTTTTCGTCCCGTCAAGTTAAACCAAACAGATATATAAAATTAACATTTCCCTACCGTGATTGGAAATCACGATCAAGTGATCGGCAGGTGACATTCTCACTGACTGAGCCAAACTGACAAGTCTTACGAATTTATTTATTATCTACACAATACAAAAATTGAAGTAATCATCAGTCGGAATTGAAGTAGGAGTGGAGTTTGACCATGCAGTAGCCAGGCTTATCTTCATTTTCTGTCCGCTTCCACTTTGAAAATTAGTCTGTAGTTCTTAAGAAGAATGACCTGGGTTTGAGTTTTCTGTTTGTTTGTTTTGTTTTTTTAGTGCCTTTACGTAAAATACATCCTGATCGCCGGTGCTGTTAATCTGAAAAAATAAAGGGAATTTTGACGCTGTACAGAATCGATTTTCTTTCTCTTTCAACCAATTAGACAAAAAACTTACCAACCTTCATCTGGAAAGAAAACTCCGGATTTACAAACTTTCTTGACTTCTTTTATCGCGAATGCACATGCTTACAAAAAATCCGTTGATTTGCGACCATCATTATAAGTATACACAGACACACAAATACGTATAAAGATGTGCGTGTGTACGTGTGAGTGCGTGTGTGCGTAAATTATTCAAAGTTAGAGCGCAGTACTGCATTTATGGAGACTCAAGTTGTTGTTTTTTTTTTGTTGTCTTTCAAATGTTGGAACAACAATTCAAAATAAAACTTCTATTTCGACAAAAATTGAATTCCGAATAAATCTAATACATTACTTTCTTGTTCAGTATAGTACTTGAAAGGACTGTGATTCCCAGGGGTATTTTTGAAGCTGGTATCGTAAATATTACTACTGCATCAACTACAACTGTTACAGCCGCTGTTACGACCATGAATTTTCTTACTTGTACTACTATAACGGCTTGTGTGGCAGTCAGTCTTAGTAATTTAGTGTAATGTAATGCTGAAGACGTAAGACAAGAGGAAAGACTTTACACAGGCAACTCTTACGTCGAAGACTGCTGCTACTGCTATTTTCAAATTGCGACGAATCGACTTTTAGACACGTTCAAGGTTCAGCAGAACTTTTTTCTTTCTCTTGTTTTTCTTTGCCTTTTTTTATTGACATCTTTTTTTTCTTTCTTTCCTTTTTTGCGCAAATATTTTTTTATATATTCATCCAGGGGGGTGTTTCTTTGAGAACAGAACAGAGTATTATTATTGCTTTCTCTATGACAGTACTTAACTAATATCTTTCGACTTCTTATCATTATTGAGGACGTCTCTCATCTAATTTCCGTTAAATAAAATATATTAAACAAAAACAAAGTCATTATTATTCGCTATTTATCTTTTACGCTATTTTTCTTTCTATTTTCGACGTTTTTCCTGAATCCCTTTCATTTTCCGTCTGTGACTCTTCAATCTCTCTTCTTTGTTTCTTTTCCCGTCATTTTCTCCTTTATTCATTCATCTTCCCCCTTCATTCTTTCCTAATTTATTCGCCTATTTGTCTATCAGACACTGTCAACCAAAACTGTCAACACAGGTTTCTTTCAGTTTTTGAGTTGGCCCGGCTGGCTGACTAGTTGGTTAAGCATTACGCGCACAAGCTGCACCAATGGAGCTAGAAGGCTAAAAATTAAACATTTACTTCTTATGTCTTGAAAACGATGTTTTTATTTGGTGAGGGGGAACGCAAATAAGTTTTTGGTGAGGGTCCAATATAAAATGTAAGTTTATGCTAAATTGGTGGCTAGTCTGTGTCCAACAGAGCCAACGCTTGTTTTTTTGAAAATTCAGACTTTCTTCAGTGATCATTGCCCAACAAAAGGCGAGAGAAGTAACTCAGAAATTTACTGATCACCCCATTTTCCAATTTTTTAATTCACCCTCCCCCAACATGGCATGCCGCTAATAAACGTTGGTCACATCAAAGTTTCCATTGATTGACTAACCAGACCTGTTCTTTTTTCCTTATCTTCATCCTTTTTCCCTCTTCATTTTCTAAATTCCTACCACTCATTCATTTTCCCAATTCTCCTCTACTTCACTTCCGATCACTCTTTCTGTCGCTCTATTTATTAGTCACTTACCGTTAAATCGTTATAATTCCATTCAACATCCCCCTCCATCTGCCTAATTAAGTTTTTTCTCTTTTTTTTTTTCAAAACCCTCTAATTGTATGTTTACAATCTTCAAGCTGGCGGCGGCATTGTGTGCAGATAACAAGAAACTAAATGACACATTTGTCACTCGTTCATCATAACAATCAAGGACAAAACGCGCGCCAATCGTACAAGTCATTCTCAGTTCGATGCCCTCTCAACGTCAAGATGCTTTTTCTTCAACTACGCACATGCGCACAGGAATTGCAACAATGACATACATACACACACACATACATGCACACACACACATATAAATATAGAGAGAGAGGGGGGAGAGGGGGGAGAGAGAGAGAAATGGATATATGATCCGACAGAATGATTATAAATTACGTTGAAAATGATCTCCCGTTATTACATGACGAATGTATCATTCGGCCTAGACAACGTGAATAGCATAAATAATCGAAGAAATTTGGCTACATTAGGAATCGAACCTGCAACCGAGAGGGTAGCTACTCCACCGTTGCGTTGCTCTGACCATTGAGCTAAACAGCTGCCGAAAATTCGAAGCCCCAAATAACTGTTTCAACTTCAAATTCTTTCTGGAGATATATACCGCGGAGGAAAATAAAATAAGGATTCGGAGTCGAAACATTTCTTTGGTCTTTGCATTTCTGGTGGCTGTTTCAGCTAAATGGTAAGAGCAACGCTACATTGAAACAGCTACCCTAATGGTTGGAGGCTCGATTCCTGCAGTAGTCCTATTTTCTTCAATTGTTTATTCTATTTGCGTTGTCTACGCCAAATGATACATTCACCGTGTGATAATGGGAGATATTTTAAATAGAGTTTAGATATGATATAACGCAACTTATAATCATATATATATAATGTATATATTCATATATACACCTACATCATATGTATTGTATATTCACAAACACACACGCACAAATGCTTTTACATATGTGTGTGTGTGTGTGTGTGTGTGTGTGTATAAATCATGGTTTGGCTTTGCAAAGGAAGATTTAGAAGTGCGTAGCCTCATGCTTCTGGCCTTGACCGACTCGATGAAATCTGATATTGAGACGTGTATATAGAGGCCCTACTTTGCCAGTTTGTTTTCGATCTCCTTGTTCCATCGGAGGGTACGTCACAACATGGGCAGGTGAGACCTGGACTATTCACAGCTTTGTCCAGCTGATGGAGACGGAAGTTGGGTGATACTTTTGTTCAGGTGCAGGTTGATGGAGGATAATTATCTTTTCAAGGCTGATTTCCATGTCGAAGAGTGTTGTGGCTTTTGCAAAGCCGAATCTTACCTAATGGAAGGCCGCTGTAGAGTGAGCAACCAGGGCCACATTATCAGCGAAGAGGAGCTCTCTGACAAGCTGCACTGTGGTATGACCACGCAATCATTTCCGGCCAAGTAGAGAGCCGTTTTTATATGTTGCTCTGTCATTTATCTTATCTAGCCCGTTTGAAGATCGTATTAAAGAACAATGTGAAAAGAGCATCGGGGCCAACATGCAACCTAGTTTGTCGCCGTTTGCGATTGGGGGAGCATTAGAATAATCATTGCTGCAACTGGCTTGCTCAAGGTGTGCCTTATGCAGTTGGATAAACACGTTGGGAAACCAGTGGGTGACCCAATTTTCATCAGAATAATCAGGGTCCGATGTACTAACTGTGTCCAACATTTTGTAAGGACAAAAAAGATAATGTGTAGCCATTTGCTTTATTCACAAAAATCTTCTGGGATCTGCCCGTGGGAAAAAATTGTTGGTTGTACTTGGCTTAACTCTAAAACATCATTGGATCGCACGATGGTTATCCTTAATTACTCTACTTACTGGCCTATTCAGAATAATTTTTGAGAGGATCTTGCCTGCAATCGAAAGTGATACAGCGATTTCTAATGGTTTTGATGCCACATCAATAACTTCCATTCTAAATTTTTGTTTATAGAGGCAGCCAATTGTAGTCTCTTGTATTACCCGCTTTATACCGTATGGAGCAGTCTACACTACGCAGTGAATTTTGTATTTATATGGTGAAACTATTTACTGTCTTGATTATGCTTTTGTTGAATACCTTGAAGTCATCGACATCTGCAAAAAGTTGAAATGTCTTTGAAGAGGTTTGTTCACTTACTGTTTTCCATAATACGGAGGCTATGTTGCAGGGTTTTATGGTTCGGCGAGATATGCCTATGTTACAGCTTTATGATTAGACACCAGTTTTGGGATCGTGTCTTTTCGTCCAACCAGTATCTTATATATTTATAAGATATTATTTAGTCCTAGAAGGTTTTAGGGTAATCGTCATCCGGACAGTTGATGAATTTCAGTCAGGATTCTAGTTTCTCCCGTCTTAGTATCCTTGTTTTGGTGGCAGCCAACCCAGACGGTATTCCTGGGCGCTCCACTCCTGGTTTCGGTTTGAAACAAGGGCAGTGTGTGACACTACACGTTCGTGGTCAAGCTGACTATTTTTTAGCATAATAAACTGTAACTATCACTTTTTCACAGAAAAAATTTTCACAGAAAAAAAAAAGTTTATGCTAATACCTATTCAAAATATATCAGTCATCTGGGGGTACTTTGCGTTATATCTAATATCTTCTCTATCGTACCAATTCAAACGATTTTGTTTCCCAGTTTCTAGACTAACGTCAAAATTCTCCCGAATCACGTGTTCGACTGTTTGATTATTTTTCCCCACAATAATTCGCCTCAGGATGTAAAAAAGATAGAAATTCATTTATCAAATATACAGATGATACAAATAACAATTGTTCAATATGTTGACTTGTTTTCCCTTTTCATTAAGTAATCTGGAATGTATCAATGATATGTAAAAATCAAATAAAAGTATATAGTCAGATGAACAAAATCAAAAAACATTTCACTGGCAAGTGATCGCAGCTTACGGTTGGCCAGTCTTCCAGATGATAACCGATGAAAAAAAGAAACTAGTTTTATGGTGTTTACATATTCACGCTTCTTAAATCGGCTTTTTTTCCTGCATACAGATATCTTGAAGTTAAATTATACCCAATCTTTACAACTATTCGGTGCTGAAAACATTGGTTCCTGCATAAATAATGAAATCAAAGGATAGCTTTAGCAGTACCAAATGAGTATCAATTAAAATGCTAGACGCACAACTTGTATAACCTTTACTGCCAACAATCAATTTCAGCTGAATATGGTGGGATGTCCTTCACAGTTTCACTTTGGAGTTCAAAATCTCATCGTATACGATTGGTTTCCGGAACGAACTTGAAAGTATACTTCCCTTTGAGTAAAGATATTCTATATTATGTTGACTATAAAGAAAATGGTCTTTTTCATTTTATTTTTGGAGGGGTTCATAGAAAAAACTTTCAATTATGTAACTTTTTTGATGACACAATTGAACTCTATGCTCCAATCTAGCTCCTGAGCCACATTCTGCTAATGATTTTGCATGTATATTTACGTATAGAATTGAACTGCGCCAATGTCTATATTCGGCTTGCATTTATATATAAGTTTGCCAGCCGGTAGAGAATTTAATAGACATTGTGAGAAATAGAGTAACGAGCAGCGGTGGGCAGCGAAGTTTACAGCATAGGTGTATTAAGGTGTTGTAGGTAGGGAGGAGTAATGAAAAGAAAAGAAGAGGAGAGAGACAGACGGAGTATAGGGAAATTTTCATTGATTGCTTCATGATAAATACATCTCAAAGCGTGTATAAGTAAGCTGAGTAGGGCTTGGCCGCTATCCGGACTGAGAGAAGTATCAAGGCCTCACAGAATTGGATCATATTGGATAAATGCGAATGAATTCTATTGATTGTAGGCTAAGAATGGGGTAGGTACACGGGTATACTTGGTGGGACTGTATTGGAGTGTAAAAATTGATAGGTGGATGTTCGGAAGGAAAGCAGGTGATGAAGTTATTTATGATGGATAAAAGAGAAAATTGAATGAAATGGAATGAAAAGAAACTGAGAAAGAAGACAGAAAAGGAGTGATCAAAAAGGAAAAAAAGAAGTAGAGTAGAACTTGAAAAGAAAAAAGGAAAGCAAGTGATGAGAAGTAAATGAATAGGTGGAAAATGAAAGGAGAGGAAGAGAAATAAATCTGAATTAGCTGAATTGACAGATAATTAAAGGGTAATAGAAGATGAGAAAAAATACAAAAAAGTAAAAGAAAAAAGGTATCAGACGAAAGATTAAAGGATTTTTTAAAATCCATTTAACGATGAAAAAAAAGTAGAGATGGCGTGGATAAGCAATAACGACTTCCATTTCAGGAATACACAAGGTTTTCTACAGAGAAGTATTTATTATTCGTAAATCTATTTTACCGGTTGATTTAAATCTTGTAGCAATCAGAGGCCGTGGACTTTCACCAAAGTATTTAATCGAAATTCATTGTATAATGCATCGTTTCATCTGGTAAAAACATATTGTCCTTACTAAAGAATTCGTTTTGCCGGCGATGACTCTATAATTGAAAAAATAAATTCGTAATTCTATCTATTTATACTTATAGTTTTTTTCTTAATCCTGTTTCTGTTGGCGACACGCATTAGTTCAGCTCAATGTCTGATATAACTTTTTCAGATGCAAAACTTTCTACCAAGAAACGCGGAACTTGTGAGTTCGTCTTTTATAGTGATATTTTAGATGTGTGAATAACTCTAGCAACGTCATAAATGATTAGCAGACTGACATACCAAAAGGCTCCGATCACCTCTGGTTTCCTTCCACTCCGTCTATTTATGTCTGGAAGTGCAAGGAGGAACTTGCACATCTATGATCAGACTTTCAGTATTCTTTTTTCGTTTTTTTGTAATTTTACTAATCAGATTCGAGACTTTGAGATTTTGATAAATGTAAATCAAATCTCGTAAAATATAAGTTCCTCATCGGCTTCAAATTCGGTCAGCACATGCATTAATATCACGAAATGGAGACTAATGTATTACTTTGCAATAATTGTTCTACAGGTTTTGGCAACTATTTATGTTGATCCCTGTACTTTTAGTGGTCTGCATGAGGTCTGTTTGCAAGAAAGTATGCGAAGTCGCAGAAACATGACTATTCCTTGATCGCCATTTATGTAAAGTAAATAAAGGCAAACTCTGGACGATATTTTAATGCTTTTTCCATTGTTTGCTAAACAAATTTGATTAAAATTCTAATTGGGGTCCGTTTGAGACAGTTTATGCCTTCAAGGGTTTAGTCTCATGATGAGTAGGACGGAGTGTAGATGATCAAAAATAGATGAGGAGAATACGTTCACCGCTCTCGACAATCATTATTGCCTGGTGGTGCTACTGTCACATTATAAAAGGACTGAGGTACTAAGATTGAGGACAAATCAAATTAAATCTCCTTTGCTGGAATCTAGCAACTTTCAATCCACTAAGAGCATTGACAATCTTGAATACAAGTGACAGTTAACCTCATTGACATATGATTGCACATTGGTTTGTTCTTCTAGAACATCGAATATCGCTCACTCAGGCCCAAGGTTTCTATGTAGAGAGACACGTGGGATAAGTAAGCACCTAGTCAAACCACTTTAGAAAATTAGATCATTCATACAAAAATATTCCAGTGAGTGAGTTTTATAGTTAGGCACCTGTAGTCTAGACTTCCTTTGAGAAACGTATTTCCTCAGTGCAATTTACCAAACCTTTTTTTAACGAATGTATATCGGAAATTCTAAATCTTTAATGTGTCATAACAATATCAAAACCCACTTAGATATCGACTGCATGAAAGTTATTACAATTTGAACAATATACAATACAAAATGAGCGGATTCATAGCTGCTTCAGCATATCCAGCATAAGATAGAAGCTTTGTTTTTGGAGCTTAATCTAGGTAACACTCACACACCCTCTTCTAACTGTAAGATGTCAGTTCTGAGAGAGGTAAACAAACTATCTTCTAACAACACAATATATACGGAAAAAAAAGTAGCTAAAAAGCTATATGCAAGAAAATGTAGTCAGTGAAATTTCTATCATGATCTTTCATAGATCCTGGCAGATCTGTGCTGCACTGTGCATTCTTTTGGGATTTAAAATACAAAAACAAAAATAAAACAAAACATCACCAGCAAAAAGGAATTGTAATTTCTTGAAAGTGTCTATTCTCCATGTTAGTATCTTCATCAACCAGTGGATGAAAATTATCCATGAAATACTTCATTTATTAGATATGTTACAGGACATATTGAAAATCATCCAGGATTACGATGACCCAAATGTCCTGAACATGAACCGATCACTAATTCTCGTCTTTGAAAGAATCAAACCTTCATCCCATGAAAAGTTACGACCAACACGTTGCAAGATGAACGCACTCAAAACATGTACTACGGAAAAGTTGCTAAACGTCCAGATTCTTACAAGTAGTATAGCTAGATTTATTCCATTTGAGCTGGGCATGTATTTATGTATTAATGTGAGAGTGTGCGCTTCTGGGTGTTGTTGGTTGGGAGAATACGAAGAAAAGAGAAAAGACAGAAGAGGAAGTAGGCGTACAAAGAAACCAGGATCAAAATGTATAGATAAAAATGAATATTCGTTTTTAAACTTAGTTGAAATCAAGCTGTATCAATGGTAAACACACTTCGATGAAAAAAAACATGTAGCTACTAAACTTATTTGCATAGAGCCATAATAATAGGACTCTCTAGCAATGGCTTGCACAATTCAAGTATAATTTTGGAAGTACCTGTTTTTTTCAATTTATTATATATATTGGCTTTTTGTCCTGGTTAGGGAACCCAACATAGTTTTATGGTTCGTTTATCAATCTTGCAAGACACTAATAGTGATGTATGTAACCAATTATCAAAGTCGGACTCGTCCGACAAATATCTAATTTCCTCTGGAATAATCGACTTCTTTTCTTATTGTGAGATACGTTGCCAACTCTCAAACTCAACCTCTTCGACTCTTAAAAGTATATCTGCGCCTTTGATCTTAAACAATAGAAGCAATTCTCAAGAGCCAATCAGTAGCCCGAAGAAAATCTGGCTACATATAAGTATTTTTGTATGAAGGGGAAGGGATGTGTGATTTTTATTTAAAAATACGTATCCATACCGATATTGCACACTTGACAGTTATACAAAAAAGTGTGTGCATAGGTGTGTATGTGAGAGACAATTGAATAACTGCTTTAGTTTTATATAAATCACTGACAGAATCACAATTTCGAAGATGCTCAAATAGATGGAGGTGCTCTAAAAATATAGACAGAAAGCAGACTAAGAGGCTGAAAAACGTGCTGAAGACTCGGTCGGCAACGTACAAACGACTTCAGAAGAGTCTGATTCATTGCTGTTCGTAAAGCTAAGCGAAAAACGTGACTTGGCGGTTGAACTAAAACATTTAGCGTTTCCATCTAGAGATACATTTGCATTTCTACCAACATGTGGATATAGACAAAGTCCGATGAAAATGTACGAACTGATTCATAATTACTTCATGAGTTTGGAATATAAATGCAATGACGTATGTAAGTAAAGGCTGCTCATTTTCATAAGCACACACATACAGCCACATAAAAATGCTTTTAAAGGCATGTAAAACTCACGCATACACTTGATCCGTGTAGACATGTAGAAATATCAGTCATCGTACGCTGCAGTGCATATGAAAAGAAGACAACCACCGGTGCATACGATTACATCCAGAGCCATAGAGAGAAATACACCCTACTAGTAAATTCAAATAGATTAATGTGCAAGCAAGTACTCACGTGCACATATGCAAGCGCAAGACCATGCAAAATGCATCCATTAGCCCAAAGGAAGGGACCTACAGTACTGTAATTGTCAGCAAGCTTGTTTCACGGAAATGACAGAACGTCATACTATCGTAGCCTTATGTCAGATAATGTTGAGCTTATACTCCTGGGCTTCTGACGTAGAGCCAGGGTCAGTAAGCTTGTTTAGTAGGTTATTACCAATGAGTTCAACTGCTCCAGCATTGTGACCTTCTGCCATACAAAACCAAGTTTTTAGAAACCCAAATGAACAGACGAACGAGATTTTTAAAAAAAAAATAATATCTAGGTAGGAAGGTGAAACGCATATGAACACTCATATACCCTGGGAGAAAATGTCGATTTTAAAGGAATTCTCGAAATTGATTTGCATACATACGTTTGTATATTAAGGCGCGCATCAATAAATATACAAGAATGCATGTTATGGAAAGAGAGAAAAACGTGAAAACCCCCAAATGTCTACTTATATCCCGGATGACAAGTTGATGTGTTTCAATAGATTACACTCCCCATTTAGAAAGAAACAGATTATTTTGAACCAGAGCTAATGTCCAGTCTCATACCCCAAATATCCTGGATCAAATAATAAATTTTAAACCCACAGAGACGAAATTCTTTAAAAAATATTTAACAGAACATTTTTAGGTTTTATTTTATTCGAAAAATGTCATATGTGCTGGTGTGATGAGCAAATCCAGATTAATTTTTCCAATCATGAAAACAAATGAAGTATTCTGGGTTTGGTTTCAATTAATCATCTCGGAGTCATGTTATTGATATAACATACGTGAGTTTCTTTTAGTGGCTAGAGCTGTGGTTTGATAGCCAAGGTCGAAAAGGGGTTATTTAGAGTTAATTCAAATGAAGAAAAATCACCCCAACCAGTCTATAATTTTCAAATTCTGCGGAGTATACACAATGTGAAGTAGAATTTTTTAATGCCTGATTCTTCTTTGCTGTTATTGGTATTGATATCATAAATGAGTCTGGCGTGGCATTGATCTCCAAAATTATGACTGATATTCCAAAGTTTTTCAGTGTAAATAAATATCGTTTCCTGCTGCTTGTTTGTATTCGGCAACAATTTCTAATATTTGTTACCTTGTAGAAAATTTTGAGAGAAAAGTTTCACTGCATTGCCGTCATAATATTTCTAAAGTTTGATCTTTAATTATCCTGATGACATTTAGGGAAATTAAAGACAGAAGATCCCAATTTTAGCAGCAAAATACTAACATCTCAAGGACGGCATTGATGGTTATTGTAAAATGATAATTGAGACATGAAGTGCAATTTTTGGAGGGGATCCGTGCATTGCATGATTATTCGAAGCTGATGTGAAAGGCAAGAATGCAAAGCAAGAACATAGACATCACACTGAGGATAATTCTTCTTTTTGCTGTTTCACTTGGTTGTACGCCTACTTGTAATGTCTGACCTCCTCATGAGTTCAAGGATAGTGAAACTCGTTACTTCATGCTAACTGATAGGAACGAACAATACGATAAACACTTGTGCAGGGTATATTTCTTCTGAGGCGTCTACTTATTCTTTTTTTTTAATGAAATCTGCCATGTCCAATAGGTTTTAGATTCCGATGTTCAAAAAAAGAGCAAAATGACGGAACAGAACAGCTGCAGACTAATTAAATATCCAAAGAATGAATGATCATGAATGTCATAGTTAACAGTAATACTAACGCTTCAGAATGATATAATTGATACAAACAGGTGCCTTAGTTGTAATACTAATAGTAATTTCAGAAATAGTTGCTTATTCACCCACTGCTCACTGACTTTGTTGTGTTAAAAGCATTTAAATTACTGACTGACAAATTTCACAGCGAGACTACTGCGTTTATCGACATGGACGACATGCTTTTTCAGAAATTGATAAATCAATATTCGAAAATCCCGTGGTGTATTATGAATAGGGGACCGGGCACTGACAGCTGAAGTTGTGCATACAAAAAGATTGGGATGTGCTGTGGCGAGCATTAAAGCAGAAAATTCCCTTATAAAACACGCGTCTTACAAGCCGGAAAATACAATAACCAAGACGAAGCCTGTTTCGTGGCTTACATAGTTGTGTATTTCTTACTGGTGCTAGATGTTGGTGCTCGAGCCCCGGAGAAAGCGAAAACTTTATAATCTTTTGAGAAGGCAGTTAAGCCGAGCAATTTAGAAAATGGGTACTCGACAATCTTCCAATCCACGTTTTCTCTAATTTGAGGGACCAATAGCTTAATTTGAACTGGTGTCTGAGCCGTCCCTGACAATACCAATAATACATCCTCTTAGTAAATTTCATAACGTTAACCCCTTCATGGCATTTTTAATTATCATTTTTTTCATTAAGCATGGAGAAGTTTTCACTGGGATTTGAATCTTAATTTCGGCAGAAGCTGTAATGACATGCCATTTTCCTGGATATCTTCTTAACAAGTTATTCTTGCAAATTAATGATCCCTCAGTGGTTTGATCCTCATTGAGTGCTGCTCTAAATATATATATATATATATATATATATATATATATATATATATATATATATATATATATATATATAATGGCCCCGTACCAGACTAAGCTTCGTAAATGTCTCTATGCCCCATTCCTCCACCGATAAAATTGTCTGAGCAAATGGGTTGAGTACGTGGAGCTCAAGTGAGGACGGCTGAATGTTTAGAAAAATTTGTAGCTTTTTCATTAACTTTCGATTATCATCATCGTCATCATCATCAATTAATATTATCATTATTATTATTATTATTATTATTATTATTATTATTATCATCATCATCATCATTGCTATTATTATTAGTCGAGGTTTTACACCCGCAGAAACTGGTCGCTTTCACTGGAAATCAGGTGACAAGTATTCTACTCCACAACTCTCCTCGGTATTCTGGTCGACTTCAGTTGTGCTGATGTCTGGATAGCTCCAATTCTTTTAACAGATTCGTAGTTCTTAGCTCATTTCAGGTTCTTGAGGACCGTTCCCGGGCCCCGACAACTATTAGCACTACCGCCCACCTTATGCGTAATAATTTCTTCAGCTCCCTGGCAAGGTCAGATACTTATATAACTTTTCACCTTTTTTCAGCTTTGGAAGAAGAAGAAGAAGAAGAAGAAGAAGAAGAAGAAGAAGAAGAAGAAGAAGAAGAAGAAGAAGAAGAAGAAGAAGAAGAAGAAGAAGAAGAAAAAAGAAGAAGAAGAAGAAGAAGAAGAAGAAGAAGAATTATATATTATATATTATACATCATTATAAAAAGGCTAATAATAAAAAATATTTTGTTTTGCAATAAATGTCAATTTAGCTCAATCAGTAAGAGAGCCTGCTGGCAATTGGCCGTGAATTCGAATCACAGTAAGGGAATGTGGATTTTACATATCGGTTTACATTTTGAAGGTGATTGTTCTTGCTGTTTTTGTTCGAGGAGGAAAACCGAAGTTTGACAAAATTGTATGAATGTCAGTGTACGTCCATGTAAGTTAGTAAGCGTATGAGCGCAAGTATGTATATGCGTCTTCCCATGACAGTGAGTGAACGTGTATATGTGTGCATGCACATGTGCGTGTTTGTGTGTACCTATATATGCATGATTCATTCAAGAAGAAAAAGAAGAAGAAGAAGAAGAGGAAGAAGAAGAAAAATAAGTTCAGTAAGGTGAAGGACATTGAATGAAAGAGTAGTAGTGGAATGGTAAGACAACAGCTGTTTTCAAATTTCGAAAAAGTAATTAAATGTTTTGGGCTTTCAACGAGAATGAACTCACCAGTATCACTTTTGTTAGTACGAAATCACTGCGCCCAGGCGAGATCACCATATTAGTAAGATAGTGAGTGAGATGCTGAGAAAGATACTGATTGTACGTAACGAACAGAAAGAGAACTAAAAAAAATGAAGAAAAATCATTAAGAGAAGAAAACGAGAACTACCTCTGGAAAGAAAAAAGGGCGAATGAATGATCGATAAAAGAATGGAGAATGAAGGAGAAGAATCAAAATCGAAAAGAATAGAAAACTATTTGAAAAATTTCAAAAAGAAAAAAAAAGAGAAAAGAAATGAAAAATAGAAAGAAGAATAAAAGGGGAAATTCTATAAAAAAAGGAAAAAGGGTTTAAGGAATTTTTTTAAAGAAAGAGAACAAAAAAATACATAAAAAATGTAAAAAAAAAATTACTCTTTGAAATGAAATAACGTGAAGCTTAAAAATTGGACCGTGGCATGAAAGTGGAAATAAAATACAAAACATAGCGTTCAGGCGCACGTGCGTGCGCGTGAGAGAGAGACGGAGAGACAGACAGAGGTAGAAGACAAGTCCAGAAGTCTCCGAAAGAAAGAAGAGAAACAACTCAGAGGATTTGCTTTTCTTACGAGTAAAAAGAGAAAATCCACAATTTAAAAAAAAATGTAGGAAGAGGAGTAGTAGGAGGAAGAGGAGAATGACGAGATCGTAAAAGGTTGTGGTGTAAGGAGGGACAAGTTGAAAAAACGGGCTGCAGGAAAGCAGCAAGGCAGTTAAGGGCTTCGCACTCACTGAATGATGATGGCCTCTCCTGACTGGATGGGTGTGTACATGTTTGCCGCTCCGTATGAAATGAAACGCCTGAGCTTGTACGTGTGAGGGTGAGAGATTGATTGATGGAGAGAGCTCCCTCAGTAAAAGGTCATGTACATAAAAGTGCAACTTGGCACTTGGGAATTTTTTAAAGGTTTTCACCCCCCCCCCCTCCTCCGTGCCTCAGATTGGGATCACTGCGTGATATTTGGTTGAGTGTTGACCTTGTAGATGATGCAACTGAAATCTTAGATCCCAATGAACATTTCCGGTTAAACGGCGATTTTTAGTGTAGGGATATCCTTTATCCATTGATCTCAATCTGACCATACCTGCGATCAACCGATGTTAAAGACCTGCTTTGTGTCTGAGGTATTTGCATGTTTGCTACTGGTGACTGCAGTCATAGTTGAATCCCTTTTAAATTCCAATATTTCGAATACACATTTTCAAACCTGATATGCCCTTCCCAATTAGAGGATTGGTGCAATACGACTTTCCATCTATCTAACAGATGATATACTGGTATATTTGCACTTCACTGCAATCGATGCGAAGCCCCAAAGTTCCGTTCTGTTTAACAAGCTGCCTTCGTAAAGACATAATTAGCATTGTATGATGTTAGAGAAAACCAACAAAATATCCAAATCAAGCGTTGAAATTTTTTTGCACCAGCTTGGTTATGTTAGTCGCTTTGATATGCGGCGTCCACTTGAATTAGGTCAAATTAATCTACTTGGCTGTATTGCCATGGGCAATTCACTATTTGTGTGTGTTCAAGATGTTCTGTTATTGAAAGTAATTTCGATGGACGATGGAAAGTAGAAATGAGCCATTACTAACTGTGCCAAATGTCGGTCTTGATCTAAAGAAGGTGATGCTGTGTCCTCTACTATGAGCCCCTCCTGGAAAAACAAACAATTCGAATAAGTAGTTCTACCAATTAGACCGAGTGAAGTTAGCAATGGACGAAAAGCAGCCAGGATTAGTAAAGAGGAAGGAAGTAATGTTCTATCACGATAACGCAAAAGCATATTTTTCTCTGGTGATCATGAACAATTTGTTACATCTTGGTTTGCAAATTTTCAGTCATCTGACTTATTCAGTAGATATTGCATCTTTAGATTACCATTTAAACCGTTCTTCCCAGAATCATCTTAATGATACATACCAGTTTCCTGGTAGATTACAATAGACATCTAGAGCATTAGTTTAGTCAGAAAGTAAAATAGCTGTGAATGTCTTGGCTTGTTCAATGAAGTTCCTGTCGAAAATGACGAAAAAAACTTTTTATTTTCACTTGATAGAAGAACGTACCATTTTGATATGCAAATATATACGATATGCACATACATTTCATAGACACACACATCTTATTAAAAATAGTGACCTACGACTATCATTAAAGCGTCAAGAAAGAAGGGGAGCAAGAAAATAGGGGTTTTGAATTCGTCAAGGAATATGCATATGATATTATGTAAAGTTTGAAAACACACACACACACACATATATATATATATCCACACACACACTCACACACACACACACACACATATATATATATATATAGATAGATAGATATAGATAGATAGAGAGAGAGAGAGAGAGAAAGAGAGATAGGGAGATGATGTGCTTCTACAAGAGTATGGAAGAACGTCAAATTGTGTATGTATATTGTTGCGTATGTCCGTGACTAAACTGAGGAAATAATATGGAAAGGCTTTATGGCTACATAAGTGTGTGTGTGTGTGTGTGTGTGTGTGTGTGTGTGTGTGTGTGTGTGTGTGTGTGTGTGTGTGTGTGTGATGGAGAAAGGGAAAAGGAACATGAGTGGAGGGGAGAAAGATGAACCTATGAACGGACTGAGAGAGCTGAACAGATAAAGAGATAGAAACAAACTGGTATATATATATATATATATATATATATATATATATATATATATATAGAGAGAGAGAGAGAGAGAGACAGACAGACAGACAGAGAGAGAGAGGAAGAGAGAGAGGGAGTGAGAAAAAAGAAAGAAAGGAAGACAATATGACATATTTACGTAAATAGATGCGGACCGAGATAGATATATAGATAGATGAACAGGGGTAAACGATGGATGGAATTCTCTTTATTTTTCCTCCATGGCTCTCCCAGTTCCAAAGTGTTGACTCACTCTTTTTAAAAGTGCTTTGACTCTAGACAGCCGCCAACTACTTAAAAAAATAAAATTAAAATAAACCAACATGAAACAAAAAGCCCTCGGTCCTGAGTGAATTAGCAGCTGAACAAAACCATCCATCTAACCTCCAACACTGAATTGCTGGAGAGTCCCAACCAACCAACCAACCATATAACCCCCGTTTGCTTAACGGAATGTTCCTCAAGTCGAAAGGGGGGAAAGAGACCCATTTTTTTTTCTTTCAAGGAGCCCTTTTCTTTGCGGGGAAAGCAAACGCAGCTCACCACAAACAAATGAAGGGGAAGTTGACAGAAGAATGGAAAATGGAAAGCGAGAAAAAAAAAGTAGCCGCGTGTGAGAATTGGTTGGAGTGAGTTAATGAGGAACAAGGGGTCGTGAGAAAAAGACCTTGCCATAGTAGCTCTCATAGTAGTAACAGGGTCCGTAAGCTCAAATGCATGACCCACAGGCATACGCAAAACACAAAATTGGTACATATGCAGACACATTTAGTCACGCATGCATATGTAAGTATTATATATATATATATATATATATATATATATATATATATATATATATATATATATATCGATATATATATCGATATATATATCGATGTGTCCTTGTTCCATAATGAGATATTTATGATTACTACCTGAGTTAGTAGCTATTTTTCTACTTGGAAAAACTTGGGCTTGAATTTTCAGGTTAGGTAAGTTTATCTATACAATCTTCTTATTTTTCAATTTCTTTACGTCGTATTGTTTGATTTTTGCAAATATCCAACTAGAAAGTTAAATAGAAGTATACTTTTGTGATCAAATAAATTCTAAGAAGTTACACTGAATTTCTCACCAATAAGAAGATGAATTTTGAGATTTATATATTGTATATAAGTATGCTTACAAACTACAGAAGAGTGCAAGTTTACAAATTGATATGAATAAAGGAATGAATCTACTGTCATCCATGGGCGTCAGCTGATACTTTTCCAGGGGATGCAAAATCATATATTTCCCGTAAGTGGGACAAAAGCATATATTTTCGTGGTGGATTGGAGGTAAAGGAGCATATTTAGATTATATCTTAGTGACAACTCTGCTACACGATACGCATTCCGTTCGAAGAGAAGGTGATGGACCTGCTCCAACTATTGTGTAAGCAAGTAGGTCTCACTGTATGATCCAGATGTCAGATCATCCATTCGACTGTTGACGGAGACGTATAACCTAACCCCAGGGTGACACGATGTAGCGAGCACCAATGAATAATAATAGTCTTTTAATATGAGAAGGGCTGATCGAAGGAAGTGGAGAATGCCATGCTGCCACCCCTACAGCGCACGCCCATGTTGTCATTCCTGTCAAAAAACCCAGAAAAAAATTCTGCAGCCCGACCTGTTTGGTTCCAAAGTCAGTTCTGATCAGACATTTGGTTGGATTATAAGACGTCATAGGCCACGGGCTATGTTGTAACATCTAAACAAAACCTTCCTGACTCTCTTCCAACCTGCAACCGTACTGCAGAACTATTCGGTATTAGGGTTCTACTTAGCACTCATTTTTATCAGTTAAAGTTTGTTGAAAAAAAAAATTAAGAAAATAAAAAACGGAAAATTGCACAATCTTCGCAATCCCCTTAGTTATATTTTTAGTACTAGTTATTCCATTTATTTGCAATTAATATATGAGAAAAGAAAATGTTCTCACTAAATGGTGGGGGTTCAAGGAACCGAGCCCTCTACTTTGGCTCTCATTGCTTTTGAAAGAACTGCCTACTCAACAAACTCATGGCCCCCCCGACTTTTGAAAAGTTTGTCGACGAACCCCCAAGTAATACTTCTTTGGACCCTCACTGGTTTGTGGCCCCAGGCTGGAAACCACTGGAATGTTGGAGGCGGGGAAGCATCAAGGAGCCAAGACCTCCTAGACCTCAAATCTCCGGCCATGCTCCTAGGTAAGTGCACGGGTACAATTCAGTAGGAGTTAATTTTAGGTAATGTGACAGATAGCCCCGAAGACAGGGCCGTTTGTCATTGGTTTTTGTCAGCCATTTTCTGTATGTAAAGTTTCTCACATTTTTGTTCCATAATACCATTGGAGAGCCTTAGGTAGTGATAAAATTTGATGCGTGAATGATAAAATTTCAGTCAAATTTCAAGTATTATGGACTCCCCCCCCCAAAAAAAAAAGTGTCAAATAGCCCTGCAGTACTACGTGTCTTTTAAGTGTCGAAATATGATAATTTGGAAGTGTAGAATGGACGAACAATGAACAGCACAAAAGTGAAATTAGCGAACCGAGTTTGTGTTCTCTTCGTATTGAGGCTCTTAGAAAACCGTCACATCTTGGCCATAGGTAAGTAGTAGAATAGATGGGGTAATCTAGCTATTGTTGATTAGCAGTCTAATGGATAGACAATTCTAAACCATCCTCAAGCAGGATGAGCTCCGCCAGATTATCTTGGCCTTGACACACCAATGATTAAATCATCTGTGGTGCCCGTTTGATGCCCAAACGATTTTGCACTGGGTTGAGGGACAGGTGAAGATAAAGGTGAGGTTTGATAGAAACACAAGCAGTGAATAAAATCTTCTAATCTAATTTCAGGTAGATTTAAAGCCCCGCCTGACCTATGATACACTACACTTCCAATAACAATAACTCAGGATGACCGCGTGAAAGGGGGAGAAAGCAATTGAAAACACCATTCAGTTCACTGTCAGTTCTCTGTCATATGATATCGCTACTCATTACGATCATCTCGGCAAGTTTTATATTCAACATTTTCCGAGTATCAAAATCACATTGATATGCTCATGTATCCTATGGCAGTATTTTGCCTGTCCTAATGCGCTTCCCTAGCTATTCAATCATGCGTGGAAGGAAAACAAATATGAAATTTAAAATTCAATGAAGAGATCGAAAGGTCCTATATATATATATATATATATATATATATATATATATATATATATATACACACCATGTATGCAAATTTGTCGGTTTATCTGTCTATTCTGTCACGGGTGAATTATTTTTACACTATTTTTATGTGTCACCACTTTTTTGTGTGTTCAATTCTGCTTCTCTCCTGCTGGTTACTGCTGCTGCGTTGTTACCTTTCCACTGACGCGGTTCGCCTCTTAGACAACGTATTGCACAAGCTTGCATACATTGGGTAGGTAAGGGGTGACGCTAGTTGTGAGAAAGGGATGGTGTACAACAGTGACGGGCTGGGAAGAGAGGCATAGTGGAAGGCGGAAAAGCTAATCAATTTTGTTATCGCTTAATCCAGTTAGTCTAAACGAAAAGAACTTTTGTGGAGTGTATAATCTTAATCACAAACCACTTAAAATTATTGAATTAATGAATAACTTATTCATATATGAGTGTGTATGTGTGTGTGTGTGTGCAAATGTAGGCAGTTTCGAGTAAAACATGGAATCAGATATAAAATTTCAAAATCACGCTTCTCTATGAAGAATGTCATCGTCAAAGGATTGAGCAACAAAAACATTTCTAATAAAATATACATTAGCATAATTCATCCATGTTTGAATGATTCCGTCATCTTACGAGTACTATGCTAGTAATCATATATACGACAATACAGATTATTATTTCTGATCTGATTAGTTAATTTATACCCTCTTAAAAAGAAAGGCTTCCTCTGTATGTGCATTAATAGCTGGACACTGCAAATATTTTCTGTGCCTGAATTCTGACTTCCACACTTTTTTTTGTCTGATGGTGTCTTTGTGAACTTCAAGTCCTGATTCGCTCTTAGATGCACGATGGATAGATTGAAGTTTAACAGCACTGCTCTGATAACTACCCTCTCATCACAATGCGTTGTCCACTTGGGTCTGGAAACTCAGTTTGGGGGAGCAAAACTATGTGGATTGCTCCAAAAGAGAAAAAAAAAACATTTCGCAGCTGACTTTGATCTGTGCAGCAACGGCATATTGTGGTAGACCATGATTCTGGGCTTCAACCACTCTACCACGATCGAAATTGGACAGCATTGGGTTGTTTTCCCGTATTGTGTAGACTTTGGATTGGTTTTTTTTTTCACAGCAATAGAAACCAATAAATTCAAATTCAAATCCTTCATTTCACGTCAACTGATCATGAGTTTAAAGTCTAGTCCAATAAGTAAATTTTCAAGGATCAAAATTCCGTTAAAACTATCCAACTCATAAAAGCTGCTCAACTTTTTACTATTAGGCAGTTCCAGTAAACGGTAATGAATTTATTCCTGATTATAGTGAAATCATTCAAAATTTTCATTTGAGTTCAAAGTTTTGTGTATGTAAACGTCCGCATACCTCTCACTCTCTCTCTCTCTATCTATGTATCGGTTTATATATACATATATATGCATGCAAATAGGTATGTACATTAGTATATATATATATATATATATATATATATATTTATGCATACGTTTAGAAGTGTGCCTGAGTGTTTGTCTTCAATTTCTTTGTCAGCTTCTTTCTCATTCAAGAATTTATGCTAGCACCTGTCGGTGTGTCTATGTATCAAGGTTTCTGTCTGCCTGTTTGTATATACACTAGTATTGTTCGTAAGCAAGTAAGTATAAAGTTGCAGGTCCTTTTGTTAGTACCGTTTCTTTCTTTTCCAGCACACCTGCCCTTTTGTGTGACCTGTCTGTGTGGCCTACCGCTCTGCGCGTCTCCACCCCCAACTACAAGGCTGTATTGTAGTTATACAAAACATCCCAATTCAATTACATCTATTATTAACTATAGCGACGAACGAATTAAATTAATAGGTAATTGTAATTAATTTAGAAGATTATTTTTGGTCTTCAGTGGTGGAAATGAAGAGTATCCGAGGGTACGGTATATACCTACTTCACAATTTCCAGGTTTTTTGTATGTTCGATGTCTGCTTATAGAGACATGATCATATACTGAGTTCCCAAAATCCATTTCCATCATCATCTGAAAACACAGTATAGATTATACCAAAAATTGTCATGAAATATTGATAGAAGTTTATGTAAGTGCGTGTGTGGGTAGAGTATATATACACCTGCACGCATGAGGAATAAAGAGGAAGATATCCGTGCCTCCCATAAATGAATTTCCGTAGCCCACGTGTGTACCAGAAGTAATTATCTAAACAAATGTATCTTTTAACGAAAATAAATAGCAGCATAAGATTGGGGCGTTGTCAGTCCGAAATGATCGTAGAGATACCAAAAATTTTGTTTTTTTAAACAAAAAAAATTTACAAATTTACATGTTACCTAAAGGTGTGCTTATGCAAATTTTTAAGGTTGTGGCCCCCAAAATATGGCCAGACACACGCATACACACACAAAAATGAACAAAAAAACAGAGTAATCCGTAGCCCACTAGACTGGTTGGTCAGGCGACGGGGATTGGATATTGATAGGGGAAGTTTATATAAAAGTATGGGTAGGTTACTCTGTCTGTCTGTCTGTCTCTCTCACTCTGTCTGCCTGTCTGTCTGTCTGTCTGTCTGTCTCTCTCTCTCTCTCTCTCTCTCTCTCTCTCTATATATATATATATATATATATATATATATATATACCTTATAACTTATGCGTCTCTACCTTCCTTTGTTTAAGTCTTTGTCAATCAACAGTAACAACTTTTGTCTTAGCTCCTTATCAACTGAATACATTACATATGCGCGAATACATGCTAATATTTATACATGTATAAGTGTATGTATATACTTTTGCTTACTTACATATATGTGTGCGAGTGCATGTATGCATATACCAGTCTATATGAGAGCGGTACATTACCGTTCGGACAATCATTCTATGCTTGTGTACGTGTGTTAGTTACCGCATGTGCTTATTTATTCGTATCAGTAAGCCTCCAATGAATTGAAATATGGATGGATACGCACACTCAAATGCATGCATGATTGTTTTCTCTAGAGAAATTGTAAATACTTGCGTCTACACGAGAGTCGAAACAACGGTAACATAGCGGTTAACACACATAGGCCTATGGGCCTATATTTATTTCACCCGAGAAAATTGCCATAGAAAATACTTATGAAGGAAAGAAAATCAAATTACACATGAACATTCTCAAGATGTCAGGAAGCATGCTTTCCTTACTTTTTTTTACAAATAAATTTGCATTATCAAACTAAAATACTTCCATTTACTCCAAATTTCTAATCATATCGAACCAGTTGAAAAATCTGACTCTAGTCATAAATGTGTTAATATGGATGCACGTTTGTACATGAAGAGGGAAGCTCAGCACATACTGACGTATCAGTTTCTGCTAATCTAACAATGTATTCGTGTGTATGTGTAACGTGGATGTTTCAACAAGGTAGATCTGGCGTAAGACAAAAATTGGTGACAGAAAGATTGTGCAGCGCTAATCTTCTAATTCGTGCTTACTGAGACCAGAAGGAAATATGCAGCTCCCTCAGCCTTCAGATAGAGTTTAAATTATAATTTTTACTATGTGTGTGTGCGTGTGTGTGGGCATTTTCGGTACTAGATGAGCACTCTTAAAAGCGAATACGCGTGCACACTATGTACGTTTATGTGGGAAGGTGTGCATAAAGTTGTTTTTATCAATGAAAAAGTTCGAAGAACTTGAACAGCATGCACGAATTGAATAGAATACGACGTTGCACGGAATTTTGCCACATCCCTTTGTGAGCAGTAATTTTGAAAGCCAGGGTGCAAACAGCATGCAAAAGGGTTACTTTGAAGGAAACTGCGGAAACAAGGTATTAGGACAAGTGATTATTTTTCATTTGATATGATTAACTGAACGTTTGGGCAGCACCTCAAATATCCGTGTTTTTGGTGTGTGAATGTGTGAGTGCGAAATGTGTGTGTAAATTTGTGCGGTTGTTTGTATCACACAACGCAAAATTTTTTTTATTCTTTTGAAGTTTTGTATTATTTTAGCAGAATTAGGTATTTGCGTATTAATCAGCAGCATTAATGTTCAAGCCCAGGTAATAAAATAAATGAATAAAAAAACTGATTTTCGAGTGCAGAGAGACCTGTACCACTTAAAACAGTCATGCAATACAATCTTCCTTTCTTAATTTCCTTCATTTGACCTTGTGCCGAACTGATCTAAACTTTGAATCTGCACAGGTAAAAACCATTGTCACCAAGTTTGTTTGTTCGCTTGTTTGTTCACGTCACAATGAAGACGTGAGTTTTACTCTCTTCCTCTCTTTAAAGCTAATTACGAAGAGGGAGAGAGGGAGACTTATGTGACTGTAAACGATGTTTAGAGATAGGAATATTCTGAAATAATAATTTTTACATTGACATCGATAACAGAAAAATTCCCGTCATTTAGTGTATCTATGAAAAAAAGTAGCTAGTTAAGAATCCATATTTTTGAATGCAAAAAAAAAACAAAAAACAAAAACAAACCCAAAACATGAAGTATTAGTGATTTCTTTTAACTTCAGAAGACCATGACGTGGTTAATTTTGAGTGAATAGAAACAATTTTATGGGCGTATGATGAAAAGCGTCTCGCTATCTTACTAATTCATGTAAAATAAATCAGAATGTTTATTGAGCCTAGTGCAGTGCCGTTGTACTCTCAAAATATTCAGTGAGGAACAAATCGGCAATCGGTAGCATATCGAGTGATGCACAGAATGTTACAGAACAAGTAGATTTCTTCTGTAATTCACATCATGTGAAGGTATTCGCGTTTTTCAGGGAATTTACGACTGTATTTTAAAATTAAGGTTTGGCGGGAGGGAAGCTCGTATGCAAGTGCTAGTACTTGTATGCGTGAGAGGCCGTTTGCGCAAGCGTGCGTGTGTGTGTGTGTGTGTGCAACTGACATTCTATCTATGGGTCCGCACGCATACATACAATTTCAGCTGCAACTGACAGCTGGAGGTTAAGCGGCCTTGTGTGTGTGTACCTGTGTTCTTAACGGTGGATACATTTAAATATACAAGTTTTCTTGTCTCTGTGTCAGCCTTTCAGCTTATTTAGGGCGACACGTATCTGCAAGAAAGTTGAAATTAGTGAGTACGTATAAGCAGAGGTGGCACAAAGTTCGACAGACCCTACCCCGCAAGATTATTTTCAGATTTGTTCACATTATTTTTTTTTATCTTTTAGATCTTTTTAGGTTATTTTATAGATTTTTCTGGATTCTTCAGATATATAGCACCACCAGAGGTCCGGCGTAACCCCAGCCCGCAGTTGCAGGATCTGTGGGTACCACATACCGTCTGAGTGCAGATTAAAGTAAGCCAAAAGTGGATTCGACTGTAAGTGAAAATATCGATGCAATTTTACTTGTGTATGTGTGCTTTTGAACTTATCACAATGAATGCATACATTACTGCGTTGGTTAGAATGCGTGTGGGCATAGGTATAAGGTGCAATTTCTTTTTTGGTTGAAGTGCACAAAGAGTATAATTGTCTTGTGATATATATACGAGCAAATGTCTATTTAAAGGCATTCTTCTATAGTTAAATTTGATATGTTTGCACATTTTGCGCACGAATATGAGAAATTATTTATACACCCATGTGTGTGGATATTTGTTCTTGTCTTCGTGAGTAGGCTTTCTAAACATATATATATATATATATATATATATATATATATATATATATATATATATATATATATATATATATGTATATATATATAATACAAAGGTATTTCATATACGTATATTGAACACCTACATAAAGAGCAGGTATACCTTGATTTCTGCTGATAATTCGTTGAAAAACTTTCTGCGCTGTTCAAAATTTATCATTATTTAATGATTTATTTCATCTCAGAACCAGTTACATTGATTCGCACTGCAATACCTTAATCGTACTACACCAAAACCAGCAAAAATCAAGGTATTCCAATATATGCTCGTATTTCACACACACAAACGAACACACGCATGTATATTAATCAAACATTTTTTGGTACATATACATACACGGAGAGAGAAGGAAGAGTGAAAGAAATAGAGAGAAGAGAAAGGGAAAGAGTATCCGTGGTCCTTGAAAGGTGTAGTGGCGTCATGAATGAACTCAAGTGTGAATGGTGGGGACGTTTTTCCACCGGCATCAATGGTAATAAAAGAAGGTGCATAGTAACAGCAGATGTTATGAATGAAATAACGATAGCATGAAAATAATGAATGAGAAAAGTTACTCGCTCCTTTCCACCTTTTTAACCCTCACTTTGATCTCTTCTCTTCTCCCTTTAATCCTTCCTCTCTCTCTCTCCCTCTCTTTGCCATATTACACCCTCTCTTCCTCATATTTACTCTGTTTTCGATTGAATTCTCTCACTTTTCCCCTTATTCCAGTTGCTTTCTTCATCGCTTTGGTTTTCTACTCATTCCCATTCAATCAAAACAGGTTTTACCTGCTTTTCTACCTTATATTCTTGCATTATATGTAATTTTGCTTACCTTCTTTCTCATTTTCTCTCTCACTTTTAACTATTTTACTCTCTAATCCCTAATCCTCCGCCCCTCTCTCTCTCACTTTCATCTTATTCTTCCTTTCCTCTCACTTTGTCTTTACTAGCATGATTGCTAGTATTCGATAATGCGCTAACATATACGATAAAAATACAAAAAATACAGAAGCAGAACACCGATAATACAATAAGCAACAAGGAAAACCATGATTGCATTTCCATGCTTAGTATTCTTATTTAGATATATCTAAGCTGAATTACTCAGTCCTGCACAGATTTCTATAAGATAAATATGACAAATGTACTTTTAAAACGAACTACTGATATCTATCTACTCAGTCGGTTCACCAATGACAAAAATGGGTGATCAGTTTATTACGTTACAACAACAATAATAACAACAACAATAATAATAATAATGATGATAATAATGACAATTATATATACCGATGCTTTCTTTGTGAATACATGGTACGTACAAACGTAAACACACTCACACATACACACACACACATATATACACACACACACATACACATACACACACACACACACACACACATATATATATATATATATATATATATATATATATATATATATAGAGAGAGAGAGAGAGAGAGAGAGAGAGAGAGAGAGAGCGAGAGATGCCAGCATTCTTATGGTTACAATCATGGCCATGGTTGAATTTTAAATATTAAATACTACCTCTCTAAACCACCGGCATAAAGGAAAAGAAACCAGCGAGAGCATCGTATTTCAAAAGTAGTCACAACACTTCAATTTAAATTTATCTTTGTAACCATGGTAATGTCGCCATGCTTGTAACCATAGTAATGTAGAAGATGGACATAATTTGAAATATATAATATATATTTTTATGGTCTGGAGAGGTATGAATGCGCGTTCGTGAATGTATATAGCTCCTGTATATGTATCCAAATACATTTTTTTTCAACTGTTTAATTGATTTCCAACCTGAATGCGTACATTTGTACGTGATTTTTATTGCTTCCCGAACTCTAATGGGGATACCACTTCTTTAACTGACCTTTTGCGTCTGTCGTTAGACATAGACCTCGCCTAAGATTTGCCAGACTTTTCTATAGTGGGCGACGTGGAACCAATAGACTCCCCACCAAATTCTACGAAATATACATTTCTATCAGATAGATGTAACTTATTTGCGTATTTCCCGCTGGTTCGAGCCCAGATTGAGATTTTGAATGCTGATTTTCAAAGCAACCAACCTACCAAATTTGGAAAATTAACGCAACACCATTTTTCTATCATTCTTAGTCAAAAACTTTACCAAATCATAAGTCCAGTTCCCGATCACGTACAAGTTAGTAAAGTAAAAAGAACTGATAAGATAACCGCGTGATCCATAATACCTATAAAGTTAAATAATCTCATATTTATCCCTTATACAAAAAGTTAGATATTTATTCCTTTAATTCCTTTATAGACTTAGAGATGAGAATAACCAAGATCGAAAATCAGTGCGAACTGTTTCGATATTCGAATGTACGCCGGCGAAGTGTTCGTCAAATATAACCTTTTCAGCAGATGAAGCACAGAAAATAGGAGCGGACACGGCATGTGTTGAAAAGAGGAAGTGGAAAGCAGGTAGGGAGGGATGTCTTGATAATATCAACTCTAGGTAAGAGAATTATGAATGGAACTGTTGTAAATTTTCGGTCGATTCTATTTACTACTCTCTCCAAAGAGACTACGGAGACACGACAACGAGCCGTTTAAGGAAAGAAACTCAAACATGACACTGTTATGACTGCATGCATAAGTTAAAAAAACGAAAATCTAGTCCGTGAGTAGAAAAAAAAAATTATAAGCAAGTAAATAGAGAAAAGTATTTAAGAAGATGGTGAGAAGCAAGTTTACCATTTTCACTTGTCTTCTATGTGTACATTAATGTTGAAAGTTGCACGGTTGTTTTATGATTGCAAATTCGTTGACGCATGGGCGCACGTAAGATGAGAAAGATGGAAATATACATAGAAACAGAGGTGAAAAAGACCTGGGTAAAGAGAGGGAGCAGCAAGAGATTTAGAGAGAGAGAGAGAGAGAGAGAGAGAGAGAGAGAGAGAGAGAGAGAGAGAGAGAAAGAGAGAGAGAAAGAGAGAGAGAGATGTGAAAATGAGTTTAGCATCAATTGTTTTTAATACATTCGTTTGTCATTTAATTGAATGTTTGTTTTTTCTAATTGCTTGCATTTTTGTAATCCATGAGTATAACCAATTTCTGCAAATAAGTGCATACCGATGTATGTATGATGCGTTCGTGTGGGCTTTCAGATGTGAAAAACAGATTAATTTCTATAGATATAAAAGTCAAGCGCACGAGGTGATTTTTATCATTGGCAGAAATGCTGACACACTCCTGGAAAAAAGCTGCGCCTAGAAAAAGACAGTTATGCTCATAGTTCGTGCGTATCAAGTCGTGAATTGATATTTGATTCGTACAGTCATTTCTTTGTCTCTTCGTTTTAGTGTAAATTAACGAACACGAAAAATAAGGAGTACTAGAGTCTGATGATGAATAAATCCCTGTGCTCGTATGTGGGTGCTTCTTTCAGAGCAGTGATGGGTTGTTTTCTCATGTTATATGAATTTCTGAGCGAATTGAAGCCTTTGTATGAGGGTACGTGCCAGCCTCTGTATCACGAAATTCTTTCACGACCAGACACTGACGTAGTGAATGAGAAAACAACACACAACACACACACATACACACATATGCATGTGTGTGTGTCTACAACTCGAATCACCGTCAAATTGGATTGTTTGTAAGATATTTTACATCAAATTGGTTCGAATTTGCAATTTAATTTCAGTTAGTTGTATTTCCCCTGGTTTTGCTGATTTTCATTCCATTGAGACTAGCGCAAAACAATGCTCCTCCATTCAGCCGCCTTTCGACACGTATCGGACTATGCTAAACCTAGAAAATACCTAGATGAAGAAAATATACATGCTTTTTATGAAAACCGTGGATATGATTGATCTAAGTAAAGTCAAAACGTCATTTACATCAAGATATGTTACTGAAGACCAACCAGTAATTAATACTTACATTCATTCCCTGGTAAATATATACAGGTAGTAAAAGAGCATATCACTGATTTAAATGACGCATGACTTCAGTCATGAAAATAACAGTGATAATGATGAGGATAATGATGATGATCATCATCATCATCAACATCATCACTTTGAACACTGATAGTGCAATGCAGTAATAAAACAAGACTGGCTACTGCAGGGTCAAACTGTACTCCAACTTCTAGTCTGACTGAAGATAATTACTGCAACTCCTGTATTGTATATTTATTTTTGTATACCTTTGTTTATTTAATAGAATGAAAGAAACCTGTGGGTATTTGTATGATGGGTTCTAAGATTGTCAATTTGGCTCACTCAGTAAGACAGTGTCCTGTTGGTCGAAAGTACAAACAAGGCCGACTCCAGTTTTGGAGTTTGATGAGAGCATCGATAATGAGTATGTACATACATAAGCGCGTTAATTCATAAAAATGAATAGAAAAAAATCATAAAATGGCTTGAAAGTACTCCTAGCTATTCACCAATGCCAATATTCAACGAAAGATAACAGGTTCAAGATGAAAACATAACACATATCCTTTGCTCAATTTTATAGTACTTGATTGTTAAATTTATAATAGCGTTGTGTGTGAGTGTGTGTACAAAAGAGAGGGGGACAGAGGGAGAGAGAGTAAGTAATAGAATAAATAAGAGAGTAATGCTAACATGATTCACTGAAATTTTTTGAAGCGACGGATTTTGTTCATTTTTTTTTTTTTTTGACCGACGAAGTAAACAAAAACAGAGCCCAGCGTAAATGATACGCAGGCTGATGTGGTGAACTGAACTAATTCCTGAAATATATTCCATTGATAAATTTAGTAGTGGAAAAATACAGGCCTGCAGACACTGCTACTACAAGAGCTACGTCTTCAGACATCGCACTGAGCGAGACGAGATGCTCAAGAAATGACTGACACACGCATGGTTGAAAGATGCCACACAAATATTTGAAATAAATACATTAAAACACAATAGTGCTCTCTCTCCCTTCCTCTCTCGATCTCTCATACATATATATATGCACACAAACACACACGCATACACATATACATCCACGCACATGTTCATATAAATGGACTCACGCGTGTGTGAAAACAAATAGATATCAATAGATCAACAGATATATATATATATATATATATATATAGAGAGAGAGAGAGAGAGAGAGAGAGAAAGAGAGAGATGTATAGATAGATAGAAACATACTAATGAGTGTGTACATATACATGTTTGCATATATATATGTGTGTGTGTATGTGTGTGTGTGTGTGTGTGTGAATGAACAACAAGACTTTAGTCACAACTGAGTTATTATAAATAATATGATTTTACATACATACACGTATATGATACTATAAAGACGACGAATTTTAGTTTATTTGTCTCTTCATGTTCGATATTTTCCCAAACAGCTGTACCTTAATGACTGCAAATTTGTGTACAAGGGTAATTTGACCCGACGATTAACATCGGATTGGCGATCACTTACGATGGCCTCTAAAGCTCCTTATAGGATCTTCACTTAGTTTCATGGAATGGTAGAAGCAAGATTATTCAGGGATGAAGCACTAACCAAAACTGCCTCGGACAGTACTGAAATAAACTATACCACAAAAGCCAACCATTAAGACTACCTTATGATAGATATTCTATTAACCTATCCTGGGCATAAAGCGACAAAGGTAGAGCACTTATCGACAACCGAACTCATAAGCAGGGGTTTGCGAGACAGATTTACACAATATAGCACCACAGCGAGCGCCCAAGCTGGACCATAATACAATTTTAAAAAGACATGGAGAAAGTGATGGACCCCTGCAAGCATATATTCCAGGACACACAAGCTGAAACATCACATGGCACAAATGGAAAACGGCAACTATACCCATGGAGCAAATGAATGTACACATACATATATACATATTTGTATTAAATAAAAGGATAGATATGATCCGATAGAATGATTATAAATAGCGTTGTAATATATAGAAGCCCTCACTTGGGATGACCCCCACTATAACACAGCTAATGTAGCACTTGGCTTAGACAACTTAAATAGAATAAACAATTAAAGAAAATAGGGCTGCTGCAGGATTCAAACCTGTGACCAATATGAGAACTACATCAACATAGCGTTACTCTCACCATTGAGCTAAGCAGCCACCAGAAATTACAAAGGCCCAATTAACTTACATAACTGTCGCATTGAACGAAACGAATAGAACGAAAATAAATGAAATGAGAGTTTGAAGTGAAAACAGTTATTTAGATAAGGGTTTTAAACGGTAGAATTTTTGAAGTATCAAAAATGAAGGGGAACTTTTCCCCCTTCTGAAAAGTAATAAATAGAGGGAAAACTTTGCTCCCATTGGTAGGTCAAAAGAGAATTGAAGAGATTTTCCCCCTCTCAAGTGGTCAAAAGTGAAGGGATACTTATACACTGTTTAAGGAATCAAAAGAGTAGGGTCCCTTTCCCCCTTTAAGGTGTCAAAAATGACAGGAGATTTTTCCTTTCTTTAAGGGATCAGTATCAGTGGAAGATTCCCTCTTAAAGGGTCAAAAGTGAAAGGCGATATGTCTCTTTTTCTCAAAACTCTTATTTCGCCTCTTAGGATTAGAAGTGAAGGTAGCCATTATTTTTCACTTTGATTGGTCTGAGATGAAGGGGGGCATTTCTACTTAGTAATGGGTCAAAACTGAAGAGAATCTTTTTCTTGCATGCCCAGAAGTTCTGGTATTTTTTGTTCCACCTGAAATATTCTACTCGGCACAGACAGGTACTTCAGCTATTTGTATATGAAACTTTTTAAAGGTTTTACTTGTGGTGTTCTACTCACAATGCCAAAGTGGAACGTTAATTTCCGCTTAATATTGATGCCGTCTTGCTTTTTATGTTAATAAAATAATGGGAACCCCTTCTTCAAAGGGTCAAAAGTAAGCAGAGACTTTTTCTTAACAAAGGTTTTTCTTAGCGACCAAAATGGGTCAAAAGTGATAATGGATTTTCGCTTTTAAAGGATGAAGAGTGTAGGAAACTTTTCTCTTTTCAAAGAGGCAAAACAGACAGAGGACATTTTCTTCCCTTCGAGTGGTCAGTGGTAATTGGAAAATCCCCTGCTTTAGAGGGTAAAAAATGATGAGAGAGTACCACCACCACAACCACCATGCACACTCTTCAAGGGATCAGGAATGAAGACAAACCCTTTTCCTCAATAAAGAATCAGAAGTGAAGCCAGAGGTGTAACTGAAGGTGGGAGTGTTAGGGGGCAAACGTCCTCGAAGCCTCATGCAGGGACTCTTCGTATGCTTTATAAATGAAAGTTTGCCTATTGCATCTCTAATTATACTAATATACTAATATTATGCAATAGATACTCGCACTAATTGTTCGAGGAGGTCCTTGAAAGACCCAAGCCTTGTCAGTCCCCAAATCTATCGCAACACCCCAAGTGGAAGGAAATAATTTTATGTGCTGGAAAACTTTAGTCCTTATTCTACTCCTTAAATGTTTAACCCGGCGTGGACGGGTACTTCAGCTAGAATATATATGATCAAGTAAACGATAAAAATGACCACACGCTCATCCAGGCCGAAGCATTCATGTTCATATAAATATTCTTACGTATACTTCAAAACATTGGAAGCAAATACGAACAGGTACTGTAAATCACACACACACACACACACACACACACACACACATAGTGATGTCACTTGATTTAGAGCATATCGGTTTGAAAAAACAGATAACTCGGACTTATCTAATTCACGTACTTTCTAAACCATACATAGATTAAGGCACATACCTGCTCTTTCAATTGACATGCAATTTGATGGGAATGATCCAGGATTAATAATTTGGCAAAAATACTGCGAACAAATCGCTTAGGGACACTGCCTTAATTTACCATTAAAAAAAATCAAATGACAATCACGAATAAAATGAAACAAAGAAAAAAACCCACAAATAATGGCTAGTAATGTGGGCTATTCTTTTAAAAATACGCCAACAGGGCATTGAAGCAGATTGATTCTTTAAAGTTTCCGAAGAGATTTTCACCAACACTCTACAATATCAATATAGAGATCATTCGTGTTTGCAAGCTTATCGTGGGATGTTAGTAACGACTCTTTGCCTTAAGCTCTTGATGTGGTTGAAGTCCAGCGATCAGGCCAGCTGTCACAAAACCACGACCTGCATATATGATTTTAGGCGAATGGTAGCATAACCTTATCCAAGATTTTCATGTAAGACTCACAATCAATAATTTCACTCATTCCATACAACTGATCAAAACCGTTTCAAGATATATAATCGTATTAATATGATGTTGTATTATTCATCTACTCTTCTTGTATCAGCAAAGATAAAATTCGATAAGTCACTACATATTACTCCACATTGCTGTTCCAAGGTCCAGTCTTTAACTTCTTTGGCGAATTAAACGCATGTTCACATTTTCTTGAAAATGTGCGTTTATGTGCGGCCCACATGTCCAATAAACTAAAACTCCTTTCGGTGATAATCTATGGTAGTTACACCTATTTCAAAGCATATTTTCTGCTTTTATTGTATCGATAGCAGTCATTTTGCTATTGCTCACCGAAAGTCGGTGAATATACATATCGATTTGTATGGTGGTTTTCTCCAAATAGCAACAGGTTGTATTTTTACGACACAGTAAGATGCACTTTTCAAATGAATAATTTCCGAAGCGATTATCCTGTACGGCCATTTGAGCTATTGTACGATTTCCACTCCACTTTTGGGTGGGAAACGACGTTTTGGCCCATCGCAACTACCACAGTTCGAGTGGGAAAATAATATTGATAAAATGTTTCTTCTTATTATCGAAAGTCTATCTTGCATCAAACGTTAATTCCGAACGGTTTCTTCAAAGTCAGGGACGATGATGTTAATGACAAAATAATATTTAAACAGAAAGCAATATTTCGTGGAGTTGAGATTTGCCTACATATATACGTGACTTTAAAATCAAGCATGAACGCTGCCGGACATAAACTAAATGACCGATTTAGCATAAAATTATATTTTGAATTGAAACCCACCCAATTAAGAATTTAGGGGTATAAAACTTTTTTTACATAATAAGGAGTAAATGTTTAATTTTTCAACCTCCTAATTCCATTGTGAGGCTTGTTCACGTGACACATACAAATACGTAGCCGGCCAAGTAGAATCTTAAAAACTGAAGAAACCAAACCTATGTTGACAGGTTTGGTTGATGGTTTTGTATAAACAAGGTTCCCTGATTTACAGACATTTTAGTAGAAACAAAATACTGCATACTTTGTAGAAGCAAAATGCTGCATACTTGAGATTATAACTTTTTACCACTCTTTGCTTATTCTCGGACAAGGCCACCAGTTGCTTGCAGATATACTAGTGTATACTAGTACTGAGGAATTCGTATACTGTCATCTACATTAGCTTTAATACTTGTTCCCTTAAATAAAATCTTATGTATTGCATAATAATTTAATTGTCCAACTACGTGTAAAATCGTTGATACACATACGTGCATGTATGGGCTTGTTTCAACAAAATGTTTCTTAGATCATATATACTTGCATTGACTCATGTGCATTAGGAAAAAAATATATATGAGCTCTTCTATATATTGATACATACTGTAATTAGAGTACTACCCGTATTAACGTCCTGGTGCATGAAACCCCACGATACCCAAATCAAACCTTACATAGAAAAGTGTGTGACCTGGTGGACACTGCCAAATGTTGGTATACTTTACAAATACACTCATGCGTTTATTTAGGCTCATGGCGAGCCGAAATTTATGGTTCGGTCGGTTATTAACATAGTTCTACAAAGAAGCCAGGAAACGGTGCACGTGTGTGCGGTCAGACAGTGATGAAGCTGGTTCACAGGAGGTAGGGTTAGTGGGAAGTGGGGAGAGTTGTGGAGCTTGAGTTGTATTATTAAAAGTGCTGATAGAGAGAAACAGGCAAACTGTGATAGATAGATTGATAGATAGATAGATAGATAGATAGATAGATAGAAAGATAGATAGATAAAAACGAAAGATAGATATGTAGATAAATAGATAGAAGAACGAGAAGAGTGATATATGAGAGCTAGCAGACTGAGGTAGATGCGAGCGAAGTGATATAAAAGGATGCAGTCTGATCGAGATACAGATAGACGAAATAAATAGAATGAGGAGAGTAGTTATATGTCGCCTTCCTTCGAAACAGAGCTGAAGTACATAGATTCACTCATAGAAAACAGAAAGCTTTATTTATATAAGCAATGATAAGAAAGACAGTTCTGGTTAGTCACTCAAATCCGTGATCTATGTCTTTTGGCAGCATGTTGTGTTGGGGGTTAATCAATCAAAAAAATGGAACTAAGAGCGATCAATGAATAAGTTCTCTCACCTTTTGATGGGCCGTGATTACTACAAAAGTCCGAATCTAGAAGTAAAAAAAAAAATGTGTGAATGCAGCTGGACATGAGCGAATGATGATGATAATGGTCATCATCATCAATCTTTTAACGTCCGTCGTTGGATACAGACCTTCCCCAGGATCCGCAAGAATTCTCTATCATGGGCGTCGCGGGGCCAGTATTTTCTAAAGTTGTCTAGTTCATCTCTTCATCCTCTGTCGGCCTCAGTTTTGCATGTGACCTCTGGGGATCCATGTTGTGAGTCATGATGTCCATTGGTTGTCTGCCATTCTTGCAACATGGCCTGCCCATTACCATTTAATTTTATTAATAGATTCTATGATGTCTCAGATTCCTGTTTCCTTCCTGATATACAGTGTTGTCTTGTGATCTCTCCATGTGAGGTTGAGCATCATTGTCACATGTGCACGTTGCATGCGTCTCAGTTTGTGAGTCTGTCTCTTGGTTAGGTTCCACGTTTCAGCTCCATGAGTGACTACCGGGAGGATGCATTGGTTGTATACTCTTCTTCTTAGGATTATCGGGATCGTCTTGTTTTTGAAGGTTGAGCTTGCTCTGCCAAAGGCTTGTCATCCAAGGGTGATTCTTTGTTTGATTTCTTCTTCTTTTGTGGGTTTCAAAGAGATTCGTTGTCCTAGGTAGATCACTTTACCATAAACTTGAATTGCAGACTGAATCACCCACTAAAAACCTCCGTGTTATTGGGGGGGGGGGGTCAACAAACAAAAACAAAACGTTTGACAGTTCGAGTGACAGTTTTGGCTGTCGGTTTCTAAAAGAAACGATTTTGTAGCTTGTTTGTTTATTTTTATTTTTACTTTTTTGCTACAAATGATAAGAATATAAAAAACAGGAAATAAAAGAAATAAATAAGAGAAAAAAGGAGAAAGGTATTATACTGAAAGAAAGCAGAGAAAAACATGTATAAGATGAAAACAGCGCGACAAAGGTTAAGCAAGGAGGTGGGTTAGAAAAGATATGGAATGCCCCTAACATGGGTTGTTCTTTTCTCTTCAAGAGAACACATTCCTACAGCGTAATCTTAAGGATAAATTCGTAAACAATTACATTGAGCCGAACACCTAAAACTAAACAACCAGGCAGAGAGAAAGAGAGAGAGAGAGAGAGAGAGAGAGACTGAGAACGGAATTGTCGGAAAAATAGGAAAATGATATAGACGTTTAGTAGATCAAATAAATGACAGAGGAAAAAAACTCACTAACTTACTTACTTACTCATTCACTCACTCTCTCTCTCGTACACATAACCATATATATGTTTGCTTGGGTCTGCAAACAGAGATCTGGAAGAGTTTTCCACGTCTTCTCAAAGCTGTAGTCGGTGGGACCGGTAAATGAATAGCCGAAAGCCCCTTTCAAAGGGTTTGTTAAGTCTGACAGGAGTTTCATAATCCTGACAAGCCTGAGCTAGGTATGGGTTTCTGTGTATATATTTGCAAACACATTCCAACCGTAGATCTTTCACCAAAATCTATTAATTACTTTCGAATATTTCATTCAAACGTGCATAATCCTACGGAATGTTTTCAGCAATTCTGACCTTGACTCAAACTTGCTGAAGAACATCGTCAAGTCCTTGATACTTCGCAAAGCTTCGACTAACGCACAGCCACAATACTGAGCGTCAAGTATGGATCGAACTCACTAACAATGTCCAATGCGACTAGTCCGTTTGCCATCGCTCAACAAAAGACGCCCTTTCATCATCAACTTCTTTATCACGTTATTACCTTAGTGATCGTGTGTATAAGAAAAAGAATAGCAGTTTTTTTTCTTTTAAGCATGTATATACGAACACACGGCCTGTAAAATCTTTGCGAGCGACATAAATAGCAAGCACTAAGTGTAAGTGAAACATACTTACAGACATGAACACAAATAAATGCAACTCGCCGTTATTTCATATGATGCAAATAAATGTGTGTGTGTGTGTGTGTGTGTGTGTGTGTGTGTGTGTGTGTGTATGTGAGTAAGTGTCTTTGTGTGCGTGTAAGAGGGGAAGGGGGAAGGTGTACTTGTTTGGAAAATTATGTTACGTTATGCTACATTATTTGAGTTGGTGTGTGAACATACGTGCATCCAGTTTCCTTAAATGTTCTGCGTGTGTGTAGAATTATATGTATCTGTATGAATGTACGTGTACATAGAGACAGAGAGCGAGAGCGAGAGAGAGAGAGAGCAAGAAAGTTATTAAATTTTGCTTAATCTGGCACAACTACGTAAGGATGAAGATAGTGTTTCACCAATCTTTCGAATGTAATTAGTGTGTTTGCATCAAAAAATATTTGAAATCCTTTTTCTCAAGCTCCTCTACCAAGTCTGGAGATGATTTTGTCTTCCTACGGTAACATGAAGAATCCTCACCCAAATTTGGGGTGTAAAATCCACATTCCCCAACCAGAATTTGAACAAACGACCAACTCATTAGTAGGAGGCTGTTTTACTGGTTGGGCCAAATTGGTAAATCGCAAATATAAACGAAAGTTCATTATACAGATACGCATGGGCTTATTTCATTCAAATAAAAGAGTACTATTATATAAAAATAAATACGTGTATTTTAATATCTTTTTGTTTGTTATGAATACAATAAAAAAGTTGCATTGATCCTCTTCAGTCGGAATAGAAATTTATTTTATCGAGGATTGAACACTGTTTACTGGCTTCGGTTGTAAACATGCATTCACTTCCACCAACAAGCAGGCGTTAGATACGGATAAATATAGATAGTACGCGCATCTGTACGGTACAGTAATGTGCATATTTTGAAATATACCCAGACATACATGTAGACAAAAGATTGCACATACACATATGTAAGTGTATATGCACGCATATATGTAATGGAGCATTGACACACACACGAGAGTGAAGAAAGTGACAAAACGGAGATAAAACACCCGGTGTGCACTTAGGCACATTGAGAAGAGAAGGAAATGAGCGAACCAACACACGGACACACACAAAAAATGAGAGAGACAGAGAGAGACAGAGTAGACACCCATCCATGTGCGCACAAAGTGATCGCTCGTTCAGTCTGGACCAAGGCCAAAAAAGGAGTAGGGGTATCGTTGCGCCAATCTTTCGAGTGAGGATGGCGTACAGTTCTAAAAAATCAGCATTCGAAATCCTGGTCGGTGCTTGGGTTTGAGCACGTATCACAGCAATGAGACAGGACTTATATATATATATATATATATATATATATATATATATATATATATATATATATATATATATATATGGAGAGAGAGAGAGAGAGAGAGAGAGAGAGAGAAAGACAGACAGACAGACAGAGAGAAGGAGGGAAGAGAGCCAACTCATGAATACATGGATACGTAAAAGAGTATGCAAAGAGAGAAAGAGAAAAAGGAGGCACACATCTGCGTGCACGCACATGCACGTACATACATGTGTACACACACACACACACACACACACACACATACACACACACATATATATATATATATATATATATATATATATATATATATATATATATATATATATATATTGAGAGAGAGGGGGAATGCAGTAGGGGGATACGGAGAATAATTGAAAAAAAGAATCGATACACACACCTGCAAAAGCGCAATGAATAAATGTGTAGGTTAGCACACACAGAATAATCATACGCATACATTGACACAAGTGGTTGAAAGTCGACACATACATGTGTGCGCACACATCCACGCACACACAGAGAGACAAATGAGTTCAGAGAGAGAGGGGGGAGAGATGCAGCAAAGTGTAGTGTAAAAAGTTCACAAAAAAAAAAAAAGGATAGAAAGAGAGGGGTAGTGACAGTAGGAAGTAACACATACAAACGCTCCCATTACACTTGCCGACACATGCAGCCTTCTGAAGACCCGGCTCTTTACTCTAACTCAAAGCAGTAAGCGTACAAGAGAGACTAATGCAAGCAGACAATATAGACGGCTTTTTTCCCAGAGTGTTGGTGCATTTCTGCATAGCACTCTCGTGAATAAGAAGCAATAAAATTTTACTCCTCTTTCCGACGACTACTACCTCTACTGCAGAGTAGAGCTTTTCTTCAACGGCAAATACAATTATTATTACATCTAAGCAAGTAACACGGTCGTGTGCCAATACCTTCATTAACACTCTTTGACATATATTTGCTCAAATCCTTAACTAGATGAAGCACACACACACACACATGCATGCATCCGTGCGTGAGTACGCAAGCAAACGACTATTGATGAGTGGATCCGAATATTTCATGAGCATATACATATATAATGCACGCTGTTAAAAATGGGCCGGGAAGCTTAAGAGACGGGTTAGTGAAGCTGCTTATCATAACTCGATGCAATAGAAGTTTCACCCTAATTTTAAACAGGGTGTAAAATTCTCTCCTCTCTTATGAGCCTGTATGCGTTTTGTAGAATCAGTAGAATCCATGTTTATAATTCTCATTGTAAACATGTACACAAATACATTTCATATCTATTTGCATGTGTGTATGTGTTTCTGTACGCGTACACACACGCGCACACGTTAGTGTGTGGGTATCCGTCCATTTATGTGTGTGTGCATACTCGCTCGAGTGCGTGCTAACAATTAGTTTTTTTGATAGGATAAGATTATCTGATGGGTCAGTGAAGGGTTCAAACCTCTTGTAACTCCAGAGTCGCAAGTTAAACTGCTTTACATCGTCTAATCATACGATTATTGCTGAGGCGTAATAACATAATCAGTATCTATTTAGAGGAAATTATTTACTAAGCTTAGTTTGGTCTGACACAGGGACACATAAGTGAGTGTGGAATTATAAGTATTTAATTGAGATTAGCAATTTTTGATAGAGCAGTGAGCATAGAGCAGTAGCATCAGAAAGATTATGTTTGCAAATTATCAATATATCAAGGCAAGTAACAATGAGAATTACTTTTTGTTCCTAAATCAGCGGAAAATGTTTACTGTTTATAAAAAATAAAGCATGTTCATCGGACAATCTTAAAACATAAAATACGGAAAGAATCAATAGTTGGTATACAAAGTCTGGTTAAATTCGTCAACATTTCGGTGTTTTAATAATGTTCCGAGGGTGATGTGAATAAACATCAAAATATCAACAAAATTACTCACACCTTTGATTAATTGATGGCGTTTGATGTGACGAAAATCAATTACCGAAGGCATATTTTTTCATTTGAACACAACAATCAAAAACTAGATTTATTCGAATTTATAGTTTATAAAGGTACCGAAAGTTCGATACTCCCAATCAATATAATTAAAAGTAATTACAGAATTGTAAGTGTGTGTGTACGTCTGTGCATGTATATGTATGTGTATGTGTGTGAGTTTGTTTACTTCACTTATGTATTCGCGAAGCAAAACTTGCGCCAGTGTTCGGTGCATCTAAGTCTAAATCTAAGCAAAAAAAAAAACAAAAAAAAAAAATAAATTGTTGAATGCTGATCTTCTAAGCAATATGGTCCTCCATACCTATCATGTGATCCTTTGTCAGACCGAGCAAGGCTTAGTAAATATTAATATGAAATACAAACATTCGACGTTGGAATGGGACATTAAATCGAAAAAGGAATTCCCCACCATGACGGTGCGTGTTCCTTTAAATACAGGCGAATTTACCCTTTTGTAAATATGCCGAAGAAGTAGTCATCGTTTTGGTCTCCCAAGTTATCATTTTCAAATTCGAGTCTCAATGGATGCCCCATAAATATGGCTCCGTATCGACATCAGTTAGGTTGAACTAATATCTAATTTGTTATTTCGATTGAAATTCATAAATCCTAGGAATAGATCCATTTTGCTTTATAACCAGGATGTCAGTGGGATGCCATGCTGAGCTCTTATCTTTCATAGCAATGCGGAGTTACCTGGTTGATGGTGTCCATCTCGGTACTATGGCATTTGCCTACTGGACAACTAGATATCGGACATTTGTGTAGCGGTCATTTCAGTGACTGGACATTTGTATCTCGGTATTCTTTCGTCCCTAACATTTGCCCACCAATGAAGGTAAATATTATATCCAAAGGAAAATGGAAAAAAAATGTTAGGTTTTCGGCTTCGACTGATCATAAAAACCTAATCATATTGTTCATTTTTTTAAATACCGTTATTTTTTTTAATATTCATATAGAAATACTGATCATTTTTCGTTGAAGAATTTTTTTCCCATTTGAGGAAAGATATTAATTTCAAAATCAAATGAATCAATTAGAATAAAACAAATGTTATTATTGTGCTTGAAAACAGATAGTGCAAAAAGCCGTAGCAATGTGAATAAAAAGACAGGAATAAAGTTGTGACAACTGAATAACTCAAAATTAAGATAAAGGTGAATAGCAATATAATAAAATTAATAGTAATGATTGCTTAAAGCATTGCCATACAGCAGCACATCCCCTAAATATGAATTTATTGAAAATACTACTGCAACAAAAGTCAACATGTTTATGAGGCGCGTACGAGCTACTCCTCGTTTGCCCACAAATATAACATCAGGTAAATATTATAGATCTCCACGCAGAATTACGCAAATGACCGGGACAAAACAATACCGGCACACAAATGTCCAAGTATCTAGTTGTCCAGTGTGCAATCGATCTGTCAACTCCCATCTCGTTTCCAGGTTGTACTAGGGAGGATTTCTAATCTGATTGGGCTCTCTTCGTTGACTATCGAGGTATGTCAGTGCCGAAATCCTGGTTAAATGACGAAGCACAGGGAGAGTTTGATCTATGCCTTTTCCCCAATGCATTAATGCGAACTGAACACAAATAGCATCAGTCAGAAGTAGAACTCAACTCTCTGATTCTATTTTCCCTCCTTCAATGAAGGCAAGAAGAATATTTAACATTATTGTTAAGGTGATTGTTTTAAAAAACCATATTAAATTCTTGCCACAAGAATTTAACTGCACAGCAACAAAATCATACTTAATGATTCGTGGATATCATCATTGAGCTTAGATCTTATATTGCTAGGTACTCGAATTTACATTTTATATTGGCTTTGTACATTGAAATACGATAATTTCATAAGCACTACGGGGTGAAACGGAGGTTAGCACGCTAGTATCACAGGCCAGTACTACTGAGATGAGTTCGGTTCTAATCAGTAGCCTTGCGCCTGACTAAGTCTTTCTAATTAGTTTAGCATCTATCGATACATAGATTATACTGGCGCTGAATGCGAAATAAAAGCTTTATTCACCCCCTGAACTAGATCCAACCATATGTATATCATCAGGAATGGTTAAGAATCACCCTTTTTGCAAGCAAGGCACACATAATATCATGGTTTTTTACTCCCACAGATATTCTTCAAGAACAAACTTTATATTCATACAAGTCTTGTTAGTCTCTCGATAGAAATCATCACATGACCAACGTCTTTTGGCAGCATGCCGTGGTGGGGGTGATCGATTAAAAAATTGAAGAAATGGGTGATCAATGGACAAGTTACCTCACTGGCTTTTTGTTGGGTAATGATCACTAAAAAAGTCATAATTTTCGAAACACAAATGTGAATGCTGCTGGACACGAACTGAGGGAGGAACTTTCATTTCAAATCGAACCCCTAGTAAAACCTGTTTAAGGGGGCGGGGTTAAAAAAAACAACGTTTTTTTTCTTGACATAATAAGAATTAAATGTTGAAAATGACACTCTTTGGCTTGACGCGGCCTGGGCCCATGATACATGGTCAGCCAACTTGTAAACTAGAGAAACCAATTTTGACAGTTTGGATTACAGTTTCAATTGGTAATTTCATGTGTTAACAATAGCTCAACCATAGACACCCTGCATTCATCTGATATTGACCCAAGTACTGACGCTTGTTTATATGCAAACATAGTATATATATATATATATATATATATATATATATGCGTAGAGTGAGTGCCTACCTCATACGTGCCTCAGTATTTCAGTATGATACCAAAGTTGGGCTTAATATCTCGCAATCATGCACACACGTATATGAACACAGAAATGCTCGATAAATAAGCATCGAAAATGTTTGAGGTCACTGACCTGTAAACACCAGATATGCACACTTTTTCTGTAAATACGTAACTGTGGCTGCATGGACATTACCCATTTTAACTGAATCGCATTATATCTCTTACATTGTGCGTGCGCATGCGTGTGTGTGTGTGTCTGTGCATGCCTGCAGGCGTGTGCATGCGTGCATGCGTGCGTGCGTGCATGCGTGTGTGTAAAAACAGATGAATCTATCTTCAGTCTCTTCCCCAAAAGCACACAGCCACATGAACGAGTGCGAGTGGTATGTGTGCTGTTTGTAATATGCGATTACGCTTATGAGTGCATGAACAACATTTTGTGCCGACATATCTGGGATGGATGAGTACATGTAGATAAGTATGTGCATAGGCGTACGTACCACCACCCCTAAATGCAGGCAAAACAGTCTAAAATTTCGATGAAGAGTTCCCATACGCCTATGAGTGCGTGTGCAAGAATGAAATGTGCGCAAATGTGCGTCTGAGTGTGTATGTGTGTCGATCAGTCTGACCGTAGAAGACAGACTAATAGATATGCAGGAAGCTATTTTTCTTTTATACCACAGAAAATGACCTAAGCTTGGCTCAGTCTGGCACAAGACCATGCCAAGATCGAACTCACTTTACTAGAAGGCTAGCTTTAACCAATGCTCCACGATGTCAGACGCCCCCTTTCTGATCTTTTGTATAGTAAGTAATTGTGCATGTGTGAATGAATCAATACGTCCGTAACATCAGCTTCGGTCATGGACCGACGCACGATACTACATTGCCTTCATGTAGGGGCCACACGTCTCTGTATATACATAGCTGTTTGAATAATATTAAACTGCCTATGTAATTATAGATGCACGCGGGAAATGTATAGATATTTTCTTTTGAATCTGTATGTGTGTGCATGTGTGCGCGCCCATAAAATGCCACTCAGCACCGGAGAATGGCGCAACGTCTACTATTTTTGCTCACGAATTATGAATTTTCCCTTTTCCAGGCGTATTCTTGTTTGTGCAGTACTTCACACAGACAGCACAGGGACAGAGGCGTTAGTGAAGAAGTAGGGGTGATGGGCCCAAATTAGAAGGGGCCCGAAAAAGCTACATGAATAGTAGTTCAGCTACTGCATTTCTATCAACATTATACAATAACAAATCTCATAAAATGTCGGAGAAAAGGCCTCAAGGAGGTAAAGCCTCCCCCATTAGGCCCCCAAATCTCCAGCGACGCCTCTGCATAGGAGCGTGTGTTTGTACACATATATACGCATGATGTACACACACAGACATTTCATACCTAGTTGCTGGTATACTCGCTCATTTACGCATATGCACTAGAGTTGGGAGCACAGATATTTGCATATACATATATATACCTGCAGAGGAGCACACACATTTACACACATATGCAATAGAAGTAACAAATACATATATGCATACGCAGATACATGCACGCACATATTATGTACCGGAAAAACATGAAACATGCAACCATATACGCCTATTATTCTAGATGTCATGAAACACACACGCATACACATACATAAAAATGTGTCAATTTCTAAGCGGATACACTAAATGCATTATGTAAATGATTTATGGTGAATATATACCAACTTACATGTAATATGCTGGCTTCCACAAGCCGCACAAAAAAATCTGTTTTCTACCAGAAATTCGCGCGCGCACACACACACACACACACACACACACACACACACACACACACACTCTCGACTGACATGGGGTGTGATATGCTTTTTGTTCAAGAACACAGGCACATTAATCATATTTTGTTTAAACTGCGGTTAGTCCCTTGATTTGAGCAGGAAGACCACTACATACAATTATTTGCTCATATCTCATGATATACACTTATCAACACGAATATGTAATGACTATAGATAATCATGCATACACACACACGAACATACACAAACATGGATTTATATTCCCGAATCGGGGAAAAGAGTAAAATTTCCGGCCGAACCGGGTAGATCTACCCCCTTAATCAAAGAGTTTCCATACGGCGTACGCTCATGCACTGGTACCAATATAGATTTTAAAGTTTCCTCCAGTGAAGACGACAAAGATACAAATATAATGCGGGACGCAGAAAAAATCTAGTTAGATTGCAGTTTCGCATACATTTACAGTTTGACGTACATGAATCAGTGAATGTTTCACACGTATGCGAACGCACAGTAAGCTCTTACTCGCTGTTCCATTTTTGGCAGCATTTAAAGCTAGTGTAATGGAATAGCTATTCGCACGCGTGTGCGCTCACGCACGCACACATAAGCACCCACACAAATATATCGTTTCTTCTACCAAAACAATTTCGCGTGGATCTAATCTTTAAACATACATGCACGCATATACTCGATCTATAAGCTACCAATATCATTAGTTTTATGATCAACTTACAAATTGTCATACACATGGATATAGATATTTTGTAAGCTTAGCTTTGTCAGGCATAGTGCTGCATACGTGTGAGACACAACCAAACAAACCTTTTCATGTGAAGAACAAATTAATCGACTCCATTTAAAATGGCAACAAAAACGTCATACTTGCCATCCCATAACAAAATGTTCACTTGACATTCTTTCAAAAACAAACACAGGCTATCATACACATGCACGTACACACCCACACTTGTATGCACGTATAGGACTGGTACATACACAAAGGCGGATACAGGATTTTGAGCAGGGGGGTTCCTTTTTTTTGCTATGTTTTCAGAGTTGATTTATCATTACTTAAAATCATTAGTTTTTTCAACTCCTGAAAGTACTCTAAGCAGATTTTTAAAAAAATATACTGGGGGGGCGAACCCAGTTGACCAACCCCTGGATCCACAACTAATACGTGTGATAACATTTTCTTCTCACACTAATACCCCGAATACTGAGTCAAACAAGCACAAATCCACATTCGCGCGTGTGCACACACACGTACATGCACTGATATATACACATGCGCATACAGAAACATTCTTTATACCAAACAAAAACATTGGCTCTGATAGAGAAGCTGACTGAATAGTCCGCTTGGATAGATTGTTTAAAAAAATTACACTCAAGAAAATCTGTGCCATTAGTACTCATAAAAAACACACCCATGTTGTATTCTCTTTCCGTCATACGCATACGTTACACATACCAAGCACACACACTCACATATCCACATTTGTTGGGACGAAGATACGTATAGACGTATAGAAACATCTATTGACCCAGTCTGATCCAGTTAGTCGTGCGTACACACACACTCAGCCTAGAAACGAGAATGAGAAGCCGTATGTACAAGAAAGATAGAATTTGAGAGGAAAGGCGAGAGTATTGGTTAAAAAGTCATTGAAAATAGGAATGAGTAAGAAAGAAAGAATAAATAAATAAAAGTAGAGAAATAACAAGGGTTGAGACGGAGTGAGAGACAAAAGTGTGTGTGTGTGAGAGAGAGAGAGAGAGCGAGAGAGAGAGAGAGGGGGAGGGATAGAGATAGATAGAGAAAGAGAAGGGGTGAGGAGAAGAGATTTAGTGAATCAGCCGGATGAAAACTTAATGAATGGAGCGGCCAGTGGCGCGCACCTCAACATGGAAGGAATTATGGGAGTGGATGAAGCAATAATAATAATAAAGAAGAAGAAAAAAGGCCAAGCTGAAAGAGTGATGTTTAGCTGAGGAGATTGAGAAGAAAAAGGAAGCATGTGTGTTGGCTTGAGTTAGGGGACAAGAGGGGCATTTAACACCACCTTCCCCGGATCAGGCCTTCTCACCTTGCAGAGGGGGAGGGGAGTTGAAAGTTGGGACCCTATAGATAATCGTGCTGTACTATTGTTTTATGCATTTCCAACTTGATGTACCGATAGAAAAGATGGTATTATTCTTTGTTGATAAGAGAGTTGCCGCAAAGAAACATAGACCGAATATATCCTTTTGCACCCCCCCCCCACTTGGTAAAATGGCAGCGGACGCCCAAAGGAAGATAGGAAGCAAAATTGTTAGGACGGACGAATATAGTAAGATGGAACGATTGAAGAGAAGAATGGAGAATTGCGCATAGTGTTAAAAATTGCCGCGGCAAGAGGGGCTCGGGGGCACGACTTGTACCCACTTCTCATATCCAATGTAGGCTATATGGAAAAAAAAAGAAAAGAAATCTACAGTGGTTTACAATGCCCAGAACACGTTCACCGGCTCATCCCTGACGAACCCCTCTGTGATCCCCAAGTATAAATTCTTGATCCAGTCTTACCGTATACCTCGTTCTCAGAACTCACTTTGAAAGAGAGAGAGAGACAGACAGACAGAGACAGAGACAGAGAGAGGGGGGAAGTGGTGATCTGCAAATGCGAAAGGAAAGCGGGATGGATAACATTTCTTGAAGAAATGGAGAATAAAAAAAAACAAACAAAGAAATTCAACTATAAGAAAAAAAGAAGAAAAAACACGAGAACAGTGGCAGAAAGTGAGGAAAAACTCCAATAGAAATGCAACAAAGTAGGGGGAGGTGATAAAAAAGCAAGAACAAAATAAAGGTGGAGAATGATGTACCCTCACACCGCAACTGCTGTCCCATTCCAAAAGCGATTATTCGTAGTCCGCTCTTTTCTCCTTTTCGTCCTTATAGCCCTTTTTTACTTTTCTTCCTTTCTTTGAGTCATTCTATTTTTTTCCTCGAGGGTAAAACAAAAGAAACTGATGAAAAACAAAATAAAGCTAAAAGCAATACCAGAAAAAGAGCATGCCCCAGTTGTCAGTCGGTCTGCATGGGTGTGAAGCACTTCACACACATAATGGCCAACTTTTATTCCACTATTTACAGTAATAATTCTAATGAATCTTTCAAAGAGAAAAAGATCTATATTTGGGGTGCCTTCATTTTGGGGCGTTGCATATTTGTGGGACGCTCACGAACACAGATTAATCTTTCTGTCTTGATGCTATTATTATTGTTGTGGATATGCAACTGTTTACGTCTCCGGTATAACTACCGTGAGAGAGAGAGAGAGAGAGAGAGAGAGAGAGAGAGAGAGAGAGAGAGAGAGAGAGAGAGAGAGAGAGGGGGGGGTAGTTGTATGGCTTTAGCTTTGTAAATGTTGTTAATAAACATTGATGCAGAACTACATAAGAATACACCTACAGAACGAGATTAACTCACACATATCGATACATCAATACATACATTTGTCCACATACGACTCGGGCAACCAGATGCGTTCAATAAATCCATTACAAATGCTTCTCAGCATAACTAAAACGATATTTATGTGTATACGTTATCTATCTATCTATCTATCTATCTATCCATCTTTCTATATATACACGTGTGCATGCGCATGTGTTTAACGCTTACACGCATATATTATCGCATAAAATATATACGTCTTCATGTTTTCAGCGTACGCACACACACACACATACGCGCACACACACACACACACACACACATACACACACACACACACACACAGAAAAAAACACACAAAACGCTTTTTAACGTATGTGGGAAAATGTCTAAGAAATGATATTACTTGACAACACAATCATACAACCACTTCTCGTTTAGTACAGGACCGAAACTTCAAGTTACCGCTGTAGAGGCCTCATACTTCACGCGCATCATTTTAACCAGTGTTGCCAACTATGGTTTGTTATTTATAACTAAAACTGTTTTTTAAAATGGGTAAAAATCGGTTAAAGTATTTTGATGTTATATATATATATATATTTATATATATATCAGAAAGTACTGGCTCCGCGACGCCCATGATAGAGAAGTGTGGCGAATCCTGGGGAAGGTCCATGTCCAACGACGGACGTTATGATAAGACTGATGATGATGATATATATATATATATATATATATATATATATATATATATATATATATATATATATATATATATATATCACAATCCAAACCAGGAATGCAGTATGATATAGTATGTACAATATCCGGGTTTATTGTATGAAATGCACCGTACATTGAACATATATATATATATATATATATATATATATATATATATATATATATATATATATATATATATATATATATATATATATATATATATATATATACCCGCATTCTAAGTCCATTTATCGAATGGAGAAACTGTATACTATGAGTCCAGATCAATAAAAATTTAACATTTCCTCCTATTGAATTCATTATGTTTAATCGGCTATCGTAATTTTTTATTGGTTAAATTGGAAATAAACCAGCTAGATCTAACCCAAAGGGCTAATTTGGCAAACCCAGTTATAACCCACCAAGAACAAATGGCACATTCGGGTGATCAACTCTTTGTACAGCATTCATTTGGTTTAATTTGTTCTTGTTGCACTTATTTTCCTTTTTTTTAGCGAAATAAAGGAATTTTATCAACTCAGTTTTAAAATCACTGACCGAGTGTCAAAAACTAAAACTCTCGTAGTTATACTACACTTATTTAAAAGTCCTAAAAATATTGCACACAAACACCAGAAGGCGTTGATTCGTAAGTACGTACATACATGCAAACACACGGATTTGTGTATATGGACAAGACCATATTACATAGATATAAGCATGTAAACACAAACAGAAGAAGAACATATGATCCCAAAAGTTTTACGTCCAAGAAAAAAAAGCTCAGTTGTACAGATAACAAATGCATACGTGAATATTCGAATACACGTATAAAAGCTCATTCCTACAAAAGTATGCACTCATACACGCGTATACACATACATTTGAAAAAATATGCTTTCGGTTTTATACACTTGATTAACCACAAATGTTATCTGGAGTTGATTCTGTTAATATTTCTATGCTTATTCATTCCATTCTCTGTACAATATCTAATATAGACCCCGTTATAAAACGCCCGTCCTGGCTCGGTTTGCATTATAATGCAGGTGGATAGTGGACACAAAATATTCATCTAGCTCCCAAATAGTTAGATTTGGCTTCAGAATAGCTACGTTTTAACGTAGTTCGGCTGTGCTGAGACCCATAGCACCCGTGTTATGCCAAGGATACCAGCACTGATTACCTAAAGGAGGCATGTTTTCAATGTTGTCTTTATAATTCATGCTAAACTGATGATTAGTGGTGTTTTATTTGTATAGAAATAATATTTCTACAGGCGCGTACCTTAGAGCGCCTACAGCAGAGCTAATCCTTTCAAACCATTGCAAGTGTAGTGAGTTCAAACCTTGCTAGCTGTACTCCTGATGTGACTTCGCGTCAGACTAAGTTAAACTTACTAAATACCTATATCTTCAGACTATAGACACGCCCTCAGCGGGATCAGTCAAACATGAATGCACACATAAATATATACACGTGTTATACTCATGTATATATTTATACACAGTTGCGTACACACATGAAAACAACGATATGCATACGTTTCACCCCGCCTTAAAATAAATGTGGCCGCACACACAGACAGAAATGTATGTAATTCAAAACCATGCTCAGACACGCAGCGTCAAGTGTACTCACATGGATTTCTGTCACATAAAGAAGTCAGTCGCGTCAATCGAATTAATTTAATTAGTTTATCATAAATGGACGAAGAGAAAGCTTTTGTTTTGAAAATATGCGTGAATCACAAATAATTCGATCAATCGATTTCGACTCGTTCAGTTGTGGTTCTGCTATTCACTTATAGGCGCACACAAACACACTAAAGAGATTTCATTTACAGCCTTTCCTTTAAAAAATACATTGGATAAACAGATTTTGTTGTCAGTCAGTGAATTTTCATCACGTAAATATCACACAATATTTTGCACAACACCAATACTTTCCCGATGCCACAAATTATGAATCCAAGTCTCTCTCTAGCTATCTCTGTTCCGATCTAGCTCTCTATCTAGCCAGAGAACTTCTCAACCCTAGCAAAAGACTACAATTATGATGTCCCAGATTCAATTCCATTGAGTTTGAAGTACTTGATGAATCTGTTTATACTCGACGAAGGATTAAAAGCATACTAAGCCAACTGACAATAGAAAAAGATCACGCATTTAATCTAAATTAACATTGTCAATGTTTGCCATTGATAGCTTGTTGATATATCTGTAGATCTCTTTGATGTGTGCGAAAGTTTCTAGTGAAAAAACTGTTTTCAATTGTATATTCAATCTTCAGATTTCAAAAGAGATCTGGGAACATATGCACATCCCTGAAATTAAGCTAATATAATACTAGTTTGAATGTTGAAGGATTTACGTATTTCTCAACGGATTCAGTGGCCGGTGTTCTAACCCAGTTATACAGCCAAGATTTCGAATGCGGAATCTCAAGTGGACAAACATTTTCCACCCAGAAGATTAACGCAATAATTCCAATTTCTTATAGTTGGCCCTGTGCTAAACGGATTAAGATGAAATTATACATGAAATCATCAGTGTGCATGTAATGCAGTTAAATGGTCGTATTCCGGATTAGTGAGATCAGTCCACACGTCCATGAAACCGATATATATATATATATATATATATATATATATATATATATATATATATATATATATATATATATGGTTATTGGATGGATAGGTTATATCCGACATAATGATGGAAGTTTTCATAAACACTGAGGATAACACAGATTGGATGAATAGGTATTTATTCAGGGACATTTCGTAAGGAGTGACCCCACATCATCAGCGAGATGGAGAAATTAAGAGAAAATGAACAGAGCTGGAGTTTTCTGTAAGTGAATGGGTTGGGGGTGTTTGGGGGTCGTCTGAAAATGGATAGCCGAACCTTGTGTTTGAGTGAGAGATCATATTTGTCATTATGCTATCTATGTTGGATGAGGGATAGGCACTTGCGTAAGGGTGTGGTAAATGTTGGTTTTTGTTACTCCCTTCGAAACGTCCATGAATAAATACCTATTCAGTCAATCTGCGTTCTCCTCATTAGCTATAGAATCTGTAACTATATATATATATATATATATATATACAATTGGAAGAGAGGCTAAGAAAACGTTTTGGGTGATTTCTCTCACAAATTTTTAGTATACATTGCTCTGTGTATGATTAATAGATTGAGCACTTAAAAAAATTGAATGAAAATAATTGAATTAAATTCAGATTAGATTCAACCGCCCAACTTTTTTTCATCAAACTTTATCAAAATTATTTTCAAATAAAGTAGTATTTTTGTTATCATATATAAATATATGAGTGTGTGTGTGTGCGCTCATGTGTGTGTATACGTGTGTGTGTGTATGTAGGTGTGTGTGTGTCTATAGACCACGTAATATCGAAATATTGGCTCAGCATCAAGTATTGAACACCATTGGAATAATCAAATCCCCAAAAATATAGATTTACTATATATGGTTTCTAATCTTCTAATTACACACACACACACACACACACACACACACACACACACACATTATGTGTTTGTGTTGTAGATGTGGAGTGATCTGACAGATAATGTTGTTAGAGTAGAGCTTAAGATATGATGACGTAAAGGATTCGCTACACAAACACGTTTATTTTTCTGTCCTGTTTTAGCTTCTTCAGGCGAATGATCTGGTTCATATCAGATCTCTATTGAGGATATGGAGGCAGGGTCTATTTTTCAAGGTTGTGGGACCTTCCTTTCATTCTATTACTATATCTTTTCTTTCACTCCTTTTTTTCTTTGTTTAGTGGTTGGTCATTGAAAAAAACCTACTTTTCTTATTAATTACATATATTGACACAAGATCTAATCATCCAAACAAAATCATTAAAAAATCAATGGAAACTGGGTTAAAATATAATTCTTCGGCAAACCATATATCATCATTTACAAACAAATAATACAGAAGAAGTGCATCACTGTCGACATATCATTGGAGACTAATCGATAGCAACCTCAAACCCACAATAAAATGGGAAATATTAAAACAAAAATACATATGCCAGAATAGTGAAATTCCATGTCACCCATACCTGAATTAGAAATCCTCTCTTTTTCCAATGAAACAAAGGGAAAAAAACAACAGAATTATTAAGCAGAAAAAATGAAGAAGCGTTAAAATGCCGGCATCGCTCTAAATTTCTATTAAAAACATAATCTAACACCCCACAGATAGATATACAAAAAATCAACAACCATTGCTATCTTATTCCCCTCGTTATTGCAGCTAACATTATTATTATTTAATACCTCCGGCCACTTTGAAGAAGAACCCAATCATCGTGATTATCTTAGACATGTAGAAACAGACCAATCCCAGAATAATTAAAATAACCACTAAGGTCATGCAAAAGTGAATCCTAACACTGGAAAATAGATTTAAGTGAGAATAATATATCCTCAGAGAGGAAACATACGACGAAGGGATGATAGTTTTACAACATACTGATAAAGAAAATGCTTAGGCATTATCCTGCTGATTCAGCATTCATAACTACCAATAGGCACAGTATTTCCACTAAATAAAACAGAAAAACATAACAAGCGATAACCATCCACTAAAGAAAAAGAAAAATGAAAAAGAAAAAGAAAAGATTTATAAATAGAATACGAAGAATCCTACAATCTAGAAAAATAGACCCCCTACAAAAAAAACCCACTCTAAATAGGGATCTAAATGAAGTGAATTATTAGCCTGATGAAGCCAAGCGTGTTTAGTGTAGCAATTTCTTTTCTTGATCATAATATATATACATATATATATATATATATATATCAAGAAATTAATGTATGTGATCTGACTGAATGATTATCAATTGCGTTGTATTAGGATACACTTCACGAAGGTTTCTCATTGCTTACATAGCTGCAGTACCCTTTTGAGATTCATACAGCAAACAATCATAAGTATGTTGCTCTTTAAAGTATCTATCATCCGTAGGTTTGAACTTTACTGTGCACTATAAATGATGCTGCATTGAAGAAATGATGAACTAAATTTCGTTTCGTACCATTTATCCCCGGTCTTTACCTTGGTTTGTTCGCTGAAAATTTACAGCAGTGAAATTCAAGAATACATCCCGAATACGAAAATACATAATTATTTCTCGAACACTCTAATATTTGAGTGCGTGTGTGCGTGTGTGTGTGATCGATTTGATGATCCAGAATTATCATTTTTTTTTACTAATTGCTAATGCATAATTATTGAGAGAGAAATAAAACTTTCTAAAGCTTTCATAATTGTCTTCTTGTATGTCTTCCATAGATTCAGGATAGTCGTTAAACTTGCATCGACATTAGCAATAGCACATTTTAAGCCTCTCTTGAGAACGTGAAGAATGAATGTTATACTGACTTTGGCAGGAAAAGTCTCAATCTGAAACCAGTATTCGTAAAATGTCAGCCATGGACATCTGGGGATCGGGCACGGGGCAATCCCCTCTCCTAGGTTAGGCCTTTTCACCAGGGGCTTTGGAAGTTGAAACCTAACAGTCAATCAACGATAATGACGCAGTACATTTGTTTTATGTAATCCTAAATTGATTTTCTCATGTAAAAAGGCTATTATCATTCACTAGTGCCCAATCAGTCGTGTCCCCCGGGGTCAGATCCTGCATCTCCGTCAACAGTCAAGTGCACTATCTAACATCTGGATCATACAGCAGGTCGTACTTGCTTACACTACAAATGGCGAGTAGAATGCCTTACTTAAAACAGGATATACTTCGATTATACCCCCATCCTCCGCCCGCCGGAAATATGCCGTTCATGCCGCAAGCGAGAATTAGGAATGAGAAATTACCTTTACCAAAACTCAGATCCCATGGTCAGCAAATCTATTTACCACCGAACCATTACCACAAGTGCATAGATTTTGATATTGTCTACGCACTCCATCATACGAAGTGATATTTGGGGACCTAAGGTGGTGGTGGTAGTAGTGGGCCTCAAGCCCCGCGACTCATCATGCTGCATATTTCGCTACCACATCCCGACCGATCGACCGACCAACTATCCGACAGCGAACAACGAGGCCAAGTACTCACTAGGCGGACGATAGGCATAAAATGTTTATATCTTGTTGCTATGTATACACAGACGGGACAGATAAACCTCGAATATAGATAGGTGCTGATAACACAAGGGAAGTGCGCGTGAGCTGTCCTATACGCAATATTCACGCTGAAATAGTAAATACGTATCTATACATGTATGTTCAAGAATACATTCACATTCAAGAATACATTCGCCTATAAGCCTACATCCGTGAGTTGTGAAAATGGAAAAGCAAACAAACAGAAACGCAAGCGTGTAATGATATAGAAAAGGTTATAAAGGGGGTCGCCTCCACACACATGAGGTTAACAGCGCTTAGTTTAGAGTGGCACACCCAGTTAAGTGCGAACTCACCACATTAGTAATGGTCTGCAACTTATTAGGATAGCATATACATGCAAATATACTTGTTTATACTTCGTCAGTATTGCTTGATAATACTGTTTGTATACGGTATTTTTGTAAACTAACTTGTGTATTCAAATATACATAACACGCGTGTAAGCTCGCGAGGCGTATGGGAACCCTTTCGTTAGGGGGTGGAGGCAGAGGGCTTAATTTGCCTGAATTTTACACTAATTTCATCCGCAGATAGAGGGGCAATCGCCCCCTGCCACTAGTTTCTATGCCTATAAGGTGTGTGTGTGTGAGTGCGCGCGCGCGCGTGTGTGTGTGTGTGTGTGTCTGTCTGTCTGTCTGTCTCTGAGGGAGGGATAGAGAAAGTATACGCGCATCCACGCGTGTGATAATATGAGAAAAAAACAGTAAGGAAACAGTGGGTGGAAAGTTCAGGATGTGACTGGCATAAACAAAATGGAGAATGTATGTATGTGTGTATGTATGAGTGCATGCATGTATGAGTAAGAGAGGAAGATGGGGCGAGGAGGAGAGTTGAATAGATAAGAAAATGTGAAAGAACTTGAGAAGATCGAGCAAAATTTCTGCGAGTACTTATAGATCCATAAAAAGCGTATCAGCTTAGCCACCATCTCTGTTCAATAGAGAATGTGAATAGAAAGAATAACGATGAAAATATTTTTTACGCAATCCTGAAGTTCACACGCACCAAGTCAATCCTCCAAATAACACGTATAGATTTACAACTCTCTCTCTTAGTTTGCATGTGTTCGTGTGTCCGTGTTCATTCGCTGGTGTGTGTTCATAGTTCTATGTTGTGAATGTGTAAGTATTGTAAACAAAAATGGGTGTGCGTCGACAGCGAATCGTGTGTGGTGGGTGGGTGAGAAAGATTAAATGTGCACTCAGGTGAATAGAGGAAATATATCGTCATGTTCACCCATGTACACACACACACACACACACACACATACCTATATGTGTGTGTGTGTGTTTTGAAGATAATGATGTGAGGTTGTGTTCATAATGAGAAGCATGAAACCAATATGTGGTGAGGATTTCATTAGTATTATTCCGTAGGTATTATATATATATCTGTGTGTGTATGTGTGTGTGTTGTATGGATGTGAGGTGACCGACAGAATGTCGATAAAATGAAAATTGGGAGGGGAAGAAGACCTAATAGCGATATATATATATATATATATATATATATATATATATATATATATATATATATATATATATATATATATATATATATATATATACACGTGAGTGTGTATGTGTGTACATATATGTATATAGAGAGAAAGAGAGATATACATTAAACAGCTTTGTTCAATCTTTTTTTTGACATTTCCCTCCTTCAACCCATTTGTACATACGAAAGCTTCGTGGATTCATTTTTGTGTACGTGTGCGATGTTCATATATTCATTGTATACAGTCAGTACGTGTAGGTGTATATAAACTGATAAAGTTTATATAAATACATGCAAGTTTGCGTGTGCGCACGCATACGAAGTTAATAATTCAAGTTCTCAACATGAAACAGTGGATTACTAAATGCTTAATTCGATCTTTATGATTAAAAAAGTAAAAATAAAATCCTCCTTTCTGTTACAGGATGATGAATTGCTCAATGGACCACAGACAATAGTGAAGAAGCGGATGGTCAAGAAATCCAAGGTTCCGTTTTAGACAACTTTCATCTCAGCAACAACGCAGGACATACTCCAACGGCTTCAAGGCGGTTGGAACACAGTACGAGCGGTATTAGAAACTCAGGTTTATTTCTCCGCCTTTCGGAAGATATTCTCCCTGGAATACTTCACTTTTCCTATCTTAAATATATCGAAGCTAATCATCTAAAACCAGCACGTGCGCATGTATTCATGTTTATGTGCATGTATTCGCACACAACATAGTGATAATGCCAGTCTAGGAAATCAAATGCATAAAAATACATATGCTGGGCTTATTCATTTACAGGTATTATACCAGCGATGGTTAAATAGTGCACACATGTGTGGATATGTAATTCTTAAGCGTTTTGAATTGAAGGGGTGATAAAAAGGGCGGGGAAGCAAGCTAATGAACTTATATTTTGAAAGAGACTACCAGAAAACGATCTGTACGGTTTGAAACAGTGACAACTCGCAGTTAACGCCTTTCCCTAGAGAAATAATTAATTCTGGTCGAGGCGTTGAATCGAAAGCAATCCAGTTTTGAATATATTGGTAATTGCAACACTATAGAAAACTGAATTTTTTAAAGAATTGGATAACTTGAAAAGTTTTTGCCATTAGATGGAGCGTTTAATTTCACTAAGTTCATTCCAAAAGATTGCTTTTGATCGTTTTATGACAGCTGTCATACTACCGTGCATTAAAAACATTTTGTCAATCCTGACATAATTTTTTTCAGTAGGAAAAGAAGAAAATAAACATGATCGGTATATCGTGCATTTTTATTTTGAGAATTCAAGTGCAAAAAATGGTCAGTTTATGGAGAAGTCACTATGAATGATCAAACTAGTAAAAGTGGTTCGCAAAGTTTCGTTTGGGAGGTTTTTCGTTGAACGAAGCTCGACGGTCAAAAAGACTAGTTGAGGTTGATGGTGGTCAAATCAAGACATTACTTGAGAAAATCGACATTATACGACGCAAGGATGTCAAGATACCAAAAATATCCCAATCTAGCAGTGAAAATCATTTGCTTCAGGTTGGTTATATTTGTCTCTTTGATGCGTGTCTTCCACGTAAGTTGAGTAGGGAAAAACGGGCTGTATTCCCGTGTTTGATCCGTTACTTTAACGTACAGTTCATATGTTTTCCGAAAGACATTTGGGCAGGCAATGAAAAATGGATTCGTAACACTAACGTGGAACGCAAGATTTCGTGGGGCAAGTGAGATGAACCATCACTAACCGTACCAAATCCCGATCTTCATTTGAAAAAAAGTGATGCTATAGTGGGTGGGAAGGAAGTTTTCTACTTCGGATTACCATTTATTCTGGTCTTTACAGAATTTTCTTTTTTTTTGTGTGAAAGAAAAAAAATCAATTTCCTGGAAGAGTGCTAATGATACCCAAAGCAGTTGTTAGCTGAAAAAGATGATAACTTTTAGGAAGATGGAATTATGAGTTTACAAGGTGACAGACTATTGTGGAATATTGCCGAATGTTTAAATAAAGTTAATGCCAAACAATTTTTTAAACACCATTTTATTTTTACCTCAGTAACCAGAAGAACATTATGGCTAGCCAATACTAGCCTCTATTTATCTATTTCTCTGAGATAGCACCAGTGCATTTGCTAATTTGCAAAATCCGTGATATCTACCCAGTTTAAATATCTTATAGATATAATATCTTTTTCTTTCCATGACGGTGGGGTGTGTGGCGCCTAGGGCGATGGTTAGCAAACAAGTCAACGTTAGAGTAGTGAGTTCGAACCTCTTTGGGTGACTCACTACAGTGGTCATGCACCAGTAAAGCTTAGTAACAATCTATCTATCTATCTAGATTTGTTTATTATCTATCTTGCAACCGACCATCACTCAACATCCAAGTGCTCGAGGATCAGACCCACATCGGGGGAAGGGGGGCATCAATCAAATCCCAAGTTTGTTCATAAAAAAATGGCGCTAGATTATGGGGAAAAATTAGCCCTAAACGCCATAAATGGTCAAAACACACCGAAAGACATTAAAAATGTTCAAAAACACGCAAAAATGTGAAGCAGTTTCAAGCGCTGGAGATGCACAGTAAAAACAGTTCACGGTGTAAAAATTAGCACACTAAAATTATTTCACATCTAATTCGCCGGAGGGGCAAACGATTTCAAGGACCCCCCCCCCCTGGTCAGGCCTGTCGATGATAAGATCCGTATTTATAAAAACGAGTTATTAGTGAAAATATATTCCAAAGACGGATAAACACTATGTACTTGATATTACTAAAGTGAATTAATCCACTGATGAACATTAACAGTTGAACGGTAACACACAGTGCACAACTAGGAAAAATAAGGGAAATGCTCACAAAATACAATAACTCTTGGAACGACACAAAACCGTCAGCATCTGATCACCAAATTATCAACCAGTTTTCATTACGTGTTTGCCTTCCTCTATTTTTCTACGAGCGACCAAAGCTTTTCACACGTCACCTCATCGCCACTATCATCGCCCTCAGCGTGGCATGTTACTCTCCCTTCATTCATAAATTTAAAACCTTTTCATACACAACTGGTATAGTAGTAGGAACCAAGCAGTCAACCGCCCACAAGTTTGGACCGAGAGATCGACAATCTCTCCTCGGCAACAACAAGAAGGGGAGGAAGAAATGGGAGGAGGAGAATGAGAGAAGAAAAGGCTTCAAAGTCTCAAATTTGGTCTTCTTCGGAATCTTTTTTTTATTTTAGAGAGCGAAATGATTTAGTGACGGCCACATTCGCTGCTTGTAACTTGATGTTACTTCAAGCCGGCGTCTTCCAAGCGATAAGCAAAATAAGCACTTCCGCACATGTATTCGGACGTAGACGCATATACATGCAGACTGCTATTCATGACTTTGAAAGCAGAGTTGCCCTTTCTTCGGAAACAATCGTCATATTTACACCATTGAGTAAATGGCCTTACATAACAAAAAAGGTATAACGAAGTCAATGCTCGTGTACAATAAATATCACTATCATCAATTTAGGTTCAACTAGTACATGTGTCTAACGGCAGTAAAGCTCAATGGTTTTAGAGTGAAATCTATTTCCAATAAAGGCGCGTATAAGTCGTTGACATACCTCTTATTCTTTTTAAAGTGCACACTTCTCAAGCAGACTATATGTATCTATTACGTACACGGTGACCTAGATACTTAACTGGTAAATACAAACGAACAGGTATGATCATGCACCAAAATAAATAAATAAATAATGCAGACATTACAAACCTCTCCCTTCCTCTCCACCCACGCCTCTAACTTTAAACACTCACGCTCGTGCGCGTGCAAGCACACACGCATTCACACGCGTGCGCACGCATGATCTACACGTAACGTAAGATTAAGGAAATGCAAATATGACCAAATATATTTGTTTTCATCAATTTCATCTCATCTAAAACTATTAAAATGAATTTGTTTGCACATTTCTCAGCCATTTAATTGGAATGTTATCTAATTTGAAATAACATTTTCCCTTTATAAACATTTTTCGAAGCCATTCAAGACACCTTCTTATGCACATGCGTAGTTTATGGAATACATGCAGACATACCCAAACGCCCGATCCATGTTTGTGCGCGTGTAGGTGTGTGTGTGTGGGGGGTGCATATTGGTGTGTGTGTGTGTGTGTGTGTGTGTGTATCTGTTGGTGTGTGTGTGTGTGTGTGTGTGTGTGTGTGTGTGTGTGTGTGTGTGCCTGTCTGTCGGTGTGTGTGTGTGTGTGCGTGTCTGTCGGTGAGTGTGTATGAGTGAGTGTGTGAGCTTGTATCCTATCTGGCCGAGAGTATTCTTGATCTGAATTACCAGTTAGTTCCTTGTCCATAAAAAGACAGAAAAGGCCTCGTTCACCACATATACATAACTCTTTTGGTGAAAACCTTGCTTTCCTACACACCAAACAACATAACTACCAACGAACAAAGCTTTCTTTACTAACGTTCCTCATCTACCCAAGAAGATCCGTAAATGATACTGTGTCACAGTTTGTCCACTTCAACTTGTGTGTATACTCGATAACAAAAGAAAGAATCAAGAGACGAACCAACACTCATGTTTGATTTCAAGTTCGGCTTACTTATGCACATTCAGTTCTCTGATTGACCCAACAACCGTTTCGACTAAATTCTGTTAGGTGAAGAAGTCTGTCCATCTATTTGTGGACCTATTTGGTAACAGTTTTATATTACTTTCCGGTACCAGGCGTCAGTTTTCGGGCTCTGGTGGAAGCTAGGTTTTCAACTGCTAGACTGCTCAATTTGGAAGATATGCAGAACACCATTTTCTCACCTCCTCAATAGTCAGTTTCAAAGCGTTAGTATAATCTGCAATAACTACATTACCTATTTTTTAAAAACCTATCCATCGATATTATCTTTTAATGACAAAATATTTTGATGAAAAGTAGAGAATATCAGTAAATATCCATGTAACAACAAAAATAAAGATTTGCACATTTTATCATAGTGTACAGTATAGTCGTGTAATAGATCCATACCATAACAAAGCCAAGAGCAAAACACTATTTTCTGAGTGAATATCATTCTTATTTTTTTGGTATAAAATAGCAATTAAACCTGTTGGTCATCATGAACATGAGCCCTTATCAGTACAAGCAATCATATATTAATACATTAACACGGATATGCTGTACTTGTGATTTTATGATCGGCCCAAGAGTTATATATTGCGACCTGCCGGATGGTTATATGTTTATTTCAGAAAAAGACCTATATTTTAAAAAGGGCATTAGGACTAATACATGTAAAAACCCAGATGCCCTCTGAGTAAATAGGACCACAAGTAAATATTATTGAATATACATACACATATACATATGTGAATAAAAAATGCGCACGACGAAGACCTAAAAATGTATGCGTATAATTATTGTCTGTGATTTTGCCATTCCATAGTTGAAAGAAATGTGGGAGGGAAAACTTGTCGTACAAGCCGTAAGATGAAAAAAAAAAGTAAAAAAATGGATAACAGCCCTGTAATTTTTATATTACACTGAAAATGCCCAGAAAGATTTTTCTTCTGCAGTTTTCACTAGTATATTTAAGAAGTAGATCAGTCTATCTTTGTCGCAAATGACTGACAGCCTTGAATCGAAAGGTTTTCTTGAAGAAAGTACTGTAAGTCAACCACTGGATGTCTCGAATAACAATGTTGATCCCCCAGTGATCATATGAGAAAAAAATGAGATTTTACGCCTCAATCAACGGCAGATGTAAATCATCTGATTTCAAACCAGGAGATAAACAGCCACTTTTTTCAAGGTAGTAGGTCAAGTTCTAAAATTCGACACAACAATCGTAACTTCCCTACCTTTTCGTCCAGATACTACCTACCTACCTACCTATCTATCAATCTATCAATCTATCTTATGTTTATATTATAATTGATGACACTGCATTATGTAATATAAATATATCCATAATGCGTATTTATGAAAAAGAATTAAAGATATATTTTTTCTTTTTCGCAATAAGTATTTAAAAAACTCAAATAGCATGGGGCTGGTCGCGTTGCAAGAATATAAGACAGTCACTGGATACTCCGAGTCATAACGTGGATCCCAAGTGATCCTATGTGAAAGAATAAGTTCAGAAAGCATTGGCTTTGCGACGCCCATGATAGAGGGGGTCTGGTGAATCTTGGGGAAAGTCTATGTCTAACGACCAACGCTAAAGGAATGATGATGATGATGATGATGATGGTGGTGGTGGTGGTGATGGTGATGGTGGTGGTGATGATGATGATGATGATCTTATACATTTTTGTAAATAGAATAAACAATCATTTTTTGATTGATTGTCATCATGAGGACAGAAAGAAAAACAATGAAGAGAAAAAATAGAAAATGGTCGAGTTTTATGTGGCTTGTGTAAGTGTGCGAGATTAAATATTGCAATTATGTAGATGAAAAGTTCGATTTCTTTTACCTGGGGATCATAACGAAAATTGTGATAACTGCCTATTTTTCTATGCATACAAGTATACCTCCCTTTATTGACGACTGTGTGCAAGTTAAAGAACTTTTCTTCCTATCACATACCTATACAGACCTAAAAGTACAAAAAAAAAATCATATTTTCCATAAAAAACTAAAAAATAATAATTAAAACAGTCTAAAACGTGTGTATAAATATATATGTGTGTGTGTATCCATATAAGTGTATGCGTGCACACACATACATTCGTATACATATGTATGCATGTATGTGTACCCATGAACGCTTATGCATTTTTATCAAGGGAAATTTGACCATCATTTAAAAAAAAAAACTTGACAAAAATAAGAATGAATTGCGAATAACTGTTGGAAGCCCAATATGAAATGGATGGATATTTATAATGTACATCCATATTCACAAATATACGTGTAATGAATCTTTATATAGTTAAGTGCACATCTGTATGAAGTAAGAGGCACGATAAAGTATATATAATTGCGTTGAAATGTCTTCATGCTTCTTAAATATTAATACAACATAAAAGTCAAAATGATTTGATTCCTTGAGATACCCCAAAAGTACTTTGAAAGTATGCTTTGGAGTCAGGACCGGCTTTTTATTTCTTCTTTCATTTCAGTGACGCAGGTCCTCTGATAGTAATTTAACGGGGGAGGGCGAAGTTTTTTTCGGGCCTCCTTCCTTTCTTCATTAGTAACTCCATTTTCAGCCACTTCAATGTATGCAAACATTTCCTGAGATCCGAAGAGTTTTTGGACGATTGAACTCCTTCTTGTTGTTTGTGTTGTTCACCTTTCGGTCGATCCATTCTACGGCCTTCTTCAGGTGTACTGTCCAAATGTGATGGTTAGTAAACAGAATTTTTCTCTACTGGTATCAAAATTTATAACGTTGGATTTTGGTGATATCTTTGTCAACATGTCGATTCGATGACATTCAATTTCCGGAATTAACTGTCTGTTCTTTGCTCGCTGCCGATTGTTCGACTTTGAATTCCCAGAAAACGAAAGAAAACGATTCAAGGGCCTTTCTTTCATAGTTCATTATTTCCAAAAACTGTGGTTGATATTTTCCTTTAAAACTAGTCCGATGGGGATATGTTTGCGATTTATAGAAAAGGTATCAATTATAAAAAAAATTGAATATACTTTTTATTTACAATAAGATTTAGTATTTACAGGAAACATTTTATGTCAAATCATTTTTTGTACGATCATATGTGTACAGACAAACATTCGTTTGCGAATTGAATATCGCACATAAAAATCATGTGTTCTTTATAAATCTTACACATGATACATGGAGAAAACACCAACATCTGTAAGTTTAATATTTATTTACTATAATATTTAGGTTGTATTTTCCATGTATTTACGAAAATACCAGTTGACTTTCTAAAATTAGTGCAATGGGGATAAGTTTGCGATTTACGGAAAAAATATCTATTGTAAAATTTGTCAGTGAACAATTTATTTACGATTAGATTTAAATTACAATATAAGACTAGAAAAGTCAAATTTTGCACATATTTGTGCTCGTATCTCGATTTTGTTATTAGAGAGTTTTTTTTCTTCTAAAAAGTTTGTTGTTTTTATTTATATATCGTGTATAAGATTTATGAAGAAAAATGATTTTTATGTACGAAATTCAATTAACAAACGAGTGTATGTGTCTGTACACATAAGATCGTACATAAAAATGTTTTTTCTCCATTGATCTAATACACGATGCATACTGTAAATACTAAATCTTATCGTAAATAATTACTACATTTTAAAACTTTACAACTGATGATTCTTTCATAAATCATAAACATACCACCATCGCACAAACTTTTGAAAAAAAAAGTCAACCGGTGTTTTTGTAAATATTAACTATGAAAAGAAGGCCCCAGAATGGCCTTCCTTAGTTTTTCTGGGAAAACAGAGTCAACCAATCGACGACGAGCAAATGAACAGGCTGTAATCTGAGATTCGGGAAATTGATACAAACCCCCGTCGATTGAGTGTATGTTAGAAAAGAGTGGAGTTCAACCTGATGTGACCTTTGCTACAGGAGTACGGCAGGGAATCCTGGCTCAATGAGGAAAGAAAAAGATATCAGCCGAATCCAACGTTGCTACTATTGGAGAAAATTTCTGTTTACCATCATCACATTTGGATAGTACACTTGAAGAAGGCTGTAGAATGGATCGGTGATAACGTTGTGTTGACAGCGCCTACAACAAGGAGTTCAACCGTCCGAAAAAAAATCTTCGTATATTGATGGCCCATCTCAAAACTATGGACGGTATTTTCTGAGACCCCTGGAAATTTCTGAACTTTCTTCTATTTTTTAATCCTTTTGGATCCCTGGGCCCCAGTACCTGTACCCCAGCACCCTCTTTCATAGGCACAGTGCCACCGTTTTTGTTTTCTTTGTTTTTTCATACGGTTTCCCGAATTTATCATCTATTCTACCTAAAATTCAGGAATTCAAAGGTCCCAACTAATAAGATATTTACACTTTCATGTCACTGGCCCACCTTTCTGAGCGACATCTTCGATCTTGGTGTTTTAAACCAGATGATTTATAAAACGACTTGTGCTTCCAAATGGATTTAGAGGAGACGCACGTATCCAATGCCGAGTTTTTTTTCCATATCACTGAACTTACAATTTTTCAACCAAATAACAAATATTAGATCCAGGAATAAATTTTCCTTTATTTATTTAGGGAAGTTTGTCTTTTAGATTTTGACTTACATTTTGGATTGGAATTATTGGATTTCATGATGAAGTAAAATTGACCAACATGATCAGCAAATTAGTCATATATGCGTGTATCTAAAATTGTTTATGTATCATCATCATCATCATCATCATCATCATCATCATCATCATCCTCCTCCTCCTCCTCCTAATCCTCATCATCATCATCATCATCATCATCGATTCTAAAGGGCATCATAAAATCCGGTATTTCAAACGAAATAGTTGGTGAAGCCCGTTACTTCATCCCAAACTTCGGCAAGAATAAAAGACACTAAGTCCACCCAACCCGAAAAAAAAAACCCTCCGAAGCCTATCTTGTCTCGGGCAAATCTTGTATTCATGATCTTTTAATAAATGATAATGAATTTGATCATTATTCTCCTTATTCCAATTAAAACGCTGAAATGGTGATACCCATTACCAGAAGGGAAACTTTTACATTGGAAACAGTTGTTCATTACTGCACAAGCAAATTATTCGATTCCTAGGTGATATAAAACAACTATTTTTTCATTTAGAATGAAATAAGGCACTTCAAATATCAGTAATTTTCCTGTCTAAATAAACTCTTTCTTTTGTTACTTTTCTTCGTCTCTTATCCACTCCTTCACCTGTTCATAAAACGCAAGAGGTTATTAACCTCCTTCAAAACTTCTCTATGATTTAGAATC
>OY735201.1:24417886-24422886 GCA_963457665.1 Thysanoteuthis rhombus
ATACATATATATATATATATATATATATATATATATATATATATATATATATATATATATATATATATATATATATATATATATATATATATATATATATATGTGTATATATATATATATATATAGATATGTTTTTTTTCTCCACTTATTATACATACAATACAGAAGTTGCAGTAATCATCTCCAGTCGGAATAGAAGTTGGACTTGAGTCTGACCCTGCAGCAACCAACCTTTTCAATAAATTAGTCGTATCATTGTTTCTCTTTCATAAGTCCTGACATTTCGACGGTTTTCTCTTCGTATACGCAAAAAAAGAATGCATTCATGTGTGATCACGCATTAGGTATTTAAATGCAAGTACACCTGTGATATTCTCTTTCTTCCATTTCACACAGACGTATCCTGAAGGATGCATCCCAGTCCTCACACTTGAAAAAGGATACAATCATTCAAACAAATTTAAAGGAATATGTGTAAAATCATAGACAAAGATGTAGGCTAAGGTTCTTTTCTTTATATCTCAACCCCCCCCACCAGAAACACAAGTATCCATTGCATGTGTGTGTGTGTGTGTGTGTTCCCAGACATCCGCCCAGATTTACTTTCCCCATCGTATATCTGGATACTGAAATCGCCCTAATTCAGTAAGTTCGCAGAATTTTGAAATTTAGGTATTTTAAGGAATAATACTCAAGTTTATTTGTGTGTGTGTTTGTCTGTAGATATACATATAAGTTCATACATAAGGTTGTGTTAGCAAGGTTCAACTGCGTCCCAAACACCAAGCATTTTTTTAGATCACTGATAAAGTTTTTTGGATTCCTCAAATACATTGCGCCCTCAGAACACTGGCGCCCTGCAGTTGGGGGTCTTTGGGTCCTTCAAGTTACATCTGACGTAAGGTCACGTGTGTATATCAATAAAGGTTTTGTATGTGTCTCATGCACACACACACACACACACACACATACACAAAATATACTCAATACACATAAAAACGATACGTGCTCAAGTGAATTAGACCTACGATCACATACACACACGTAGAGTGAAAGAAACAGAGACTAACAAATGCGCAAACTTGTATAAATGCACAATAATAGAGCCTAAGTACATTTGTTACAATGGAGTTATAACACATATATACTCACACACACTCACGTGCGCGCATATGCTCAAAACTATCAACAGCATAGATGAGCGCACAAAGAGGAACGGGCATACTTCGTAGAAGACAAAATTTAATATTGTCAAACCCCAATCCAAACCTGGAATTGACCTTGTTTTTTTTACCGGAAAAAGAATATGAACTATGACAATCCTCGCCCAAACTCGATGTGTAAAACGTTTTTCAAAATCCACATCCCCTAACGTAATTCGAACTCACAACCAAATGATTGCCAGTAGACTGTCTTACTAACTAGGCAAAATTCACAAGTTTTAGATATTAACGAAAATAAATGATACGGATACGCACGGACTTATTTCTTTCAAATGAATAAATTTTTTTTTTTTTCCAAAAAATATATTTTTCAAAAACATTTTTATATATTAAATCTACAATAGAAAATTTGCAGTAATCATCTTCAATCAGAATAGAAGTGGGAGTGGAATTTGATCCTGCAGCAGGTAGTTTTGTTGTTGCTTTTTTGCTGAAGTGTTCTGTACACATTCGTTTACGCGTGCACGGTAAAAAGGGTGATTGGCAATGTTTCGCGGACAGGTGCATGCGTGTTCAATACGTAATTGTTTCGGAGTCTAGCCGGCTTCATTTTTTACAGGTGACAGGTTTAAATGAAATCAAATATAAGTAGTTTCTAAATGAAATTCTATCCCTAGTACAGTGTTCCTTTATATTCAAGATGGGTGAGAATTAATCCTCTATTACAAATTAAACGAAACTTCTGTATATCCGTCAAAATTTTCACTGGGATTAGCCAGGTAATCAACATTTCTTTTCACCCACCATATGTATACTACGGTGTAAGGCCAGAATAACTGAGCCCCAGATGACAATCGAAACCACAAACAATGGCCTGTGAGATTAGCATTCTATGTTTAAAAGTGTGAGTGCGTGAGGGAAAGCAGAAGAAACCAATTTTCATGTTTATATATACACAGCATGACAATCTCATGCACCCCAGTAGACTAAAGAACTGGGTAATCATGTTGCTCTGTGGGTACATGTGGAGAAAAGGCTAAAAGGGTCATGTGTGCAGCTCATTTTAATGTACATATCTGTAACTTTTGTGTGAGTACACGTGAATATACAAAATTAGTATAGAAATGTATATGAATGAATCTACGTGGAATTCATGAAAGCATCTGCTTTGTTAGTGACCCTGAAAGTTTTGTGAGAGTGTGTGTGTGGTCTCGATTCCAGAGAATGTAATTATGTTGATTGCCGTATGTACATATATATGGTAACAATGATAAAGCCTACATGTGCTTTTTTTTAAAAAATAACGTGCGTGCTTTATGAGCGTAGGCGCAAGGAAAAATTGGTACCGGCCCCATCGAGCATCAAATTCACTATCAATAGCCTCCGAGATGACCAAGCTAATATCGGCACTACGACGGGTATCTAGGTGGCTACATCTTGCGCTCAAGACTTGAAATTTGCGCCCCTTTTGTATCCTAACGACATATTTTTGCAGTTTGGATGCCCCCTAGGACTTTTTCTCCCTATGCGACCGCCTAGTTCACCTACTGGACGCACCTGTCCTGTGTGTATGCAATATGCTGCTTCCCAATACCTTATTTGTGTACAGGCGTAATGACGGTATGTATGCATAGATTTCTGAATAAGTGAGAATGAGTGCGTGCGAGAGTCTACGTCTACTAACAATGTGTAAATACGTGCATACATTCACACGCGCCTCACTGTTCATGGATGCGTGTTAGCGTGCATGAGATGAGGTGGCTGCTGCGTTTCGTGCTTTAAACAAAAAACGTTAGGCACAGAGTTCTTTTGGGGCAGCTTTTCCCACTGAGAGGGAATAGAGAATGAGTTGACCCGAATAGTAGATAAATGTAAGGGTGACTAAAATTCAACTTCAATACATTCTCTTTGCTCTTCAAATAAAAAATGAAGTTCGAACTTCCCGAGACACGAACATTCATCTTCACGTATAAACATGAACAAAAAAAGATTTTAGATAAGTACAATTTCCCTCTTATTTCATACTGATAATACGCGTGCATATATGCCTGAGTATGGATTGCACAGGATATTTCCAGAGACAGAGCAGACAATACATGAAAACAAATGACCAAATGTTGTAGTTTTTAGACCTTGGTCTAAAATGAACAAATTATAGTTTTCATTGGAGTTCAATGAAGCAATTTATAGAAACACACTCACACACACACACACACACACATAAATATATATATATATATATATATATATATATATATATATATATATATATGAATGAATGATCCGTTGCTGTCTTTACAAATGCAATGCTCAATATTAATAAAGATAATCATTTTACCGAATTGAGAAATACAATAAAGAACAAAACAGATTCGTTACCCCTTATCTTTATTTATTCATTTAATATATATAAATATATATATATATATATATATATATATATATATATATATATATATATATATATATATATATATATATATATATATATATATATATGAGTATTTGTGCGTGTGCAAGCAATTTATCAATTTGACAGTGTGGAAAAACGACTGAATTACAAACTTTTCACACACACACACACATATATATATCATTTCTGATGAACAATAAATCAAACTTCATATATATATATATATATATATATATATATATATATATATATATATATATATGTGTGTGTGTGGTAAAAAAATTATAATCCGTTGAATCAAATATTATGCAGTGAAAATTTAGAATCAGATGATAACTACGCGTCAAGCTACAGACTTCAATATTAGGAGAGGCACCTTCTTTGAAAATCTACTTTCAAAATCCTAACTTATTTCCAATGTCGGAAACAAACTGCTGATGCCAGCAGAAATACATAACTAATTCGGCCACTACGTGTTTATGTGTATGTGTGTGCATATGATTCAGTGTAGAAACACTTGATAGTATTTACATACATAACTTCTTACTTTTTTTGATAAAAAATTTTCATATGCAAATTTTATAAACGTGCATGCGTATTAACACGTATGTATGCACATACCTATATTTGAACATAGTGCATATATATGTATATATATATATATATATATATATATATATATATATATATATATAATTCATGAAGGGCAATTCAGTTGATTTCAGCAAATGTAAGTATAGTTATATATATATTGACTTATATATGTATTACTAACGACCATACACATTTTGACGCAAGAAGTGTGCTTCATTTTAATGCATTTCATGGCACGTGCATGCACACACACACACACACACGCATATATATATATATATATATATATATATATATATATATATATATATATATATATATATATATATATATATATAATACAATTACAAACTACTTTCAGACGTATCATAATTGCATATTTATTGGGATACCCATTTATAACATTCATTAATCACATGCCTGAAAATACAATCATAATGAAACAACTGCATGCATCATATCGCTATATATCTATACTTTTATGGATTGATTGAGAGTGAGAGTGAAGTACATAATGTATTCCATTCAAATCTCGTGGCTATTGTGACTGTATACGCACGTTTTTTGTTTTTTTTTGCAAATCTATTTATAATATTACACTTTTTTTCACTTCTGGTCACCCCAAACGAAGCCTCTCGATCACTTTTCACATCAAAGGGTTTGTAAGAAGGGAGTTATATATACCCCAGAATTAAGTCAAGTTAAAAAAAATAAACGATAAAAAAACGCTGAAGTGGCTTACTGATGATAAAATGGTGAAGTTGGAATTCAAGTTTAAAATGAAGCCTAAAAAAGGAAATAAAAAGCAATGAGAATGAAAATGATGTATA